>CM074183.1:24036379-24554114 GCA_037179385.1 Holothuria scabra | reverse complement strand
CTGGAAAAGAATTACACACAAATTCATTAATGCATGTTAAAAGAAAAAAATTGTATTCATAATATACTGCTAAATGAGTTTCAAAGTAGTGAACTGCTGTTTAAACTCCTAGAAGCTCCACAGATGGCTATGATAACGACCAGTGTTTACCTCGTTTACAACTTCTCTTTGAAAATTCATGCCATCTAGCAATGCCGTTGTTTTGCTGCTGATTTACATTTTACTACTCATACCACTGTTGACACATAGTACCCCACAGTATACATTAAGGATTGAGCTGCTTCATTATTGATGAAATTCCAGTTAGATTCAAAAGGGTTTGATGTTTTGTCCTTTTTGTTCTAAAGGACTAAATGCACAATTCCTTTCGGATGGGATGCTGTCTATGGTTTGAATGTTTTGTCACTCTACATGTGTGAAAAAAAAAACTTCTCATAGTTTCAACGTCTCATTCTGATAACTCGAAATAAAGCATATACAGGAGGAAGCAGCTCTTCCTGTCATGTATGAACACCAACAAATGCAGTATGAGATTCAAGTGTTCCTAGCAAAAACTTCCAGTTTAACCTGTATTGTTACCTTAGACCTCAACTTAGTTCAAAGGGAGATCTTTTATAAATTTACGTCACAATTTTTCGAAAAGTATAACTTCCTAATGGGATATATCCTCCATCTGCTTCCATTAAATTTGATCAATTTCATCATTTATACAACCCTGTTATTTGCCTTGCTTGAAATTTGTGTGTGACGTACACAGTCACGACATCACTTCACTTGGCTCTGCAGAAAATTATATTTTGTTCAAGATTTCCAGAAAAATAGCAATCCGCATGAGTATTATCTTTTCCCCAATCACAAAAATGCACCTTATTGCAGATGATCCAAACCTCCATCTGAAACCTGTAACAAAGAATATCACTTCAAAAGATGTAAGTACCAGAATGACGAAGGGTTGAATGAAAAGTATGAAACAAAACATCCCGTTGTAAGGATTTTTCATGTTTTCAATTGCATTAACCTACCCTTGTTCTTGGCATTAGTGTCTTGAAACTTCCCATTATCATCAGGGTACTACTGCAATATATTCAGGTTTTCAAAAGATGAGAAATTCCTCTGACACAGTGCCATCTTCCAAATGTAATGATCCCTCTATACTGGCCAAGTGTTCTGGTGACTTAAAAAAGAAAGAAAAAGTAGCATTATAATAAGTATTTGGTGAATAACTCTTAAAATGAAAGTATGAACTGGATCACAGATAAGGTATTCCATCTTGCCCTATGAATTGGTTGGATATCATTAAAAACATAAAACATTTAAAAAGACCATCACACCACACGCAAGGTGTGTAACTTAGTGTTTACGCCAGAGAGGGGTAAGGGGTTTGTTCTTGTCCTCCCCCTCCCAGAAGGTGGGTAACCCCTTTTTGTTTCCATAGAAATAAAAAAATTGTCAATATCTTGGTTTCTTATTGAAGAAGGATACTTTTGCAGCAATGCTTGAAGTTGCACATATAAATTGCCTTATAATCCCTTCAAATTACACCTAACAGGGGCCTGGAACCAAGTTTTTGTCCCCCTGAACACACTGGTAAATTAAGCCTATGACATCATCAATTTGAAACTGGGATTTAGCAAAAATAAATCCCCCCCTCTCTTTTGCTTTGTGTAGAATCCCTGCTTCTGTAATTCTGTAAAACTTGCAGTCTTGAATAATTTTCCTCAAGGTGAAAAAACCTGTTCATATTTTTCTATTGCTAAAATTTCAAATTTTGAGTGAATTGATTAAACTATGTTGAATTAATATATCAGAAAACATTTTCCCACATCCAATTTGTTTTTCGTCTTCACACATTATTTTCAAAGCTTACATCCAATAAATTTAAATCCCAAGCTTTCAAAGAAATTATTTCGTACTCCTCTTAATTACTAGTGCTTGCATGTGTCTGAGCCAGACTACATTTATTCTGGTAGTATGGCTTTGTGGTGACTGAAAGTTTGAACAAGCCCTAATTAACTGTATGAATTAGTAATCAAATTTTGCACAACCACGTTTTGCTGAAAAGAATCAGTCGAATTAGGTTAAGTATATCTATAGGTCTCAGTTAAGTCTTTTCCTCCATTTTCATTTATTTCAATCAAGCAACCCCTCTGTTGTTGCAAAACTACACCAATAAAAACACTTAAAACCAATTCGAGAGGGTATTAATAAACTTAGGAACATACCATACTTTTGTTTCAGATGCAGAATTAACTTTCCTTAGTTTTCTGTCCCAATTCCAATTTTTGATTTGTTCTTTTGTAACTTCCATGACAGGCTGTGGTCAAGTAAGACATTAAAGCAACCTGTGATGTAAATAAGTGATTTTAATTACGTATTTAAATCTTTCCAAAATTTCTTAACAATTTGAAAAACATTCCCGCGCCTCCCCTAAACAACAAACACCAAAGTTTATTTAAAGATGGACTTAAGTGCAGAACAGCAACTGATGAAGACCCTCCTTGGTTGTCACAAATTAAAAAAAAAAAAAAAATCTAGTGTCACATAAGACTTTAAACCATGAACCAACCTTCAACTGGTCAACTTATTTACTGAACTCTACATTAACCTCTGTTACTTACTGTAGAATATTGTAACTTTATTCTCAAACTAATTTCATTTGATCTCTCCTAACTCAGCCACTGACACTGACACAGGCAGCAGGTGTACAGGTTCTAATCCACCATTTTCATCTGAATTAGGGGGCACAAGCATGTGCCCTTTTGCTACCCCCCCCCCTCCGCCATATGCCTGTGGTCATGGGGAACTGCAATATAGGCCTAGCAAAGCTTTTAATAGCCTAGATTTCCTGACTCTTAAAGGGCCAAACCTCTCACCCCAAACTACAATCTTGGTACGGGAGTACCAAAATTCTCAACTGGCTCAGCTCTTTGATTGACAGTTAATTCAAACAATGCAGAGTACCAAATCTTATATTACACAGCATGAACGGTATTGAGAGTATTTTAATTATATAAATTGAGTTTTTCTACTCACCTTGAAGCAATAAACTGAGATTGTATATGGATGAGGATGAATTTCAGACAATTGTGGTGGGAGGGGCTTTACTTAAGAAGAAGTTTAGGAGAATTGATACTGTTTGGGGTGAGAGAACTGGGCCTTTAAGGGTATATATTCACAACCTTCATGCTCAAATTTCGCATTAAAATTCCTATAGTAACTACACAAATTACAAAATTAATTAAGAGTTCAAAATAGGCCTACTTTATTGTTTCTTAATCACTTCACCTGTAAGAGCAACAGCACCAAATAAAAAAATATGCCTAAAGTCACGGATTAGTTTTCGCTACATCTCATTGGTCTAATAGACCGCACACGACAACTCTAAGCCAATAAAAAATCCGCTTAAAACACGATGACGTAACTGAACAGTGAATTAGATTCGTAAACTTTCATGACGCTACTATACATATAACCCTATTGCATGATCATGTGATTGTAATGTAACGCGGGCCCCGCGTCGAGTTCCAAGGGATAGGCTTATTCTGTTAAAGAAAGACTAAAGAGAACTGTGAGAAGAGATTAGAGGACACAATGCGAAAATAGGAGACAAAACCGGCAAATTTAAGGTTCAAAAGTAATCTGTTTCCTTCTTATTAAAAATTACATGTCAGAATTACAATTATACAAATGATTATGGCGATATGATTAAACGAATTATGTAGAAATGGTACTTGCACCTCCAAGTCAGCTCAGCTATCACACTGCAGGCCTTAACCCTGGAAACATACTCCAGTACACAACGAATCCCCCCACAGCTCGCTGATCACAAGTCCTTCAGCATGCTGACAAACTCCGCTGCCTCAACCCGAGCGTGCTCATCCACCAGTCTTCAGTGCAGCTCCCTACTGTGTCTAACACAGCCGGCTCAACCACAGCGGGCCCAGCTGCCGATGTTTTGTACGCTGACCACCTAAGCTGGCTCAACCTGGGTGTGCTCTTCCGCCAGTCTTCAGTACGCTGACCACCTAAGCTAGCTCAACCAGGGCGTGCTCACTTGCCGATCTTCAGTATGCTCACAAACCCAGCTGACTCGACCTGAGCGTGCCCACCCGTCAATCTCCAGTACGCTGATTAACTCAGCCGGCTCAACCCGAGCGTGCTCACCGGCTAATCGTCAGTATACTCACAACCTAGGCGGGTGTCCCGGGACTGTCTCTGGGTACAGGGGGCAGGAATCAGCAGTTGATGTCCCGTTTATTGTTGGGAATTCCTTAACATTTGTCTTGGGGGTTTACCAAAATCTTATGGCCTTAGATCTCGGCCTAATATCTTCTCTTGTGCTGTTGTTCAACGATGTAGTCCAACACCCAGTCCTAGAAGCTTATCCTAGTCCACAATTACACAATTTTAGTCAGGGTATGGTCCTCGAGTAGCATACATTAGACCTCAAAGACAAAAGCAGTAATTAGGAGGTTTCATTAACTTCAGTAGTTGTGTTACCTTGTATATATGCTCGTAGGCTTAGGCTTATAGCCTAAGCTTCACGTTACCTACGCTATTGTAGCCAGCGTAGGCGGGACCCTAAGTATTACAGTCGGTTAATAACAACTTTTACAGCTTTACCCTTAAAATTTCCTGACTAGGTATCCTTAACTTCTAATAATAATGTAGCAAACTCCTCACCCAACGTTCTTCCCGAAAGGAAACGTCTCCAGGCAGTTATTTCTCACTACGGATCTCCCACTGCTCATCGCCTTCCTTCTTTAAGATACAACAACTCAGACTGTATGTGCCGCGCACAGCATGTCCACATGTGTTTCTCGCAGGCCGGATGTCACGTGGCTCGTGGAAGCGCGGGAGAACTACTCTGCTGTTTAAACTGACAGGGCGCCACCTCTCAGGAACCGAAGCCACCCACAGCTACGTTACAGTAAATTACCCCCCTCCATTCATGTGCAATAATCGATACGAAAAATAATTAACAAACTTGTTATGTTTATCTCGTTTAATGTTTAAAAATAGCTAAAACTATGGACAAGGTGCGACAGCTTGGATGCTTACCCAAAGGTTTTGAGCAACAACCCTGCGTTTTCCGAGGCACACAAATAGCCTAAGTTAGACACGTTAGGCTCTTACTTCAAGATAACATTAGGATTGCCTGTGGATCTACAGTAGGCCGCCGGCACTTTTCATTTGAAATAACATTTTGAAACGTTAATTAGTTTGAAGGATACGTAGTTAATACATTAAATTGACTTACCATGAACTTCTGCAGCACAATGTATGCTAACGAAACTCCGGTACCTTTACAATTGCAGCGAAATGATAGATGTAGGATGCACGGTGCGTGAGAAAGCGGAGTAACGTTAGAGGTTTACTGCATGCATGCTGGGAGCAAGAACACTTTCGGATATTGGAATCAAAATCTTACACTTTAAATCCCACAGAATGACACCTCATGTCGAAAATCATAAATAATTACCAGTTTTAATTATTACTTTGTACGACATACACATTTCATGACAGTTTTTGCCGCGAACTTTTCCAGTGAAAAGATCGAGCATTGCACGAGGTGCGTTTCAACAGACTTTCTTCTGTTCAACATGGGTTACGGGCAAAATCTGTAATATTTTACAGAAATTGTGCTGTTGACGAACAGAAATTTTTTACAGTGAAGGGTGGCCTTAATCTCTCTGATATTGAAATTATGCGTGATGCATTACGGGTTAAGTTAATCGTTATGAAAATATGAACTTGGGAATGCAAGTTTTCTATACCTCACTAGAAGCAAGGTCTGTGAAAAAACTACACCCTTATTATGGTGAAGTGCTTCAGGCCTGGAAAAAGGTTGCTGACGGTCGGCTCATGCCACCTCAAACTATGAGGGGAAATTCAACTGCAGCAAATTTTCTACAATCCTCATATCCGTACCGAGAGTGATTTACCTTTATACAATCATCATTTCATCGAAGGCAACATAGTTGAGGTTAGAGACCTCGTGTATGAAATGATACCATCACGTCTGCCAAATGAGGCTGTTTTAGAGTCTATTACTTTGGCGAGTCCAAGTACCAGTATTACCTACGATGAGGTCGAAGAGTTTATTCAAACTTTTATGAACGCTGTGCCATCTGAATGGCTCAGTTGTATTTATAAATCTGATAAAGTCGTGACCTCCCAGAGGAGGAAGACCTCACTTTTAGACTTCTTCATGACGGGGATTATTCAAATATTTCTCAGTTTAAAGTCAAGCAAATTTCAGGTCTCTTGCGTAATTGCAGGATTACCCATTGCCCAAAAGGGGAGGTCTATTGGAAAAATAAGTTTCCAGACTTGAACTTTAGTAATAGGTGGAAGAATGTGTACGTTGACTGCCTCAACAAAATCTCTCCAGGTTATTTTTTCTTTTATTAAATGTCACAACGAAATTACAAGAAGGAAGTTTAAAAATCTGCGTTAACGGCTTCAGCTGTTGTCTACTGCCATATCACGTTCAAAGTACCGGTTCTCTTCCGATCACCGAAGTCAAGCAACGTCGAGCCCAGTCAGTACTTTGATGGGTGACCACCTGGGAATACTGGGGGCCGTAGTATTTTTATTACTTTATTATACTCTTTTTTGGGTAAGATAAATTTGTTCAGTTTATATTGTGTGCAGCTTTAATTACTCTTTTGTAAATATTGTAAATTATTTATTTTTCTTCTTTATCTTCTCTATGTATATTTGTTTTGTTATTTTGTTGTTAATAAAGTTGTTCCTTCAATGAAGGGAAGAAAAAAAGGGAGAGGGCCTGGGATACGGAGGATGAGAGTGAATTCAAATTCATCCACATTAACTTCAACCGAAACGCCACTTCCGAAAGCAGTTTGCTCATTCAGATTTACTTTTATTACCACTGAAACCTTAGCTGTTTGTTTGTCACCAGTAATTTTGAAAAATATCAGGTCAAGCGAATCAAGTCACGAAGCATAGGTAAACGCAATAATCTTCTAGGAGAAATTTTTCTTAAAGTTCCGATTTCAACGAGTTATAGAGAATCGCAGCGGTTCTCCCATGCGATAGTATCATGCTGAAGTTTAAGACTGGGAGGTACGCCTCCGTTTTCACGCTTATTCCTCCTCCAGCTAGGTATGTTTGTATTCCGAAAAGACTCACCCTAAATCATCTCAAAGTTAGTGGATAGAAGGGCTTTATGATTCATGTTCATGTGTCCGTTGTTTCGTAACGTTATGTTTTCGTCCATCATTCTCCATATCCGTCCATACACATTTTTATTTGTCTGTTCAGTTCTGAGCCGTAAATGTAATCTGTAATATATCTCGCTATAACTCTATACTATTCTCCATACTAACCAATTTCGCGCATCTAGTAACCAGTTGTTGTAGTTTAGTGCACCCTTCTCGTGTATAAGGCAGAATTTTTCGCTGCGCTAAGATAGAGAGTAGAATATACCGTTCCGTCATTTAAAACTCTGATTTTTGTGTCTTTCTGGCGTCTTCGGTCCAGAAAATTGGTAGCAGAGCCTGGTTCCAGTACTAAAAATGTCAGACTTGGAAGAATCTTCGAGTAACAGGTCTGGATTGGCTGAGATTTCTAAGATGAAAGTGCAGAAGGAGGCGCTGAAATCAGCATTTACGAGAGCACGTAACAAGTTCACAGACGCTATACAGAATGAAGATATAGATTTATCAACGGTAAAGGATGTCTGGGACAGAGTGGATAATGCTCAAGAAACCGTACAGAATTTAATGATAAACCTTTCTGAGGATTATGTCAAGATCAACGATGAAGCCGGGGCAAATCAGGTAATCTTAGAGATAGAAGTTATGGAAAGAGATTTGCAGAAATTAGTAAAGAACATCGCAGAGTTCGTAAAGAGTTGAGTAAGCCAAACAGGCCTGAGACTGTTAGAGATGTTGGGATAGGTGAAGGGCGCTCTCCTATGGAGGGGATTTCCCTTAATGAGAACCAGGGTGACGAGGAAAGTATTAATGCAGATGAAGAAGGGATTCTTGGACAAATGAATCAGGGGGCGTATGCCTTGGGACAGAACATGTGGAAGCAATTAAAGAGGGTATCCATACCAATATTCAATGGGGATAAAAAGAATTACGAGAATTGGAAAGATGCCTTCATGTCATGCATTGACAGTGCCCTAGGAACCCCAGAGTATAAGTTGCTACAGTTGAGACAGTACCTCTCAGGGGAAGCCCTCAAAGTAATAGAAAATCTAGGCCATTCCGCAGCGGCTTACGATGCGGCAAAAGAAAGGTTAAATCGAAAGTACGGGGGAAAGAGAAGACAAATAACCCTCCAATTCGAAGAAATGCATAACTTCAAACCGATACGACCAGGAAATTCAAAAGATGTTGAAAAATTTGCAGATTTGCTGGATATCGCAGTAATTAATTTAAAGGAGAAAGGTCTGTACACTGAACTAGATAGCCGATTACTCTACATGGTTTTGGTGAAGAAAATGACTGAAACCATGTTGACACAGTATCAAAGGTGGTTAAGAGAAAACAGGAAAGAGGAAACCATAGAGGTGCTCAGAGATTGGGTAATAAAGGAGGCAGAATACCGTACTGTCGCCTTTGAAGCAGTGAGAGGTATTAAAGACATGGTGGTTGGAAGTGATGATCAGAAAATAAACCGCCGCCCAAGGACATATATGACGACAGGGGATGATAGAAGTTGTAAAAATTGTGGATAACAGCATGGAGTGTGGGCGTGTCCTGACTTCAAGTCCCAAAACGTAAGTCAACGTTGGCAGTTAGCCAAGCAGTTTGGGTTGTGCTATCGATGCCTTGGGGATAATTATAGAGGGCGTGATTGCCGTCGAGGTAAAGTGTGCGGCATAGATGGTTGTAAGGGCACACACCATCGGCTCTTACATGAGGTTCAAAGGTTACATGAGAATTCAAAAGGTGGTGACAACAAGGCGAACCCAGTTTTCGCCACTGAGGGGGAGCAAAGTAATGAAATACCAAAGGTTGAGGGTTATGTTCAACCACAAACAGTCATGACTGGGACGGAGAGTAACGAGAAATTTGTAGTCATGCGGGCGGTTCCAGTCATCGTGAAGAATGGGAAACGGAGAATAAAAATAAATGCTCTCCTTGATGATGCCAGTACTTCTACATTTACCAATTCAGATGTAGCCTCAGAACTGGGACTGCAAGGTGAATACTTCAGAACAGAAGTCTCAGTTCTAAACGGGCAGACAGAGAGCTTTCAGACGATGGCGGTAGAATTCGGCCTCGAGAGTCTTGATCGAGGTGTTGATATGACCATTTTCGCCAAGACAGCAGAGAATGTGACCGGAGGGTCAAAGGTCGTTGACTGGGATGAGATGGCAAAACAATGGGGTCATCTTAAAGATATCAAGTTTCCCAAAATTGGTAAGAGATCGAAAATCGACATGCTTATAGGTCTAGACCACATTGATCTGCATTATTCACTTCGGGACGTCTGTGGTAAACCGGGTGAACCCATTGCCAGACTCACTAGATTGGGATGGACATGCATCGGCCGTCCCAAAAAAGGTGAGACATCGAACCACATGAGTATTGACAGTACCTACTTCACTCACAAAGGTCAGATCATCGAAGAGTTAAACTCATCCATCCGTCAATTTTGGGAGAGAGAGAAATCTGGCCTTGATACAACCTACGAGCTGATGAATGCGAAGGATAAAATGATTTTGGAGGAGTCAAAGGGAAAACTCAAGTTTGCCTACGTCCGGTATGAAATGGGAATACCATGGAAACACACCGACAAGGTCAAATTGCCTGATAATTCACAGATGGCGATAAGTCGGCTTGAAAGCACCGAGAGGCGTTTACTGTCTAATCCCGAACTAAGAAAGTCTTACTGCAAGATAATACATGATCACCTGGAAAAGGGATATATTCGTGAGGTGCCAAGCTCTGAAAAATTAGAAGAAGGAAAAAAGTGGTACCTCCCTCACTTTCCGGTAGTCCGCCCACATAAAGGAACGACGAAAACACGGCTGGTATTCGATGCGTCAGCGAAGTTCAGGGGAGTTTCACTTAACGATAGTATCAATCAAGGGCCAAAAATGCAAAAAGAGCTGTTTGACGTCCTGTTGAGATTCCGAAAAGAACCAGTTGCGGTTATCTGTGACGTAACCGAGATGTAACTGCAAATTCAACTTCCCCTCGAAGACAGACCTTACCATCGATTTCTATGGCGAGACATGGATTTAACCAAACCCCCGAAAGAGTACGAGTTACACCGGGTGGTGTTCGGGGTAAATGCTTCACCCTTCATGGCACAATTTGTTCTCCAAGAACATGCAAATGGCTGTCAAACAGAAATGCCAATGGCTGCGGAAACCGTCCTTAAGTCCACATACATGGACGACAGTATGGACTCAGTACAGGATATAAGGCAAGGTATACAACTTTACCGTCAACTGTCAAAATTGTATGAGACTGCCGGGATGCATGCCAGAAAATGGCTGTCGAACAGTTCTGATGTTTTGGAAGAAATTCCGCCAGCAGACAGAGCAGCAGAAATAAAGTTAGAGGAAGGTGAACTCCCATGTGTAAAAACTTTGGGAGTCTTATGGAAACCACAAGAGGATGTGTTTGCTTTCCAGTTGAATCAGCCACCACCTAATTACAAATTAACGAAAAGAAGTATCCTGAGTAAACTGGCTACGATCTTTGACCCCTTGGGATTTCTGTCTCCGTTTATCATAAGAGGAAAAATAATGATGCAAGAACTATGGGCTGCAGGTATCGATTGGGACCAGCCAGTGGTCGGAGACTTGGAGAGAAAGGTGGCAAACTGGTTTGCGGAAATGGAATACCTCGGAGGTATAAAAGTACCTCGATGTCTGAGGCTCGATAGAGAGATAGTAAAAATAACACTACATTGTTTTTCGGATGCCTCCCAGTGTGCTTATGGATCAGTTGTTTATGCTGTGACAACGTACGAGGATGATACCGTAATGAGTCGATTTATTGCTTCAAAGACGAGGGTGGCTCCCCTCACCTCTATCAGTGTGCCCAGGCTCGAACTGATGGCGGCCATTTTGGGACTACGATTGTCGAGCTCCATCGTTAAGACTTTGGAGATGGAGATGAAAGACAAAGTATTCTGGTCTGATAGCATGAACGTGGTTTGGTGGATACGCAGGCCTAGCAGAAAGTTCAACCTTTTGTGGCTAATCGAATTGGAGAAATCCAAGAAAATACAGACCCACAACAATGGAGGTACATTCCAACTAAACAAAATCCGTCTGACCTCCTGACAAGAGGAGTGCCAGCGTCGAAATTGCTTGAAAACAACCTCTGGTGGTTTGGTCCTGAGTTTCTGAAAACGCCAGAGTCAGAGGGGCCAGAATAGAAAATAGAGGCTGGCTGTGGAGAGGAGGATCGAAAACTTAAAGATGTTACATTCCTTACCATGACAAGTAAGGTACCTGACCTGTTAAATCCAAAACGTTTCTCCAGTTGGCTGAGGGCCGTTCGAGTGAGGTCATGGGTTCATAGGTTTCTCGACAATTGCCGTGTGCCAAAACCGGACAGAAAAAAGGGGGAACTTGGTGCATCCGAAATCCAATCGGGTGAACAATGCATAATAAGAGCCCTGGCTGGAGGCCGGCCAATTGGCAGTTTCAGCAAAATACTAAGTTTGAGCCCACAACTAGATAATGAAGGCGTGTTGCGATGTGGTGGACGTTTACAGAACGCACAATTTCTGTCATACGACGTCAAGCACCCAATAATTCTGCCTAGAAAAGACTGGGTGACGAAGTTAATTGTAAAACATTTTCATGAGCAGAGGCAACATGTGGGAGGAACCAATCAGATTCTGGCAGACGTTTCCACAAAGTACTGGATAACAGCTGCCAGGGAAGAAATAAGAGAATGGGAACGAGAGTGTTTTGGATGTCGGCGGCTAAAGACCAAGGCCGCATCTCAGTTGATGGCCCCACTCCCACCAGTGAGAGTGAAAACACCATTGCGGGCATTTGCTAGGACAGCAGTGGACTTTGCTGAACAAGGGAGAAGGCGAATCCAGCAGAAGAGGTACCTGTGTCTGTTTACGTGCTTGGATTCACGGGCTGTCCATCTTGAGATGGCATATGGATTAGATACAGACTCATTTATTAATGCTCTCCATCGAATGCTGAACCGACGTGTGTGCCAGAGGAAATGATTCCCGACAACGGTAAAATCTTTATTGGTGCGGAAAAGGAATTGAGGGAATTAGTCGACCAATTGGACAAAGATAAGATCACAAGGTCGACTTCACATCGAGGTATCCAGTGGCACTTTAACCCCCCACTTGCACCGCACTTTGGTGGCGTGCACGAAACAATGATAAAGGCGGCCAAAAAAGCCATTGAAAAGGTTGCCACCAAGGCAGACATATCTGACGAGGAGCTGACAACTGTATTCACCGGAGCAGAAGCTCTCATCAATTCAAGGCCTCTGACATACCAGTCAGCCGATGTACGAGATGTAACCACACTAACTCCTAACCACTTTCTACATGGGCAAGCAGGTGGACAATTTGCAGCTGATGCTGTGGACGATGGTCAGTTCAACCCACGAAAACGATGGCGCAGGGTGCAGGAACTTGTGCGGCACTTCTGGAGACGCTGGCTTCGAGAATGGGTACCACTATTGAATCAACGGAAGAAATGGCAAAAGGAGTACCGAGATTTCAGGGTGGGGGATGTGGTTGTAGTTATTTGTGAGGACACTCCGAGGGGAAATTGGCCTTTAGACAGGGTGGTGGAGATTTTTCCAGGCACCGACGGACATTTTAGAGTAGTGAAGGTCCAAATTGGGAAGAAGACTCTTATAAGGCCCATTTCAAAACTATGTCCGCTTATCGACCAAAATAAGTAAAGAGTATTCAGTAGGATAGTAGGGGGTTTTCACCCAAACTTAGCTAAAGGGGTTTATGCCAGTTGGGAAATTGAAAAGATTTTAAAGAAGTCTAAAAGTTAAAAGAGTATTGTGTTTTAAGCAAAGAACATTATTTATGGACTCTTCAAAGACATTGTTTACAAGATTTGCTGTTATTGTGAACCTTTCAGAAATGAACTTTAATTCTGATCTGAAAATTCTGAGGGGTTGATAAGGATTTATCAAGAGGGGTAGGAATGGATAGAAGGGCTTTATGATTCATGTTCATGTGTCCGTCGTTCGTTGTTTCGTAACGTTATGTTTTCGTCCATCATTCTCCATATCCGTCCATACACATTTTTATTTGTCTGTTCAGTTCTGAGCCGTCCATGTAATCTGTAATATATCTCGCTATAACTCTATACTATTCTCCATACTAACCAATTTCGCGCATCTACTAACCAGTTGTTGTAGTTTAGTGCACCCTTCTCGTGTATAAGGTAGCGGGCCACTAATTATAAGTCCCATTGACTTACACACTAAATTAGGCTACTTCCGTGCCCCCTAGCTCCCAGTAGCAGTTTTCAACCAGGACATGCTACCCCTCTGATCGAAGCCCACAATCTCGGCTTTCATGGCACTTTCAAATTTCCATACCATGACCATTGAAATTTTGAGCTAGAGAGCCTTGAAAGATAGGGATGTGTTTCCCACCATATAGCTACTCAAAAACGGCATTTCACAGAGCGGAGTAATACAATAAAAAAATGGCACTAAAATTGGTCAGGTTGCCTTGAATTTTGAACAGTATGTATTTCAACTCATTGTCTACAAAATCCAAATGCAAAAATGGTCATATTTTGTAAGTAACACAGTCAGAAATAACATTCCATAATTTTTTTATGGCGCTTTGTCTGTCAGTAAACATTTTCCCGGACATGAGTATTCGAGTTAGTGGTCCGCTACCTTAAGGCAGTGGCCGAGTTGGAATTTTCCATAAAAAATTTCCACAGGTAATCCCTAGAGTATCCTCACAAAGAATATAAACCCATCATTTCATTTGACAGTCTTCTCTGGGCAGTAAGTCTTAGCAAATCTATACCCCTGATAGGGCAAAATTTGCCGGCAACCTAAAAATACACTTTAATATACTGGTTAATCCTCTACTGAGTTGCTTACTCATCATTTCTGATCTGTGCCAAGACAGTATTGTAATCTCAGCATCTCTGCTTATGAGGGTACTCTCAACTTCACTTTTGGTGCATCTCGCACTTTCACAGACTTGTTTCTGTATGCTGATGCACTGTACATGCTTGCACCATCAACTCTGTGGATAAGAAAATAAGTTGGATTTGGCAGCTTAATTTTCACACTCTTACTACATTATCATAAACATCTGCTTGATTTAACAACAGGCCATGTGGTTTCTTATAAATTCTGAAGAAATTTAGGTTATACATGAGCAACATCTTAATGAATCCAAACAAGCACATGGGAACAGGTGGCATGGAACACCTCGGTACAAAAACAAAAAAAATTTAAGCTACAGGACTGTATGGTTGCTACATATGACTACAGTGAAATTGGTTTCTATGCAGCCATCATGCTTTAAAATGCCAGATTAGGTCTCTGGGCCTACTTCCTCTTGCATTTAACAAAACAGGGAGCAGGTACCAATGGAGTAGAATTTACTTCATGTGGGTTTAAGAGTCAACAGTTTGCAACATACCTACCTTGGCAAAAACTTCCTCCACCCCTAGCATGAAGACATCAGGTATTTCAGTTGTCTGACTGTTGCTCACCCTGCTTCCACTGTGATCTAGTTAGGCTGCCCTGTTTACACTGGGCCTGTATACCAAGAACTTAAGCCTTTAAGGTCTAAATGGAAGAACAAAGTAAAAGCGACATGACATTAAAAATAATAGAAGTTAGGAGAGTTTCTAAATTTAAGGGTGTAGGGCTAACAATTCACTCTGATCTGTGCTGAATTTAACAGGCAAAATACCTCCCCCCCCCCCCCCAATGCCACCATAGGTCCTACTGTAGTAGGCCTACTCATATACAGCCAAGGCTACTCAGGCACCAATTTGTAGCTCCCTATTCTCACCTCTTTTGATACAAGCATCTTTTTTATTCTTCAAGTTATCCTGTTTTGCCACAGGTCCTAGCAGAAATTTAAGTTGGTTGCCGGTAATAAAAATTCACTCACTTTTTTAAGTTTATGGCATACCTTCACTGTAACGCAACATTCCTGGACACTTCGCTCAACAGGTGCACACAGTTTAACTGCTTTGGGTCCAGTCATTTCACAACCCAGCATGTGTTTTATATACAGAACCACTGAACAAAGTCCACTGTACAAAAACTGCTTGTGGCTGGCTGTTGCTTAGGTACATATCAAATGCACTGGGGCAAGCTACGGATCCCTCAGGATGACATAAATACTTCACTTTTATCATGCTATGATCTACCCAAAGGATCATGAGCTTGCTAAGTTTTCTTTTTTGACGAAATTTTAATGAATTCTGCTTAAATTGTCAACTTTAACAAGAAAACTGATAATTTTGGCCAAAAGTGCCACTTTTGGCCCTAAAAATCACTCAAGCATGAAATTGTTCCTCGTCAGCATGTATTTCCATTTTGGTGACCACAAGCAAACATTTAAGACCAATTTTGGGTCTCTAGCTATAAAATTTAAAAATTTCATAACTTGCCTTAAGGTAGCGGGCCACTAATTATAAGTCCCATTGACTTACACACTAAATTAGGCTACTTCCGTGCCCCCTAGCTCCCAGTAGAAGTTTTCAACCAGGACATGCTACCCCTCTGATCGAAGCCCACAATCTCGGCTTTCATGGCACTTTCAAATTTCCATACCATGACCATTGAAATTTTGAGCTAGAGGGCCTTGAAAGATAGGGATGTGTTTCCCGTGTTTCACGTGTTATTTGAATTAAATGATAACGTTGTTCGTCAAATTTTTGGGCGGTACGGCAAAGTATTAATTGGCCGCTTCCTCACACATGCTGATTACCCGGAGGTATTTTATGGAATTTCATAGAAATTACGAAGGCCATTCCATCATCTTTACGAATTGGAGGGAGAGATTGTTGGGCCAGATACAATGGCCAACCGAGGACCTGCTTAAATTGCAATGAAAATGGTCACGACCTACGAAACTGCCCAATGTGACAAAGGGCAAAAGATGCCTAAATCTCGGACACTCGTCAGATAACTGTAAGAATGAAGTTAAATATACTATTTGTGAGGAACTTGGTCATAACTACTGAGAGTGTAAAATTTCATTTGCCAGCAACATTAATCCACATCCTGGTGTGTGGATTCAAGGTGAAGCTGTGATATCAAACGACCAACCCTCCAGCTCAGAAGACAGTGTGATAGACGAGTCCGATGACCTTTTTACATGCGATGATGCAATGGACATTACGTCTCAAGAGAAGGTGTGTACAGACGTTAGTCAACCTACCAAGGATAACACGCAACTTACACGTCCCTCAGAGAAAAAGTCTCAGTTTTCGGAAGAGGAAACCATGGTCAGTTACAACCAGATGTGCAAAACCTCAGTTGTTAACCTCCAGTCATCCTCTTCAACAAGTTGGGCTCAAGCTACCAATGAGCCAATTGATTCCCTTGCCTCTGGTTCTGGTGGACCAATTATTGATAGTAAAGTTTCGAAATCAGCTATCCCACAGTCAATTGATCCTCGCACCCCTGTTGCTGGGGAATTATCTGTAAAGTGTAAAGTTCCAAGAGTATCAACCCAACAGCCGGTTGATTCCCACATCTCTGTCTACGAAGAACAATTGGTTGGACTTAAAGCATCGAAAGTGGCGACCCGATCTAGCTCACCACAGGCAAAAAACAAAGAGAGAAACCTAAGTCAAAGATTAATGACAAGACCTGGTCTGCGTCACAACCTCAACCTCACAGATCTCAGGACAGGTCAAGATCCAGACTTCGGTTCCCTTCAGAGGACCCCTTAGATCCCAGGGTTAGATTCCATTCGAAACCATTTGGAAAAGTTGAATGGTTCCGAATGGTTCTGAATGGACCCGAATGGACCTGAATGGTCTCAAATGGATTTCAAATGGTATATGAATGGAAATGTACATCTGAATGGTTTTCTGATCGCATACCTGAATGGAATGCAAATGGTTCGCGAATGGTTTTGGTGTTCGCAAATGGTTCCAAATGGTTCAAACTGGAAACCATTCAGTGAATGGTATATATTATGTACATCAATGGAACATGTCCACTTCAACATGCATGTACATGATGCAAATGGTCAAGATGTCTGTTGGTGTAAGCCTACCTGTTGCAAATTCATTTGAAAGGATATGTAAAGCTCAATGAAACGAATAAGTTATAACCAACTGGATTTGATACATCTCTCACAATTTGTACACAGGTACAATCGAAGGTGTATAGACAGGAAAGTTAGAAACTTTGTATTAACCTACACCAGTTTAGATTCTTCTCAACCTGAATATTTCCCTGATCATTTCCCCGGGCACATTTTATTTATAGGAATTTTGGAGGAGGCGGGGCACACTTATCAAATTTTGTGGGGCTCAAATGAATTGGGGGTTACAGTAAAGCCGTCCATAGCAACTCGAGTAGGCAACAACCGCACCCCTGGATTTCCCTGAAAATTTTAGCTTCAGTTTTCCCTAACAGTGTAACCCCCTCCCCTACCTTGGAAAGAATACACAGAGATACTGTAATGCACGGCACGGATATCAGCTGAAATAGGAAATTCTTCTTGCCATTCCAATACCCGACCCACACCCGAGACCTCTTGACTCCCTTCCCCACTCCACTTTCTGGCAGCTTTCTTAGCCCGTTCTCGATATCCTCGTATACCCCAACAACACTGAAATTTTGTAGTTGTAGCTTTGCAGCCTGGTATCATCTACAGTCCAGAGGCACAACCTCCTCAATTATTGTACTCATTTCTTCTCTCCATTCTCTCCATACACAATTCCAATCCCCCTCCCCACCCCATCATGCTGATGCATATCTTTGTTGCCTTTCAAGTTGCTCATCCTTATGATAACTGTGACACTGAACAGGATCAAAGCACAATGCAATGCTTGTTTGAATGGAGCTATTACGTAATAGCTTGGCATGCACACAAAGCATGATACAGCACTGCACCATACAAAGCTCACAGATGCTGTACACCCATGTGTACATCACATGCACAGTACAATGTAACAAAATAGGCGCGGGCACAGCTAGTACAAGAGCTATTATTGTACTTACACTGTACAGAGAGTGCTATGCAGTGGTGTGCAGATGTCAGGAATTCAAGAAATGTGAAGTGAAAGGGCAAGACTGCTTTCCTTAGAGGACTTTCATGAAATGCTGAAGCACAGTAAGTAAAGGAACATGTTTTTAAACTATTGCACCAGAGAGACCAATAAGCAATGAACAAATGTTAGTGAAAATTAAGAGGAAAAGACTGCATCAATTAATGGGTGCTGCTGTGTTAACAACAGTCAGGCCTAATGTTTATAGGCCCTAGTAGCGGTTCCACAAGACAATTCGTAGCACTAACTTAGTACTGTAGTAGTATACAAAGACTAACGTTAATTTAAAAAGCAGACCGTTTTACGGGAGGGGGGGGAGGGGCGGTGGACATTTTATAGCCTACAAGGAGAAGAGGGATGGACAAATTATATGCTAATAATACATGCAAAACCCTCTACAAAGACAACCAAGCTTAATTTTATTGGATCCAAGTTCATTAACCAAATTTAGGGTTTTGAAAAGTCAAAGGCTTATTACTGGCCTCAGCCTAGTCATACTCAAAATAGTTGACCCCAGATCATGGTAAAATTTGAAGTTGGAGTTAACTGTTTTTTCTTTTCTTTTGGAGGGGGGGATGGGAGTTGGTTATGAAGACTGTCTCTTTCCTTTTGGGTGCCGACTCAAAAATAACAGGATGGAAAAGGAATTGCTTTTGCATGTTTCCATCTTTATCTTTAAGTAGTAAAGTTCTGTAGCATTGGGCCTAAATAATTAACAGGTACACAATTTGTTGCAGGCCTAGGCCTATTTTTATTTGTGTGCGTATGATAAATAATTAGTTTTTGAATTCAACTAAGTCTCCATATGGCCTTTAGCAAAATCTGACTGCAGGCCTAGGCCTATACCACAGTCCCCAAAAAACAGAGACACTGTCTTTAAAAAAACAAAAGCAGTCACCCCAACTTGAAGTAGTGTAGTAGACTGTCTCGTTCCATGATGGGCTGTTTAGAGTTATGTGACAACATTGTTTCTCTTCAAATATGAAATTTACTGCTTGCTTTACCCAGAATATGCAATATTGAAGTCTAAAAATATGATGAAACTAAGATACTTTGAAGATAAGAACAAAATTGTAATGCTTAGCTGTTGCTTTTAAATAAATTTGGGTGGGGGGGGGGACTGTTCTTGACCTTAAAAGCTTAAGTTTTCTTTTATCAAGAACATTTTACCCTTTAAAACCAATTTTTTTGTACAACCTTTTATATACTTTTAAAATTTCATTTTTCATTTCCCAAACAGAATGACATCATAGTGAAACTGTCTCCTGCTTGTCCTGCACAGCTGATGGAGTTATTTTTCAGAGTCTTAAATACTTTTCATTGATGTCTGGACTGCTATGTACCATGTAGCAGAGTCAAGCATAATCATTTTAGTGAGTGAGGAAATTGTACTGCATACATGGAGCCATGGACTGAAGAGGTTATCCTGCTATTGAACTGTGACACCAATGTACTGGTAACCTTTTATGGCCTGCTTCCTTTTGAATAGCGATTTTCTTGTTTGAAACTACAAAGCCTGTTACCGTTATCACATAATATGAGCAGTCCTGATTGTTGAATTTTAACATATCCATGACATGCAGGCTACTGTACCTTTTGATGTTCTTGCTGTGGAGTGAGAATGAGTCCTGGGGTTGGAGAACTACAGAAAAGTGTTGAAGTAGATACTTTTAAGCAGTTACAGGACAACTTATGAGAGGCATCTTTGAATTGACCACAACACTCAAAAAGATATTTGCTACAGATGGCTACGGACCAGTACCAATTTACAAAGGAAATGCTGGTGTCCTAGTTTTTGTGCCTCATTTATTGTAATCTGATAAATTGAACGGTCTTGTTTAAACTGTCAGGATGATGTAATTAAGAAGTGTTGAATCCTTGGTGTGGAATATTTCCTTTACTCAGGAGTAAACGGGAGGATCGGACGAAGAATACAGCCATTGGATTTGGAAACAAAATAAATTTTCCCCTTCGTGGACCTTTCATGTGCCCTGTGTGCAGCCTCTAAAGGCATTTAATTGTGTTAAAACATCTTACTTTTTCAACTTGGATAACCATGAGAAGTTTTTCATGGACCAAACAGTTAACCAAAGTTTGTTTTATTTGGGAAATGTGAGAAGACTGAAGCCTACTCTATGATTTTTCATGAAATGCATTTTACCATGGAAATCCCTATTATTTTAACTGTAAATGTGAAATAACTGGTGCTTAAAGTTACAGTATAAATTACTTGGTGGACCACTTTAATATTTTGACCAAACTTTGATTTTAATTTCAAAGTCAGAAGTTTTTTTTTTTACTATGGACAAAACATTCTCGTCGATAATTTTTCTACTTTTTCTTCCTTGGAAAGAAAACCTACAGTGTGATTTTTTTCATTCCTTCGGTTTACTGAAAGGTGTACCCTACATTTGAATTACAACGAGCTATATTTTTTGTCTATATTGTGTAATCATGGCTGGAAAAAACCAGCAATTTCGGAACGTCATTGCAGGCAAATTTTGGTATTTGGAGGGAA
Source organism: Holothuria scabra (assembly GCA_037179385.1). NCBI lineage: Eukaryota > Metazoa > Echinodermata > Holothuroidea > Aspidochirotida > Holothuriidae > Holothuria > Holothuria scabra. The sequence continues at coordinate 24,533,373 of CM074183.1, read as the reverse complement.
ATTTGACTACTTTTGCATATAAACATGTGAAGTCTTTGGGAAATTTTGATTTGCTTGCCGGGAAATTTGATTTGCTTGCAGGGAAATTTACATTTTTTCCAGCCCTGATTGTGTTTGCATATGAGTGCGTATTACATGATTTTGGACACCATGAACTGTTTTTACATGCGTTTAAGTTTGTAAAAAACTTGCCAAGTATCAATTGACTTTGATTTTGAGTGAAGTTGTACTCATATGGGCTATTTATGTTGTTCTTCATTTACCTTGTAAGTATCAGATCTCACCCATTACATGTAATATCCTTCAACAGGGTTGCCAGCTCTGCATGATGTGCAATCCATTATTACTGTTCTGTAAGCTTAACAAAATGCCATCAGGGGATAATAAATGTACACTCTGTTGCTACTATAGTTAAATTCTTATATTGTTTTAATTAAGTTTGGTTTTACAGCAACTGTGCAGTATTTTCCATCTCAAACTTGCACATAGAAACCATTGCAGACCATTTGTGGGTGGTTTCCTGTTTAAATTATTTGAAACTGTTGAGATGCATAACGTGATGAACCATTCACAAACCATTTGTGAATGGTTCTAGTCATTACATTCAAAAACCATTTGCATGCCAGACCATTTGAAGACCATTTGCAAATGGTACCATTCAACACCATTTGGGACCAGTTGTTCCATTTAGAGACCATTTGCATACCAGACCATTCGCAAATGGTACCATTCAACACCATTTGGGACCAGTTAAAAACCATTTGCGCACCAGACCATTTGAAGACCATTCGCAAATGGTACCATTCAACACCATTTGGGACCAGTTAAAAACCATTTGCGCACCAGACCATTCGCAGACCATTTGCAAATGGAACCATTCGGGACCATTCAGGACCATTCAGAACTGTCCAAAAATACAGTGTGAAAAATACCATTCGGAACCATTCAGACCATTCGCGAATGGTTTCAAATGGAATTTAACCCTGGGATACTATAAGGATGACTCAGATTTTGTAGAGAGTGAGTCCTGGCATTCCTGTGTAGCAAGGAGTTGCAGAGAAGTGTTTTCAAAATTTAAAGCTCTGTCTGAAAACGTAGCAGTATCTCATCCGAAGTTAAAGGTGGCAAATTACCCATGTGCTTTGAATTCCTGCAAGTTAACTTTAGACACCCCCAGGGAATGGATCCAACACATTGCCGAGGAACATCCTGATTTCGTGGCTAAGCGTGGTTCGGACTTCTTTGACAGTTATTTCTTGAAAAAGGGTAGCTTTTGATGGTTAGATGTCGACTAATTTTCACAATAATGGTTGTGAATATTTCGATTGCCACTTTAAATGTTAACCCTTTACTGTTGTGCTTCGATCGGGGCACATTTGCGCGCCTCGGGAGTGGGCGGAAAAGCGGACGTAGCCCGCCCCGCATCGGCTTCCGTAGGCCATTGACCCCGTGACCTTAAACTATTGTCTCTCTCGTTGTTGTGGCCGGATTTTCGGGTAGCTACTCGCAGTTTCGAGCTCCGCGTGAAACAGTAAAGATGGGTGACAACCGAGCTCTCCGCATGGGTACAAAAGGACCCAAACAACGGTAAAGGGTTAATGGTATAAGGGATAGCACAAAATGTTCTAAAGTTGTTCACTGGTGTAAGTTGATCAATGCTGATATTATTTTCTTACAAGAGACGTTTCTTTCCACAGAAAGTGACTTCAAGGTGCAACAAAAGTTGTGGGGAGCCCCGTTTTATTACAGTCCTAGCTTAACCAATCATTCTGGTGGGGTTGCTATCCTGCTTAGTAATCGTCCTGCCCCTAAAATTATCCAGGTTAAAAAGGATTGTAAAGGTCGCTGCATTTCTCTAGTTTATTCTTTTGAGGATATACGGTTGCGTTTGTGCAACATCCACGCCCCTAACAACCCTTCTGAAAGGAAGAAGTTTATCATTGATTTGTTTGTTCATACTGCTGGTACCAATTCCATCATCCTTGGTGGGGATTTTAATTTTGTAATGGATAGTTTTGACCGCTCAAGTACCTCACATAGCTCCTCGACCTTTGTCGGAAGGGATGAGCTAAAAAGTGTTGTTAGCGCTCACTCCCTCACAGATAGCTATAGAAAAGCACACCTGTGTTCTCCTGGTCATACTTGGTCTCGATTTAATAGACGTTCGAGACTTGACAGAATCTACGTTCCCATTGACTTTGGGATAGCTAAAGCAATCACTAGTTCGTTCCCCTATAGCGACCATAACCCTGTTTTTGAAACATTTTCTGTTCAGTCTACAAGACTTGACAAAGGTAGAGGTTATTGGAAGTACAACTGTTCTCTTAATGATAATCAGTCAGTTCGTAACGATTTACACGCGCAGTACCAATTGCGGTCTTCGCTGAAAGAAGGGTTTAATCCTTTAACAGATTGGTGGGAGAACGTTAAAAAGAGGATTAAAAGCCTCGCTATTTATCACAGCAGTAAGGTAGCTAGAGAGAATAGAGCCCGGTTGAACAGCTTACAGTCTCGCTGCTTGAGTGAGAACTCGAAGTAGACATTCTTATCAGTAAGGAAAGTAAAGGTGCTCATTTTCGATCTAGGGTCAAGTACTTAGAGGATGGCGAAAGGTCGTCAGCCTTCTTTTTAATGCATGAAATGACAAATGGAAGGGAGAAGACTATTAAATGTATTCGGAATAAAGATGGGGTTAGTTGTAATCAAATGAGCGACATTTTGGACGTGTTCCATAAATTCTATAGTGAACTTTACTGTAAACCCGCTTCGTTGGTTGATGACTCTCAGCATGTTTTCCTTTACAGTCTTTCATCCTTTTAAAAAGAAGATGAAAAAGACTCTTTGGAGGCCCCCTTGTCTCTGTGTGAATTGTGGAAAGTAATCTCTAAATTTGCTACGGATAAATCACCGGGTTATGACGGACTACCGTATGAATTTTATCATAAATTCTTCGACCTTATCGGTAATGACCTGCTGATGGTGTTTAATTAAGTTTTCTGTACTGGTCGTTTGTCTCGTTCCCAGAGAACGGGAATTATTACCTTGATCCCCAAAAACAGGTGCTAAGGAGGACCCAGCTAACTGGTGCCCTATTACGTTATTGAACTCGGATTATAAAATCCACACAACCAGCATGTGTACTTTCTACACATTTGTTGATTGGTGAACTAATCACAAAACGTTGTGTATATTCGACACATTTTTTAGAGTGATAAAATAAAAAAAAGACTACCTAATCGTTTGTACGACATAACGTTTAAATCTGATAGTTTGCGGAGGAAATTCTACCCCATCTTATCGTCTGGGCATGGCTATACTACAAAAGCGTATAGCAGTTGCGCGATAATTGTAACTGTGCTACATGTGCCTTATGAATTAAAGGATAACACCGTGCGTTACGTGTTGGGGCAATATGGAAAAGTTATTTCCGGTCGTTTTCTAACTCAAGAAGACTATCCAGAACTATTTAACGGAATTAGACAATACCAAATCTAATTAGAGTTTGATATTCCGTCCTCTTTACTCCTTGGCAAAAGGAACTGCTGGATAAGGTATGGGGGTCAACCCCGGCCAGGTCTAAAGTGCGGAGAGAAAGGACACGATGCTAAGGATTGTCAGCAGGTGAGATGTTTTCGTCGTCAAGTTATTGGTCATTCTGTCAAAGAGTGTAACTCCGATGTGACATGTACTCTTTGTGATGCGTCTGGTCACAGCTACCGGGATTGTCCAGTCTCATTTGCTAATGTAATCAAGCCAACCCTCATGAGATGGGTAGCTACCAGTACCACTGTCAGTGACCCGGCAAAACCTACCAGTGATGAGGGAACCACTGTTGATACAAGTGGTGAAGGTACTAGTGGTGGAGTAAAAGACCAGTTGCCATCCCTTAGTTCGGCTGAAGGTATTGCCAGACAAGCCTCCGGTCAAAATGCAGTTGAAGGGGACATTCGTTCTGTCCCTGGGGAAGCAAATAAAAAGAGGTGACCATGATAATGGACACGCAATGCTCAGAGGAATTATCAAATGAGGCCTCCCAGGTGGACACTGAACAAAAATTGGAAACTCAAATCAAGGATGATTTGTTTGACTCTCAAGAGGATTTCGAACAATGTCCCAAATCGTGCTCTAGTTCCTCCTCACTGTCGAACACAAACAACCCAAGTAAGTTACCAGACAACAAAAGTATGCCTCTTTCCCTACCCAAAATAAGGACGATGAATGTGGTTCCCCAGGTGAATTCAAGCCACCCTCTAGTTCATGCCCGGTTTCGTTCCCTCTGAACCAAACTAAGTCAGATGTCAAAGACCGGGATGTAAGAGCTAAGAGGAAGTGTGCCTCTACCCAATCCAACAAGACCGCTCACGTTCTCGCATTCGATTCCCTCTTGAGGAGCCTCTGGAGTTCATTAAAATGACGCAAATCTTCATGGAGGAGAAGCCTTGGCACTCCTGTTTTAGCAAAGGGTGCAGTAAATCTTTCTCAAGTTATAACGCATTGAAAGTACACGCCGCAGAGGCCCATCCTAAGTTGGAAATCTCTCCTTAGCCCTGTGTTAAAGGGTCATGTGTTAGCACTCTAGCCTCACCCCGTGACTGGCTCTACCACATTGCAACTGAACAGCCAGAATTTGTAAGGAAACACGAAGTGGAATTTTTTGACAGTTACTTTCTTAAACGCTAGTCCTTATGGATCTGTGTCTACTCCTTTTTTACTTATGTTTAATCGCACACACCTAAACATAAATGTGGCATCGTATAATGTTAATAGTTTAAGAGACAATATGAAGATTTCGAAATTAATACAATGGGGTAAACTCTTGACATCCTTCTCCTGCAGGAAACTTTCTTGTCGTCTCATAGTGACTACAAACACTTCAACGGTAACTGCGGTAGACAGGTCCTTTTTCACCTTGTAGTGTAAGTAATCTTGCTGGGGGAGTTTGCATTGCTTTTAGTTATAGAATTCGTTTTGTTGTTTCTAATGTAAAGCGTGAAGCAAACGGTCGTTGTATCTCAGTACTCTGTAGGGTTTATAATTTTTCTTTTAGAATTTGTAATGTCCACGCCCCCAATATTCCCAATGAGAGGAAGATTTTCCTTTATGATTTATACCTATATGTGAGGGGTAGTGATACTTTCATCATAGGAGAGGATTTCAGTTGTCTTGGACGCCTCTGACCGTGTTCCCTTTTCTAGCAACACTTCCTGTTTTGTCGGAAGGGGTGAAATTAGAGAGCTTATCTCGACTTTCAACTTAAATGATGCTAGTAGTGTTTTGCATGCTCTACCTGGTCATACTTGGTTTCGTCGCAACTCTGGTCTAAGTTCCGGAATTGACAGAATTTATATAGCGAATGTTTTTACTGCCATCAAGGCCCACACTGCTGATATCCGGCTTTCTGACCACGTTCCGGTTTACGTCAAAATAAAAGTTCCCTGTAATGTTGTAAGAAAAAGGAGTTATTGGGAGTATGTTTCTTTAAATTCAGACGAAAGGTTTTGCAGGGATTTTTTGTTACACTATGACAAATGGTCATCTCTTAAGCCCGCCTTTATCACTATTGTCGATTGGTGGGACAACACTAAATTGAGAATTAAAGAGCTGGCTATCAAACATGGTACTTACATTGCACGCAAAAAACGTAAAATGTTACTTGAACGACAGGCACACTTTAAGAATTCAAGCCCTGATGATACGGATAGTTTGTTGCAAGCTGAAGTTGAAGGTGCTTTGATAAGATCTAGGGTTAAATATTTGGAAGACGGTGAAAAGTCGTCTTCCCTTTTCTTCAAGCAGGAGAGCCGCAGGGCTTGTCAGAAACTTATTCATTCTGCGCGAGATGATCTCGGCGATATAATTACCGACGACAATGATATTGCCCGTGTTTTTCACCAGTTTTATAGTAACCTTTTCTCTCGAGAAAATGACATTGATCACAATGTGTAAAACAAACTTATCAAGTACTTAAGTGTTACAATGGATCCAACTGAGGTGACAAATCTCGAACAAGTCCCCGGGGGTATCCCGTACGAGTTCTACCGAAGATTTTTTGATGTAATGGGTAACGATTTCACTGATGTGTATAACGGGTTTTTTTCTAAGGGTACTCTTCCTGAGTCTCGACGCACTGCGGTAACATCTTGAGTCCCCCAAAAGGTGACCTTTTGAACCCTAACAACTGGTGTCAGATAAGCTTGTTAAATACTGATTACAAACTTCTCACTAAAGTGCTTCAGAGAAGACTTTCAGACATAAAGCCATTGCTTGTAAATGAATTGCAGACGTGTGCCATTCCAGGTAGACCTATTCACAACAACTTTTTTTCGGCCTCCATATAGTCTTGGTCTAGACCGTAATACTAGTTGTACTACAATATCTGCTCCTTTTTTGAGTACGCCCTCTATTACCTTCAGAAATTCTCAGCTCTGTATTACGGTCTTGGAGATTTTGGCAAGGCAGTTTTAACTTTACCTTTGTTTTCTGAGCATTTCCCCTTCAAAAGTGAAGGGACCCAACCAGAAATCGAAGCTCAGGGCATGTGACACAAAGATATGAATATGCACATCTATATTGACTGGCCTCTGTAACGACCAAATTACGTTGCTTATAGTGTGTAATATATACAGTGCAGAAATATACACGTACAGCACAGTAATGTACTGCAACAACAAACGTTGGGCTGTTTACAATCTCTGTAAAATGTAGCCGCTATTCAATGTATCCACTGTATTACTATGCTGTATAATGTAAAACGAGTGCGATGAATGTGGCCGATAGTGAACTCTGAGGAATTTGTTTGCTACCAGGGTTTATTCGCTGGTTAGTTTTAAGGTGCAAAATGAACCTTTTCCTCCAACGATAGGGAGAGATAAAATAAAGGGCAAATCCTGTCAGCCTGGATAAGAACGAGGTAAGCCTTTACTGAGCCAACAGAACAATTGTACACGGGAGGATGGGTGCATGGGAGAGAACACGGGGTATGGGGAGTTCAATTTCAGTTTGGGAAATTGGTCGTGTAACAGGCAGGTTCAGCTGGGAACCTGGGCAGGCTTCCCAGGTAGCAAACCCTTCATGAGTTCCATGTGCCTAAACTCATATGCAGGGACCAAGGAGACGTGTGCTAGGGGGCTCCCCCACTTTTTCTGCCGTAAGCATTTTTGGCTGCCTTACATTGCTACATATCGTTGTACATATTGGACCGCTTTGGTGATTGGCTGCCCACTTAAAAATTTGCTTGTGGCCCCAAATGGGGCCCATTTAATTTTGCACCAAGATTTAATTAGTAAGAGCCCCATTTGACCCAGTAGTCCACATGCGGAATATGTCCGGCCCATATCCCCACACATCAATATCCTTTACATGGCCGCCGCGGGCCCCAGAAATATCCCATATGGGTGTCATATGTGGCCGGGCTAGCCCATATGGGCTTCTTCCTAATCCTTGGTTCAAAATCACATGAGCCTCATATGTGCCAAAAAATATGGGACCCCTAAGGGTTCCATATGTTACCTGGGTTGCAGCTAATTTCCATTCACAGGAAGAGCCATCACTGCTATGGGAAGAGCACAATTAAAAAGGCTCAAACACTGAACACGGCGAGACGTCCTTACCATCAAATTAGGTTTAGAAGTTCATCCCATCATCAATTTAACAGGCAGTGGGGTGGCCGGCCTGGCTTCATATGTTCACTAAATGTAGGTCTGTATCAGAATTGCGGTTGAATCCTATGCACATAAAGAACTTACCCAAGGAGGGGGTCGTTGTGCAAGATTATAGAATTTAGACATTAAAATTTATGGTGCCGATCCAATTTAATTGGGCTGGAGTGTGGGGGTGCCCTTGAAATACCATGGTCCTAGGTTACCAATGCCTGTGTTTCTAAACAGTGGATAACTTTTTTACGAGCCAAGTCTGATCTAATGGTGTCATGGTGGCTTGGTACCCTTCATCATGAGTTCAATGTACATAGACATGAGTTTTTATCTGACTTGACCAGGCCACACTCCCTCGACATATAGGCCTACAGTTCAAAGTTGGGGGACTTAGTGTAGATCTATGGGGCAAAAAAAAAAAAAAAAAAAAAGAAAAATCGGAAGTATATCATGGTAGTTACCGTTATCTAATGGGTGTGAAATTTTGCAGGGGCTTTAATCCCAACCCTCATTACATATGACAAAAGTTTCTATGGTGCTAAAGGCAGTCTGAATGGTAGCTGGACTGCATTTCTGACCAGTAGTTTTGACCGCCATGAAAACATTATGGATATTGCTGAATTGCTCCACTCCCATTGGCTGCATCATACAGTATAGAATGCAGTTGAAGGGACAAAATAGTGTTGTTAGTGAATTGATTGGCAAAAAGTCACCAAGCAATTCTTCCATGAATCATTAGTATTACCAATTCCTTCAACTTTTCATAATCTGATTTATTAGCAACTGGCAATTCCTGAGGAGCAAGTGCAATGAAAACCAAGCTGTTTTGTTCTTTTCACTAGCAAGTGCTCAATATCACACACACTGGCAACTGTGTGTGTGTCAAAATATATCAGTGGCCTCAAGCAATTTCACTTTGAATGGAATGTGGGGTACTACTGTCGTGAAGGTTAACTATAGGCAGATGTAGTTTTGGAGAATAGGGTGGGGAAGGCTAAAGAACAAAGTACAACTGTATTTCACACTTATACTTCCAAATTCATCCTTGCAATGATTTCTTTCCTGTGCTTCCTTTTAAGTCTAAAAGTGAAGGACTGAATCCACCCCTCTCGGCAGTTACCATAGGTATGATCCAGCTTGGGGATACAGTGAGAAAAATCACATTGTTTTTTATTTCAGTTGAATATATTTCTTATGTACACTTCTCATCGACCAAATTAGGCTACGTTCAAAAGATTGCCATATGTGATATGAACCCTCAGAGAAGAAATAAGGAAAAGAAAAAAATGATCAGGTTGTTGATCAAAGCTATGTAACCTGCGAGTATCATGAATAGAAACCAAAGAAGAAAATGTGCTTTTTAAGTGCATTGAAACGGCACATACAAAACAAAAACAAAAACAAAAACTGAAACCGGATCGGGCAAAAACATAAACGCAAAACTATTTACAGACTGCTAAATCAAACAGAAAATTATGTTCATTACAGTAATAAGCTCTATATACAGATATTTACAAAACTATGTACAGAAAATTATACACACAGATATTTACATACTATTTACAAGCCCCTTACATACCCACCCTATTACAAATTGACCACCACACGGCCCCCCTCACCGAAACGAGTGGACCCCATCGCCTACCGAACGCCGACCTTGGCAAACGAACGAAGTCGGACTCAACCCTCAGCCTCACCTCCGCCTTCACCGATGCCAGGACGACGTCCGCAGGCCTCCCCATCCCCCTAAAAACAACGTTACATCGGTCTCTCCATAAGGCCAGCTTTATGGAGGCCGAAGCAAAGGTAAGTATGCCCTGAATACTTGTATTGCATGGCGGGGGTGAAAGACCATACAAAGCATAGTCCCGGCCGACCGCCCATGTGTTGCCCATCGTCAAGCGATCAGTCAGGACTTGGAACCATTCCCAAAGGAGGGCCACAAATTCACACTGCCAAAACACATGTGACACACTTTCCCACTTTGTGCATCCAGTGCGTGGGCAAATTCCATCTCCAAGACGCCACCGAAGACGCTTGGGATTAGTAACAATCGCATCATGTGCGATTCGCCACAACAGGTCTCGCCTGCGGTAATCTAATGATCTGCTGTGGACCACACGCCACACTTCCGACCCTGAAGCATAGTGATTGGATTGGACCTGGCCAACCAATTCTTCAAAAACAGCCTGGTATACGTCTCTTGCACTTAACTGCGAAACGTCCCCAACTCTAGATATAATTAGGAGCGTTTCTCTCATTTGACTGTATGCTTCCGAGGGCCTCCAGCTGTGGGGTTCACTGTTACTAAACAGGGAGGGAAAGAACCGACGGAATGATAATCCCCCCAATAACGGACAAAATAGGCAAAAGGCATTCTGCTGTCTACAGCACTATAAACACACTTGGTCAGGAGAAAACGGAGTTTGGAAGGAAAATGCACAAGGCCCAACCCACCACGCCTAACATCCTGATATACCATCCCTCTTCTTACGAGCTCCGTCTTCCCTGACCATAAAAACCTAAACACAGCCCTCTCGAGACGCAACAGGACACCCTTTGGAGCAGCCAGAACGGTGCCTGGATACCACAAAAGGGGATAAATAAAACGATTGATAACTGTCACCTTTCCGAACAGGCTAATGTGGCGCTCGCCGAAGTCCTTCAACCTAGCTTCCACCAGGTCCACTTTCTCATTCCAGGTAAGTAACTCGGTTTGCCCATAACCAAACCATATGCCGTTTATCCTTATGGCGTCGTCTACCCATGATGCAGCGAAGGGCAGTCTTCTTGACCGCCACTTACCTAGGCGAAGTCCTTTGGTCTTATTGGGATTCAGTCTGGCACCTGTGGCTCTTTGAAACTTAGACAACGTGCCACTAAGGGCCTTGAAGGAAGCTAGGTCGGAGACTACGCATGTGACGTCATCGGCATACTGAAGGCACTTAAGTTCAACACCACCGGGAATGTGAAATGGTTGAAACAAAGGCTCTACTTGAAAGGCTCTTGCTATTGATTCACTAAACAATACGTAGAGTAAAGGTGATAGGGGGCACCCCTGCCGTACGCCACGTTGGACACTGAAGGGGTCTGACGGTAGGCCATTAACGATAACCCGACTATTTACACTATTGTACAATAAGGAGGTCCATTTAACAAAAACTGGATTCAAACAAAACTTCTTTAAAGTTTTAAAGAGGAATCCATGATCAACCATGTCGAAGGCCTTCTCCTGATCGAGGGAGACAAGGGCACATGGAAGATCACGGTCCATCACGTATTCAACTAAGTCCCGCACCACCCAGAGGTTCTGCTGAATACTGTGTCCCCGCACCGCACAAGTCTGAAAGGACCCTACAAGATCTGGCATAACTGTGCCTAGCCTGTTGCAAAGGGCTTTCGCCAGAATCTTGTAATCAACATTTAACAAGGTGATTGGCCGTTTGTTTTTCGGTTCGAGGGGGTCTCCTGACTTAGGCAGCAAAGTTATTATGCCTGTGCGCTGCGAGTGGCTCAATGAGCCAGCAAGGAAGCCAGAGACGAATACGTCACGGAGATCATGTGCTACGGTACCCCAGAAGCGTTTATAGAATTCTACTGGAATACCGTCGGACCCAGGTGCCTTTCCGCCTTTCATCTTCGCCACTGCCTTCCAGAGCTCGTTAACAGTCAAAGGGGAGCCAAGTTCATCATTCTGATCTTTAGAGGGGGTTTTGTCAATATTATCTAATAGGGACTTTTGAAGGTCTTCATCGACATCTGCCTGGGTATACAGCTGCTCATAAAAGTTTTTATACACTTCTACAATGTCGAGAGGGTCCTTATGTACCACACCGTGGGCGTCACGGACAGCTTTTATACTGCGATCGATGGCATTCTTTGTGACGTCCCGGTAGAACTTAATGGTTGGTTTCTCCTCCGCCTCCACACAATGCACACGAGCACGAACCCGGGCCCCGTGTAGTTTTCCATCAAGGTACTGTTGGATTGCATGAAGTGCGGAGTGGTCCCCGTTCCTCTCCCTAGAGCAAAGTGAAAGGAACTCCTCCCTTCTTCGACGAGCTCTTGCTACACAATATTCCACTGTAAACTGTTTGATGCGGGTCTTTACATCATCCCACCACTCTAAATCTGTTGAAAAGGCCGGCCTCAAAGTTCGCCACCTTTCGTATCTGGCCTTAAAATCTTTGCTATATTCAGCCTCCGTTAGAATATCTGTGTTCATTTTCCAGAACCCCTTCCCTACTGGCCATGACTCTGGGGGTCTGAATGAGACAGTAACTGCATCATGGTCCGAAAATGGACATGCCACAACTTCGCAATCACTTGGTGACAGAGCCGTTGGAGCGTACACCCTGTCCAACCTTGAGGCGTCCGTGCCATCAGGGCGGTGCCAAGTGAACATGGACAAGCCAGGATGCTGCACTCTCCAAACGTCAACCATATCGTGATTCTTTGTGAACATGTCCAACTCCACCATACCGACGCTACAGCTTGAAGATGTGAAGGTGGACATTCGATCAAACCGTGTGTCAGGGACACAGTTGAAGTCTCCAGATAGGATACAAGGGGTACAGCCAGGAACGAAGGATGGCAGGGTAGCAAAAAAATTCCTTCTGTCTGTAGGTTGGTTAGGGGCATAAACGTTACATAAGAAGAAGTTCCCGCAAGGATGTTTGATGGTAATGCATACCAACCGGCCCTCATGATCATGATCAACCTTTCCGACCAGGGAAGTCCATCTTGGAGAAACTAAAATGACAGATCCACAGGAAGATGCGGAGCCAAAGGAAGCGTACAAACCCCCACCCCATTCGTAGGACCAGGTGTAGACATCGTCCTCATTAACAATGTGAGTCTCTTGGAGGAAAACGAAGTCCACACCCAATGACTTACAAAATTGGAATATTCTGGACCGCTTCCGACTGTCCCTCATGCCGTTAACATTCAGGGTCATGAGGGACAGGGGACCATTCATGAAATGTGGAGTGTGAAATTACAAAACTGTCTCTGACCTGGCCTTTTTATTACATGGATCTGGTGCTGGTGGCACAGAAGGACTAGCTCCCCCTCCCCGGTCGGACACCTCCCCTGAGGCCGACCTTTTCAACTTGGGCTCAAGTTCAACGGCCTCACACAAATCAAACCAGCCCTCCCCAGATGGTGGGTCCTTTGGTGGAGGCTCTGAGGCAGGTCCTCCCACATTTGACATGGCAGAGTCAGATTCCGAGTCCGAGGACATTCTAAGGTCGTGCTCCACTGTTTGTATTCCAGCCTCCCCAGGAGCTGGTGGAGAGTGTGACTCAGGTACCGATGTGGAGGGTTGGGAAGGGCCTACCTCAGGGTTCCCACAGACCACTTCACATCCCTTAGAAGCCAGGAACTCTTGTTCCACCTGATGTGCCACCTCATCAGGTGTAGGGGACCTGGGTTCTTCCACCATTGGTTCAGGGTCTGAAGACAAGGGTTCACTTGCCGGCTCCACATCTGCACTTGCACGCACAGAGTACGATGTGGGGCAGGCACCAGAGACATGTCCCTCCTCCCCACACAGGTTACACCGCACCTGATTGGGACATGTTGCCCTCTCATGCCCCAACTGCAGGCATCTGCCACAACGTTTGTTTGGGCATGACTTGGCCTCATGCCCCTCCTCCCTACACTGGAAACAGGTGCGGGGCTGGCCAAAATACCTGATGTGGGCCTTAGAACCCCCTATGAACAAGACGGAGGGGATGTCTCGTTTTAGCTCCATACGGAACTGTCTCTTTCCGTTGAGAATACCGGCCAGTTCACCTTCATTATACTTTACCCAACGCCAGTCAGAGACAGTTCCGTATTGTCCTAGAACCCTCGCCACCAGGCCCTGATCTACCTCAAAATTGAGGTACAACACCGTCACCACCACAGAGCGATCATATGGGGTGACAGTGAGACCCTCCACACCCTTAAGGGAGGAAACCCCCTTCAATCGGGCAGCATCAGTCCGGAACTTCAAATCATACGTATTTCGGGATGCAAGGGCCTGCAGCATCTCTATATCCTTAACATCTACCTTATTGTTCTTCAACACAGAAAAAACATGCTGGGGTGTAACATTCCCCCTCGACTCAAACTGTAGCTTAACGATACTGCTATCCCGACCTCCGGGCATAGCAGCAAAAGTTTGTGGCACAAGGCCACGCAGCAACTAGAGAGAAAACTTCAGCACAGCAGATCAAACCCAGGCAGGGAAAAAATAAAGGGAACAACAAAAAACTATAAACCAGGCGTGCTTTAAAACGAGCACGGCCAAACCACGTCCCCAAGCGAGAGACCACACCCAATATCCAACACTTCGGTAAAACGACAATAGTAGTATATGTTAGTATAACAAGCAGCACAGTACAGCACAATGCCAAAACCCAGCACGATCACGATCAGCGAGAGCTCCGTGAAAACACGTCCGCTCTCGACGAAGACCAGAACATGAACAGACTGTGCTAATAAGGAAAACAGAAAGAAAACTGTGACTTGTCTGAATACTACAATGTCATATATTTACTTGTTTGTACCTTAAGAGTATCCGTAGTTTGGTCCATGTTATGCAACGGCATCTCATGTTACACATCCGGAGAAACCACGTGTATGAGCTGGTGAAATAAAAGCAGTTGGAAATAAGCTGCCCAAGGAACCACATACAAAGTTGTCTGTCTCGTTATTCTTCCTAACTTTCGAGTCAATTCTCTTTTAGGACATAACAATTGGCGACGAGGATTAAAACTGGTGACTGAAATCGAAAGCGCACCCTCCCGTGACTTTCAATCATTTCACAATATTTACTATGGCAGTTTTCGGCAACGTGGGGCAATTTGACGGAAAGTCTGAAACTTTCGATGATTATGCCGACAGGTGCGATGCCTTTATCCACGCTAACGCTATTTCTGCTGGGAAACAGACAAATTTCTTTTTGGCCATGGTTGGACCGGAAACGTACAAGTTATTAAAAACAGTTTGCAGCCCTGCCAAACCTAATACCAAATCTTATGAAGAGCTGAAAACCTTGCGTCGGAATCATTTCTCTCCAAAACCTATTGTTATAGCTGAACGCTTCAAATTTTGGACAGCAAACCAAGGACCAATGGAGTCTATGTCTGCTTTCATTGTGCGGTTAAAAGACTTAGCCACTCATTGCGATTTCAACAATTTCCTCCAAGAAGCTCTGCGAGATAGACTGGTATCTGGTCTACATTCACGATTTTCAAAAACGCAGACTCAACTTCTCGCTATTCCAGATCTTACTTTTGAGAAAGCCAAATCTAAATGTATAGCTGACGAGATGGCTCATATTGCAACTGATGAGCATCAAAATTGCGCCTCCTCTTCTACTACCACGCACAGACTCCCCATCAAGGTCACCATCGTAGCTACTACCACACGAGACAGGCTAAAAACAAGTCTTCGCAGCCGTGCAAATGTTGCGGAGGTAACGACCACCGGCATGAAGATTGTAAATTCCGAAACGCAATATGTCACTCTTGTGGTAAACAGGGGCACATTCAGCGAGTATGCCGGTCTAAGGGGAAGAAATCTATATATCATGGCTCTAGACGGGGAGGACACACCCGTTATTTAGAGGAAATTTCCAACAACGAGGTTCACCATAATAGTGTCAATGACCAGGCTTCGGAGCCGATTTCCACATCAGTGGACAGCGTGCGAACCGATGAGGACAGTTACAGCTTCGGGTTATTCAATATTTCTGGGGATACGAAGAGTGTCAGTGGAAAACCTTACCTGATTACGTTATCCATTGGAGAGAAACAAACGCCCGTATCGATGGAATTGGACACAGGAGCCTCTCGCTCCACTATTTCCGAAAGTGTTTACAGAGCTCACCTATCACAATCATACCCACTTAAGAACTGTAACCTTACCCTGAGGGGATATTCAGGTGAGAAAATACCTATTTTAGGTAGCATTTCTGTACCAGTTAAGTATAATAACAATTCGGAACACATGATGGAGTTAGTTGTAGTTATGGGCAATATGCCATGCCTATTTGGTAGAGACGGTCTTTCCAAAATCAAACTTAATTGAGAATCCATATTTTTGACCTCTGTTTCAAAGTTACCAGCTGGTCTAGATAAAATTTTGAGGGAAAATGAGGCGTTGTCTACGTCAGAGGGGTCTGGTATTAATGGGTTTTCAGCAAGTTTGAAAGTAAAACCTGGTAGCAAACCAGTGTACCAGAAATATCGGCCTGTTCCCTACAAAATGGTGTCCCAAGTTGAAAGGGAGTATGAGAAATTGATCGGGGCTGGTGTTCTCACACGTATAGATTACTGCGACTGGGCATCGCCAGTAGTACATGTCGAAAAGGATAATGGGGCCATTAGAGTGTGTGGCGACTA
Source organism: Holothuria scabra (assembly GCA_037179385.1). NCBI lineage: Eukaryota > Metazoa > Echinodermata > Holothuroidea > Aspidochirotida > Holothuriidae > Holothuria > Holothuria scabra. Next base: position 24,517,328 of record CM074183.1, on the reverse strand, counting down.
TAAGGCCGTCAACGAGTGTATTGAAGATGACGGTTACAAGCTTCACAATACTCAAGACTTGTTTGCCAAGTTAGCACAAACTGGAAGTAGGCCTAAAGTATTCTCTGTGATTGATCTTTCAGGGGCATTTAATCAGTTGATCCTCGACGAGGAATCTAGCAAAATCTTAGTCATGAATTCCAACAAAGGGTTATTAGCCCCCAAGCGATTGTGTTATGGGGTAAAAACTGCCCCCGCCCTTTTTCAGGCCACGATGGACAAAATCCTAGCTGGCATAGACCAGGTATTTTGCTACATCGACGATATTCTTATCGCTACAGAGTCAAATGAGGTTCATATTAAGGTCTTAGATCAAGTATTTCAAAGATTGCGAAAACATAACGTACGATTGAACGCAAAGAAGTGTAAATTTTTAAAGTCTTCAATAACGTATTTGGGACATGAACTAAGTGCAAAAGGGATCAGCCCTTTGCAAGACAAAGTTGGGGATATCCGCAGGGCACGTCGCCCAACTAATGTGTCTGAACTTAAGTCTTTCCTGGGGATGTTGAATTATTACGGTAAATTTATTGACAATTTGTCTTCTAAGATGCAACCATTGTATGCACTGTTACGCCATGACTCTAACTGGGTTTGGAGCTCAGCGTGTGAAAAAGCCCTCCAAGAGGCAAAACAAGTCCTAGCAAGTGAGCAAGTACTTACACACTTTGATCCTTCTCAAACTATTGTGTTAAGTGTAGATGCAAGCCCTTACGGGCTCGGTGCGGTATTAAGCCACAGGTTTGCGAATGGGTCAGAACGACCGATTGCCTACGCCTCTAGGACACTTAGTAAGTCAGAGAAAAATTATGCCCAAATCGAGAAGGAGGCCTTGGCGATAATATTTGGGATTAAGAAATTCCACTTGTACCTGTATGGTAACCATTTTGTATTGATTACAGATCATCAACCCTTGACTAGAATTTTCGGCCCAAAATCTGGTATTCCAGCACTGGCGGCGGCTAGAATGCAGAGATGGGCTGTACTTCTTTCAGCATATCAGTACACGATTGAATATAGACCATCAGCGCAAAATGCAAACGCGGATTTGTTGAGTAGGCTTCCCGTGGGTGACCCATCTAGTGGGGACCCCGAAGAACATTTTGTCTTTGCAATTGGAGTGGACGATGTACCTATTACAGCGTCCGAAATTGCAACAGCCACAAGCCGCGACCCAGTTTTGGCTAAAGTGTATGACTTAACACTCAACGGATGGCCTATTCACACGGATAATCCAAATTTAAAGCCATTCTTAAAACGAGCAGATGAGCTGTCGCTAGAGGACGGTTGTGTACTTTGGGGAAGGAGGGTAGTCATTCCCGGTAAGCTGCAAGACTTCCTGCTGGAAGAGCTTCACGAGGGACACCCAGGCATGAGTAGGATGAAAGCCATCGCGCGGTCTCATGTCTGGTGGTCAGGTATTGACAAGGACATAGAAGAGAAAGTACGCATGTGCGCGCAGTGTACCCAGGTGCAGAGAGCTCCGAAGCCAGAGCCACTGTTGTTATGGCCATGGGCCACTCAGCCTTGGCATAGAATTCATATTGACTACCTAGAAACCAAAGGTCAACATTTTCTGCTTGTAGTAGACAGTTATTCGAAGTGGCTAGAAGTACTTCCTATGCACAGCACCACTAGCTTAGCCACCATAAATGCATTGAGATCATTGTTTGCCCGTTACGGCCTACCAATTCAATTAGTCAGTGACAATGGCCCCCAGTTCACATCTGATGAATTTAGGGCATTTCTTAAGTCAAACGACGTGGAACACACGTTAACCCCACCCTATCATCCTGCTAGTAACGGTCTGGCGGAACGCAATGTTCAGACATTTAAGAATGCATTCACTAAATCCAATGCAAAGGATTTATCCCACAAAGTTGCTAGTGTATTGTTTTCCTTAAGAAATACCCCAAATTCCACAACAGGAAAAACTCCAGCTGAGTTGTTTTTCAATCGCTCCCCCCGAACTAGGCTCTCTTTGGTGAAACCTTGCTTACAAAGGAAGGTGGAAAGGAGACAATCAGCCACTAAGCAACACAAGGATAGTAAAAACCCCACGGTGAGAAAGTTTGATCTTTTTCAACCGGTTCGGGTACGAAATAAAAAGGGGGGTAGGGAAAAATGGATCCCAGGGACAATTATCTCGATCAAGGGTCCACGTACATATATAGTTAGGATTCCAGGGAACAATCGTAGGTTTGTCCATTCAGATCATCTCATACCGGATGATACAGGTAGTTTTTCAGAGAACCTAAAAGATAATGACAGTGATAGACTCCCTTTGTCATCTGAAGACCCAGTTCAAAGAGGCACCGAAGTCTTTGAACCAAACAGGGAGTTACTACTACCTGAACCAACACAGCATGAAGACCTCGACCCAGTAACCCACTCCAACCCCTCCAAGGAAAGTTCCTCCCAAGCAAACACAAATATCACTCCTTTAGTGAAGGTCAGTAGGTCAGGAAGAATCATCCGACCCCCGGAGAGGTTCCTCTACTGATTACATAATCATTGACTATGATATGTGTTGTAAATAAAGAAACTATTATGTAGTTAGTTTAGTGTTTGGAAATTTATATGAAAAGTGTGTTTGACTTTCAGTGCGAGTTGTGACAAAGGAATTGTTTAAATGCGTCAGCATTGGTCATCTGTATTAATGCTTATGTTATGTTACTTTTACAAACTGATTCGTTTACGGTCAATAACTTAATGACGAGGCCAACGATCAAGACAGGTGCTCTTTGTTGATTAGGATGTGTTCATTAGCTGCGAGGGATGGAATGTCATATATTTACTTGTTTGTACCTTAAAAGTATCCGTAGTTTGGTCCATGTTATGCAACGGCATCTCATGTTACACATCCGGAGAAACCACGTGTATGAGCTGGTGAAATAAAAGCAGTTGGAAATAAGCTGCCCAAGGAACCACATACAAAGTTGTCTGTCTCGTTATTCTTCCTAACTTTCGAGTCAATTCTCTTTTAGGACATAACATACAACATTTCAACAATCAAACATATTTTTAAAAAAGCTGCAAGTAAGCCTGTAGGCTGTAAGTTAATTTAGTTGCAATGCATTTAGTACACATGCAACTATACAGTATTGCATACGAACTGAACTGAGAAAATCCATTTTGAATGTCAAATTGTTAAAGGAGGACAAGAAAGGTTTTCCCACAATGTCTCACTCTCTGACACTTGTACCACATGATCATCAAGTTGACGGTATTCTTACACTGCTGGGTGCCTATACTCATCTGTCCTACTGTAAAGTTTAATGAGCCAGGTTTTCAGTGTAGAGTTAGTTTGTACAATTCACATCACATCATAAAGATGTTGATCACTCAATGAATGACATTTTCTTCAGTAACAAAAAAGGACAAGATAACTGGATGCATCTGCCTCAAAAATGGCTTTGTTGCAATGTACTGTGTATATGACTTACAACTGTATACATACATTCCAAAACCAGGAATTCTCGTTTATGTCAGGTGCTCTATATACTTCAAGATCAGTGCACCAGTGCACCTTTACCCTTCATCCCTTCATATGGCTTGACTTTTCCAACCCACAAGACATGTGCTAAGGGTTTGCACTTTCTGAGTCAATCACGCCAAATCAATAACAATTTACAAACACGTCTGTCTGGCATGTTACAAACAATATGTCACATACTGGCAAAGCATCTTTATGTGTAATGGTGTTTCTGTGATAAGGCTGTAGCTAATTTTTTTCATTTCATGTCTTCAAGGTTTTATCTTCAGAATATGAAGTGTACACAGCATTATTCTATTCAGGATATCAGAGCTTTCAATTACTAGCTCAATAACATTAAAAGCTTAAAAGTTCTGTCTCCAGAAAAACAGTAGACTTCACAACAATTGCCCAATTCCTTGAGATATTTCACTAGTATAACATCCCTACATGACTATATCAACTTGTTATTTTACAGTGAAGCTCACATTACTACAGCTACACATACTGTTCAGTTTGTTCCAGCTAAGGTTGGAAGCATCTCCTCCTGTCAATATTTCTTACAATGTTCTCGTTGACATTTTTCATACCTGTTGACTGTTGAGGTATGTACGCACCCCAACTTTTCACTTCATCCTGGGCAGTGATATGTATATCAGTCAATCCACCAACTTCTACTCGTGTTCAAGATGTGAGTTCTGAATTAAAGCACTGCAGTTGCCCTTTCTTCAGGAAGTTTAACAGTAAACACATCATGCGGGCTAATAAACTGCATGAAGTACCACTTTGTGCAAATGTTTGTGGCACTTCAATGATTGGGATCAATTAGAACAGGTCTTTAAAGAAGGTCATTTACCCCAGTTTTACCCGACTAAAACCAGACCATCACTTGATCCAACTTTGTCTATACATCACCCAAATGACTGGTGCCACTTGTGTGACAGAAAGATTTTACTTCTCTAGTGCCTGCTGTTCTGGTAAGTGTTCATGGCTCTACTGCAGAAGCTATATACTACTTGAAGATGTGCAAGTTAATGCCTCACTATTTGACAGTATAATAACCACATCAGCAAGATGAATAGATGATACATAGCCTTTACACTATACAGTATGTGCAGAATGCAGATATATATGCAGTAGGTTTACAATAATCTGAATACATTTTTTATTTATAACTAACAAGCCCTGGGTCAAGTCCAAATTTATGCTGCCCTTGGTAGCCAAAGTTATAGGTTAGTTCTGGGGCAAAGGCTTACTTCAAGTCCCTAACCTATAAAAGATGTATATTACCTGAAGGGTTGGTTGAAGGCTATTTATTCATGCAAAATCCAACAATCTGCTACATGGGTGTCCTCTTCAACCACGATACTGATATTTTTGTCCTTATAAAAATATTGGACAAGTTCTTCTTCCATCATTGTCTGTGGTAGAATATATGAATTAAACTACAGTTGTTTAGGTAGTCACTGGGTATAGCTTCTTGATTTTAGGGTTAGGACTTATACAGTCCAATCAAAAAAGGCCATTGTGGGCTTGACCCTACTTGAACCAGTTGGTTGGAAACTGGGCCGTAAAACTCCATCTAACTTAATTATGGGGCTTTAGCCCTCCTTTGCCCTTTAATCTGTTCAATTATGTTATGTTATTTTTTATTCAAAGGAAAGGGGTGATTTTACCCTCCTTCAAGGTTCCCTTGATTCTCTTCAACTGACAGATTAAACCCAGGCTGACCAGGTCTTACAATGAGCAAGTTTGAATGGGAACAACGGGAATAAACAGACCTTTTTACTGAAACAATTGAATCATTAATCATCGAACCCTGGGAACATTGAGCCCTGGGAACATCTGGTCCCCCCTGATTTAATACTACAATACTAGCTGTTACAATGAAATATATACTTCTCTAGAACTTACCTTCGAGGCTTCGGTTATCATCTGCATGATCCTTTCCTAGGCTTTGAACATCCCAGCCAGTGGATGTCATCCTGTGCAGCACTGAGGCTACGGTTATGAAGCATGAATGTTGGCTTTCTCACTCATAGTACTATAGTACTAGGGATGTATTGAAAAAAGGCTGGGACTCTGGGAGCCTGGGACATCACTTAGGCTATAGCAGTCTTCATTGAAATAACATGAAAACGTTATTGAAAAGCAGCCATATGCATGTACAATGACTGACTAGCCTACGATTACGAACACTGATATTGATAATAATAAAGGCTAGACAGGCTGACGTTTGAGCAATTTCAAACTGAGGAAGTATTTCTTTGAAAGATAGCTAAGCGTCTCCAAGAATGTTTTCACAAAACTGCAGGTGGTATTATTTTTACTAGTTTATCTCCACCGACTGAGAAACTTATTTTTATGTTGCAAATCCGAGTCTCAAAAATTCAGTACGATACTTTGGCGCAAGTCCGATCACAGGGAATTCCACGACAGCGTTTGGTCAAGTGATGAATATCCATGTTTATGACCTGTCTCATTAACATATGTAAACGCCCCTAATTTGCCAAAATCTCCAAGACGTTATTTCTGAAGGTAACTTATCTGCAAAACAGTCAATTTAAAGCCCGCCCTTTATTTAAGACTCTAGTTAAGTCTTGACCAAGACTAGCCTCCATAAAGCTGGTCTTGTGGAGAGACCGATGTAACGTTTTTAGGGGGATAGGGAAGCCCGCGGACGTCGTCCCGACGTCGGTGAGGCTGAGGGTTGAGTCCGACTTCGTTTGCCAAGGTCGGCGTTCGGTAGGCGATGGGGTCCACTCGTTTCGGTGAGGGGAGGGGGCGTGTGGTGGTCAACTTGTAATAGGGTGGGTCTGTAAGGTGCTTGTAAATAGTTCTAAATAGTATGTAAATATCTGTATGTATAGCTTTATTACTGTAATGAACATAATTATCTGTACATAGTATTGTAATAACTGTATATATAACTTATTACTCTAATGAAGATAATTTTCTGTTTGATTTAGCAGTCTGTAAATAGTTTGCGTTTATGTCTTTGTCCGATCCGGTTTCAGTTGTTGTTTTTGTTTTGTATGTGCCGTTTCAATGCACTTAAAAGCACACTATGCACAACAACTTGTTCCTAATAAGAGACATTATTGAGTATTGTAATATATTATCACGTATCTACGGTTTGCATTTTGTACTGACCTATGACATGCACTTGACCTCATATAATGAGATGCAGAGTTTTAGGTATGCAAGTAAACACCTTGCCGATATATGCGTGTGTGTTGTATGTATGTGCTATGTAGATAAGTCAGAGGTTAAATATACAGTTATAGTCAAGAACTCAACCGCCATTGTTTACTCTCGTTCCTTGCTAGTCTTTTCGTGACGATATTACATATTGGCGACGAGGATTTCGGGATTTGACAGCATAGAAAGAACGTAGAGACCTCACGCTTCGTGACACAATGGCTACTTATTCCATTGGTCAAATCGGGGAATTCCAGGAAGGAAAGGAAACATTTGAGTGCTATTCCGAGAGACTCGAACAGTACTTCATCGCTAATAACATAGGGGAGGACAGAGTGGTGAGTGTGTTTCTCACTGTAATCGGGCCAAAGGCCTATGGATTGCTCAAATCGCTTGTATCCCCACGGAAACCGAAAGATATGAATTTAAAGGATTTGCAGGACACACTACAGCGTTATTTTAGGCCACAGCCACTAGCTATAGCGGAACGGTTCAAGTTTCATAAACGTGATCAGAAGGATCAGGAGTCTATCTCAACGTATGTAGCGGAGTTAAAGCGATTGGCCACTACATGTGAATTTGGTGATTTCCTTACGGAAGCCTTACGTGACAGATTGGTATGCGGCTTGCGGGACACAGTAATTCAGCGACGTCTGCTAGCGGAAGCTAAACTTACCTTCGATGGCGCCGTGAAAACCGCTGTTGCAATGGAAATGGCATCGAATGAGACTAAGAAACTACATTCTGCTACGGATGCTAAACCTGCCATGGACGTAAACGTTCTTAAAGGTACAAAAGGGTTACACAGAGGTAACTCTAATTACAGTTCTAATAGTTCTGGCAATCGTTCCCGAGGAGATCGGCCAGGCAAACCATGTTATCGTTGCTTAGCAAATCATGACCCCAATGACTGTCAGTTCAAAAATGCCTCCTGCCATTATTGCAAAAAGACAGGTCATATTGCCAAGGCATGCAGGAAGAAACAAAAAGATCTTGAGAGGAAACAGAAGAAATCAGCAAATAATGCCAGGTTTGTTGATACTGCTGAAGGGGCACAAAATGAACAGTTTTCAGGTGAGGAACATGCTAATGTTTTTGATATTTTCACAACCACTGAAAAGAAGACCCCAAGCTGGAAGGTGCAAATAAATGTAGGGGATCAACCCATAGAATTTGAAATAGATACTGGTGCTTCACTTACCGTAATTCCGGAATCGGTGTACAAAACTAAGTTGGATAAGTTCCCGCTGGAGAAAACGGATGTCACGTTGCGGACTTATACAAATGAGCTGGTAAAGGTGTCAGGAAAGGTTTTAGTACCTGTTAAGCATAACTCACAGGTGCATCACTTAACACTATATGTTGTACCGGGACCGAAACCATCACTCTTATGTCGTAATTGGTTATCAGTTCTTAGACTGAATTGGTCTAAAATATTCAATGTAGGCCAACTACAGGGACAGTCATATGAGACTATCACTGCAGCATACCCTGAGGTATTTAATGAAAACATCACAACCGGAGTTAAAGATTTTACAGCTCGTATTGATGTTAAGGAAGGTGCAAAACCAGTGTATTTTAAGGCTCGCTCAGTACCTTACGCGCTAAAGGCTCAGGTAGAAACTGAACTAAAAAGGCTGGAAACCCTTGGTATCATAACAAAAGTGGACAGAAGTAGTTGGGCATCACCGATTGTCGTAGTTCCAAAGGGGGACGGGACAGTTAGGCTCTGCGGTGATTATAAGGTGTCAATCAACCAGATGATTGAGGAAAACCCGTACCCACTGCCCACGGCCGAGGACCTTTTTGCTAAGCTGTCAGGTGGAACAGTTTTCAGCAAACTGGATTTAACGAATGCGTACTTACAATTACAAGTGGAGGAAGAATCTAAGAAATATTTGACGGTGAATACTCACCTAGGGTTGTACCAATTTAACCGCCTTTCATATGGGATCACCTCAGCACCTTTTATCTTTCAGTGCACCATGGAACAGATTCTGCAAGGGATCCCGCATGTTTGTTGTTACTTAGATGACATTCTTATCTCAGCACCTACCCAAGCTGAGCATGACCAAACACTTGATCTTGTTCTTAGAAAATTCTCTAAGTATGGTATTAAGATTAAGAAGAGTAAGTGTGAATTCTCGAAGAGTTCGGTTCAATACCTGGGACACCGGGTTGACAAACAGGGGTTACATCCCATTGCCCACAAAGAGGAAGCCATTGAAAATGCCCCAGCCCCCAAAGACTTGACAGAGTTAAGGTCATATTTGGGTCTTTTGAACTATTATGGCAAGTTCATACCGAACCTATCTTCCAGGATTCACCCTCTAAATAATTTACTGCGTAAAGGAGTCAAATGGGCTTGGACGGCTGAATGCCAGGAAGCCTTTGAGGCAAGTAAGAAAATGTTAGTTGAGAATTCAGTTTTGGTTCATTATGATGTAGCCAAACCTTTGAGGTTAGCATGCGATGCGTCAGCGTATGGAATAGGCGCTGTAATCTCACACGTTTCCCCGGATGGACAAGAGCATCCGGTAGCATTTGCATCACGAACGTTGAGCAAATCTGAAAAGAATTATGCTCAGATTGAGCGCGAAGCACTTAGTCTGATCTTTGGAGTGAAAAAGTTCCATAAATACTTATATGGGCGCAAGTTTGAATTAGTCACGGATCACAAGCCCCTTACGGCTATTCTGAACCCCAAATCCCCCATCCCGACACTTGCGGCTGCGCGCATGCAGCGTTGGGCACTTCTACTGTCAGCCTACAATTATGACATTGTATATAGACGTTCAGAGGACCATGCCAATGCTGATGCATTGTCACGATTACCTGTAAACCCAAAGTATGATGATGATGATCACATGTTCTACTTTTCTTATGTTGATGAACTACCTGTTACTTCTTTTGAAATATGTCAAGCTACTCAGAAAGACCCAGTTTTGGCTCAAGTATATGGGTTTATAATGAATGGGTGGCCAGGATATGTCAAGGATGATGCTATTGCCCCCTATTTTTCAAGAAGAAATGAGCTTTCAGCAGATAAGGGTTGTGTTCTTTGGGGAATGCGAGTAGTCATCCCAGATAAGTATAGGGCACAGATGTTAGAAGAGCTGCATAATCAGCATTTGGGTATGTCACAAATGAAAACATTTGCTCGTAGTTTTTTGTGGTGGCCAGGCCTGGATGCCCAGATAGAACAACAGGTGGCAGGGTGTCAAACATGTATGGCTGTGAGTAATAAGCCACCTGCTGCCCCACTACAACCCTGGCCTTGGCCAACACATGTGTGGGAAAGGTTACATATCGATTTTGCAGAGTGGAATCAGCAACATTTTTTGATTCTGATTGATAGTTTCTCCAAGTGGGTGGAAGTGTTTTACATGTCTTCTACTACTACTACCAGAACAGTTGAAGTGTTACGTTCTCTGTTTGCTGCTTATGGCCTTCCAAAAGAAGTTGTCTCTGACAACGGGCCCCAGTTCTCTTCCAGTGAATTCAAAGCATTTATGGATAACAATGGTATTAAGCACACCCGTGTTCCACCGTACCATCCCTCATCCAATGGTGCTGCCGAACGCACTGTCCAAATTGTAAAAAAGGCACTCCAAAAGCAAGTGCTAGATCCAGACCCCCGTAAGAGAAACCTAACACTCCAACATAAGCTGGCAAATTTTCTCATTACTTACCGAAATACTCCACACTCCACTACAGGACGGAGTCCTGCAGAATTATTTTTGAAACGAACACCCAGAACCAGGTTGTCATTGCTTAAGCCTAGTTTATCAGATCGAGTTGTGCAAAAACAACAAAACCAAAAGAGGTACCATGACCAATCACGGGTTAAGGAACGTTCATTCCGGGTGAACCAGTGGGTAAGAGTCCGAAACATGCGTGGTTCTGTTATCAAATGGTTACCCGGAAGAATAACAAAAGTCTGTGGGCCTCGTACATTTTTGGTTAAGTTGTCAGGTTCAGGTCAAACACGTTATGTTCATATGGATCATATTCTTGCAAATGGGGAGGAAAAAGAAGTGTTAGATCAGAAGGCTACCCCAGACCCTGAAGCTTCTAGGTTATGTTCTCAGTTGCCCTTTACACCTATCACTGATGCAACTGACCAAAGCATCTCAAAAGAGAGTTTGCCCAGTCAAACAAACATAGATCCTGGTGCAGACCAAGGCACAAGGGTAGAACCTTCAACTACAAAGGTTTCCCAACCTGCCCTTACCCAACCTAGCATTTCACCACCTCAGCTTCGTAGGAATCCGCCGAGACTGAGAAAACCAGTAGTAAAGTTGAACTTGTAAATAAGTGGTGTTGAAGTTGTTGTTCATGACTGTTCTTTAAATGTGTTCTACTTTGTTAGTCTGGAAAGATACTTGATTGGTTGAGACTTTCATTAGAAGGGGAGGAAGTGTAATATATTATCACGTATCTACGGTTTGCATTTTGTACTGACCTATGACATGCACTTGACCTCATATAATGAGATGCAGAGTTTTAGGTATGCATGTAAACACCTTGCCGATATATGCGTGTGTGTTGTATGTATGTGCTATGTAGATAAGTCAGAGGTTAAATATACAGTTATAGTCAAGAACTCAACCGCCATTGTTTACTCTCGTTCCTTGCTAGTCTTTTCGTGACGATATTACAAGTATGCTCAATCAAACAATAGTTCCGTCACCCTGCTTTCAATCGATTACGAAAAAGCTTTCGATAAGGTAGACTGGGGATTCTTAATAAAAGTTCTTAACAGGTTAAAGTTTGGTGGTAATTTTATCAAGTGGATATCTATTTTGTATCAGAATATTACAAGTCGCTTGTTGATAAACGGGAAGCTTTCAGAAACTGTTTGAATTGCACGTGGGGTGAGACAGGGCTGTCCGCTGTCCCCCTACTTAACGTTTTATTCATTGAGCCTATTGCACACTATATTAACTTAACTGACACCATCGGTGGCTTTAAGATCCATGAGAGGAATGGTAGACGTGTCAAATTCATTCAATATGCCGATGATGCTACCTGCATTGCCACAAATGTAACCGATGCTTTAAATATCTTCAATGTTTTTAATTTGTTTCATAAAGCCACTGGAGCGTCCGCCAACATGTAATAGTCGTGTGGGTTAAAGCTTGGTGCAATGACATCCCAAAACGTTCCCCTTAATATTTCGTGGAGCAATACCTCAATTAAAATCACTGGGGCGTCCTTCGGGTCAGGTAGCACTAACTGGATTTATGCTTAGTGTTGTAAGCACATACAAACAAAAACAACAGAAAATGGAAAGCAACGACAACAAATTACCAAACTGAGTTATTGCATGTTATTGATTCAAGATCATAAGATTCTTTGACACAAATCTGGAATATGGAGACCTATAGTACCTCACCTAGAAAAATGATTAAGGTTCCATATAGTAATTTTCTTCAACCCTGTAGGCATAAAAGTGATAGCAAAGTTTTTTGAAACATCATTACACTGCTTAACATCTCCAATGAAAGCTCATTGAACCACTACAAACTATCACCATCATATGGTAGATAAATTGTTGCTAGTTTCTCCAAAATAATTAAGTCAGCAAACCCAAAAAGCTCTAATTCGATATTCTTATTTTTTTTAACTTTCTCAGAGAAGCAATTTGGGATTCTTTTCCCTACACAAACTTTGTTGGTGATTTGTGCAATACCTGCACATAATACATCACAATAAAATGCTCTCGAAGTACTGATGGTGAACCACAATTCCCAAAGACCATATGGCTTGCAACAGAGCTTACTGTATGACAGAATTACTCAGAATGGTGTGCAATGTAATGCATTTTACACAGAATCCCATATTTCTCTGTGAAATCAGAGATAAAATCTACCAACTTGGCAATTTCAGTAAGACACTCATAGACGGGGCACATACTTTTGAAATTGCAAAGAAAAGAATAATTGAAGACAAAGAAATTTTTAGACTAACAACACTAAATCAGATGTTTACACATGAAATTCGTAAAAGTACACTTTTACACAGACTTGGATGCAAGTGGTTACAGAACTGCAAATTTGAAGATGAGGCTGAAACAAGTCTGTCCCCAGCTTTGCTTCCTCACCCAAAAAGTTCCATCACAAAGTGATATTGTGTACGTCAGTGACATTCCAACTTCATCCCTTGTGGAAGAAAGGCAGCAACTGCATGAGTGTAACAATATCATAGAATCTGAGAAAAGTGATAGTGAAGGAGCAGATTATGAAAACAGTTCTACACAGAAAGAGATTAACAATGAAGACAGTGATTACAACATTGTAAGAGACAGTTATAAGAGTGCACTAGCACTGAGGGAAGTTATTCGGGATGTTGATTCAAATATGTCATGACCACCAAATAAGGAAAATCTGAGCATTGAGGCTGCTAGATCTTTTGTGCCACACCAGCTGTTCAACTATCTAGCATGGACTGTTGGTGCTTCCAATGAACCAGACCATGAAAAAAAGGTAAGCGATGTGACACCAGATAATGAAAGAAAACTTTTGGCCATTGCACAAGACATTTATCTTCCAAGGGTAAAAAGCAATCGCCCAAACATGTGTCCCTGGCCATGGCTCTTCGTCATCTCACAGGGTCTTCACAGTGGATTAGACTTATCAATGGATATTGTGTCTCAAATTTAGTTGCCTTAAATATAGACAATACCATTGCTACAGAAGAGATGGGACGTGGTGATGATGCCTTACCAGCAAACATTCAGAAGGGCAAACCAACAATCCTTGTTTGGGACAACAATGACTTTGGTGAGGAAACTCTGTTGCCATGGTACCGCTCACAATGCCAACGGGATTGCAATCCAGCAACCAGATATCACAGATCAGCCATCAAGTCCCAAGCCAGCCGAATCTGTTGAAAGAAGCAGAAAAAGATCAGTCAATCCACCACCGTCAAATATGCAAGTTTATCGCGGAGGAGAAAAAAGGGCCCAGAACCAAATAAAGTGAAATAAACAAAAGAAATGTCTGAGGGTGTGCTGCGTATTCCCAAACAAATAGACTTAGCACACGTTACAAAATTTGACATGGAAAGTGATATCAATTTACCAGGGTGGACTGGTTTCAATCACCTTTCATCTGAAACAGTTGTGGCCACAAAGTCTGCAATAGGTTATCTGCCAATCATTGATGCAAGCCCAACTGACATGAATACTGTCCTTACCATCTTGCATAGGAGTGTGGAGATTGCAGAAAAGCTTGGTCTGGATGAAATTGTCATTGTAGTTGATCAAGCTATTTACTGCAAGGCCCAAATAATACGTTGGCAGAATGCAAAGTTCTTGAAGAAAATCATCTCACGGCTTGGTGCTTTTCACACAGCAATGTTTTCTTGGTTGCATTGGAAAAAGGGCCTGCAGGATATCCTCATAGAAGCAGAAATTATTGCGCCAGGATCAATAAACTCTGTACTGAATGGTAAGCATTACAACAGAGCTGTTCGGGCACACAAAATTTTTTCTGGAGCTATGGGGTATCTGTGGAAGAAGAAAAGGAAGAAAAAGTAGTAGTTGAAACCAAAACCCTTGTTTCTGAACTGCAACATACATTTCCTGGTGAACAATACAAAGGATTGCTTGGAACTGAAAAGTTAAAAAAGTTTGAATTAAGATAAAGAGAGCTTATTAAACAAGGAGAAGAAATGGCTACATTTGCATACTGGAACTCTTACCTTGAAATGGTGGAAGTATTGTTGCTCTTTCTAAGAGGAATTCGTGACGGTAACTGGTTGTTGCACTTAGCAAGTGTAAGATGCATGATACCACGACTTTTTGCCTATGATCATTTAAAATATCTGCCTGCATACTGGCAAGAAATGATGAATCATTCAACCACTCACCCATCAACCTACGAAACATCCATGGAAGGTAATTTTGCTGTCCAAAGAAGCAGTGATGCATTTGCTAAAATTGCCTGTGATCAAACTGTAGAACAAACAGCCAATCGAGACTCAAAGACAAAGGGTGTAATGGTTGTATTCACTACTAATAAAGGAGCAGTGAACAAGTGGATTTGGTCTCACCATGCAAGAGGAGAAACCACCAGGGAGAGTGAATGATGGCAGGTAAGGGGTAAGATATCCTGGAAGGGCAGATCTTCAGGAAGGAAGAATTAAACGAGATAAGGCAGATGTTCAACGAGTCATTGAAACAGTTAACAGCATGATAAATCCTTTTCTCCATGTTTGTTCTGGTGTAGTTACTAATACTGAGGTTAAACAAGATCTGTTATCAGCACATGGTAGAGGAGAGGATGAATTCATGACTTTCAAAGATGAAAGACTAGAAACAAATGACACATCATTTTTTGAAAGATTGAAAAAACTCCAGTTGAAGAACTTCACAAACGTGACTTCATCAGTTAAGCAAAGAGCAAAAGGCAAAGATGTTACAATCAAAGCAGACAGGAATCTTCTTGCACGATTGGTTGTGATAGGTAGATACAGAAATATTGACCTACAAGAGCTGATGAAATATTCTCTGGGGCCATTAAAACTACCTCTTGCCTCTACACATGGGAGTCTCGTCAAGACAAATAAGCCCAACTTATTGTATGCCTTAGAAGAGCAAACTGAAAATGCTGTTACTGTTATCCCTGAAGGATGTGTATTAATTGTTGATGGCATGGCATTTATCCAGCAACTAAATACAAAAATCATCTCAGGACCTAAAACATTCCAGCAGCTGGCATTCATAGTTTTGTTTTGACGGATACATACCCAGAGGTGTCAATGAAAAATGGTGTCAATAAAAAATGCTGAGAGGGGCAAAAGAGTTTCATAAGGATCCCAATTAATAAAAGTGTATGGTCTGTCGCTCCCGCAACAATGGAAAAATTTCCTGTCAAATGGAAGAAATAAGGAGTCCCTCATTGAATATTTATTTCAAAGTATATTTCCATGGCCGTTTCCAGGGGGAGTTAAGGTTTATTCACTTCAAATGAATCACAAGGTCAAACCTGTAGAATAAGGGTACAGCAAGTAGAGGCTCTTGAGTGTACACACGAAGAAGCAGATACACGAATGTATCTCCATGCTGCTTTCGAAGCAAAAATGAACACTGAACATGTGGCAATTATTAGTCCAGATACTGATGTCTTCATCATTGGTAAAACATTACAGACAAATATATGGATACTCACCTGTATTTCCAAACTGGTAGAGGAAACAACTTGCGGACAATTGATTTGCAGGAAGTTCAGGCAGCTGTAGGAGATGATGTCGCAAAAGCACTAATTGGCCTTCATTGTTTTACAGGTTGTGATAGTGTTAGTGCATTCTATGGAAAAGGAAAAAAAAAAAGCATTGAAGCTCCTTCAACAAAATTCTAACATGTGTCCTGCATTTCAAGCCATGAGACAAGAATTTCAAATCCCACTTGAACTGGTGGAAATTCACTTGCAAGCTCTATGCCCAACACAATGATCAAGAGGTAAATAGAGCAAGATATAACCTCTTCAGGTTGACAAGAAGAACTGAAATCACAATGCGACCAAATCAGGATGCGCTTAGGCAACACATCAAGAGAGCAAACTATCGAGCAGGTGGGCATAT
Source organism: Holothuria scabra (assembly GCA_037179385.1). NCBI lineage: Eukaryota > Metazoa > Echinodermata > Holothuroidea > Aspidochirotida > Holothuriidae > Holothuria > Holothuria scabra. The sequence goes on along the minus strand of CM074183.1, from coordinate 24,501,025 downwards.
ACTGAAAGGCTCATCACACAAGTCTGATACCTGTTGAAGACAAATATTAATTGAAATGAAAGAGGCCCCATGAAAGAGTTCTCCTCAAATTTTTAAAAGTGAATATCATTTATGTTAGCAAAAATCATACTTGAACCATTTTTTCAGAAACTAAGTAACATGGATATTTTTCCTTTCTTTTACAACAGCAATCCATAAGAGAAGCTTAATAAATTCTCTAGATGTACCTTCATCATTGGGACATGGCTGGAAAATGGAAGATGGGACACTGTCAATACATTGGATGAATCTTCCCCCAGCACCTGAGAGCATCATGGAGCTGGTGAACTGCTCTGCAACCTGTAAAAAGAGCAAATGCACACAGGCTGAGAGTTGTGCAAGTGTGCAAGAATCCATTGCAACAATGTCACAGGCCATGACACTTTTTTGAGCCGGATGAAGAAGAGGATGAGGAAGACTCTGATGAAGACTACCAGGATCAGTAACATCAGCATTAAACACAAAAGTTACTGGTAAGCAGCAATGAGTCTCTGATTCAATCTATCACACACCATGTAAAATTTAAAAAGTAATTACAGTATTTCTGTGGAAAAAAACATAAATTTTATTACAGCACAGCAAAAGATTGTTGATATACTTAAGTTGCTTCTTTCACATACTCTTCAAATAAAATTGTGAGTTTTTAATAAGTGTGTTTAATCACATTTCTATTTGTTTATAAAACAGCAATGACAGATGACCCACTGTGATATTCAGCCATGACAGAGAGTTAAATACAGAGTTCAGTTATCCTGCCTGAGTGAGGGAGAGAGGATAGCCTAGACACAGTAAAAAGTAGGCAACAATGAGTAACTTGAAAGTGATGACACCCGCACCATAGCGTGGACAATACAGATTTCCTTGCCTAGTGTAAATGTAAGGAAGTTTTGGGGACCTACAGCCATATGTGGAAACATGCTATGATACAAGTTTGGAAGTATGTGCGAAATATTTACAATGAAATATTATGCATTAATGTGGTGATTCCATTTGGAAAAATGAATGACTGCGTATACAGTATCATTGTTAAACTGGCAATTGGTCCCTTGTGTTGGTGAACAGTGTTTTCATCAAGGGGATATTTCCCCTGCCCACCTTTTCAGGAAGGTAAATCCCCCTTTTCATTTCCATAAAAACAGAAGAATGTCAATACCTTGGTTACTTATTTTAGAAAAGGACACCTCTGCAGCTATGCTGGAAGTACTTCTCATGCTATAATAATAAGAGCCTTAAAGCAAACTTTTGCCTCTGAACTCATATCTTAATTGACCTATTTACTGTAGGAACAAGGCACTATCAATTTAATCAGACTTGGGTTTGGCAGTAAGAACTCCTCCCCTGCTTTTGTGTCTGGGTTTGATACTAGGCTTGTACTTACCCACTTACCTTTATTTTTTCAAATTGCCACTGAAGTTTATCCCTCATCTAGTAAGAGTATCACTTTCGCATTCGAATTGCTCTGACCGCTGTGAAAAAATGTCCGTATGACAGTTACATTGAGGCATATTTTAGGCCTACGTAGCACAGTCTGTGTTTTATCTGAAGATTCGTGGAACTGGTACCTACGATAAATCTTCAACACGATGAATTCAATATTTCACCTTCAAATTTCTCTTCGTAGGCCAACTCTTTTGCTTGTGGTAGTTGATATTATGTTCACGGGGTTCAAATTAACCCTTTTAGGTGATTTTTATGCCGACCCTCAGATGTGCGTCACAAAAGTTGAAAACGGAAGGACTTTTTCGCACACGGCCCGCTGCCTGCTATTTCACGCGAAACCTGCATCCTTCATTAATGGACATGACACAGCATGTCCATTATTGTGGTTGGCCGCATTTTCTGATGATCACGTGACCCCATTTCTTTCGTTCAGTTTATCGGATGACTCCCAATGAGAAACAAACCGATCTTTTGGGAAAAGATTTGTACAGCAAAGGAGACCGGTATGTAACAAGATTGTGTGAAAAATGTCGCTAATTACGAAATGCGGTACATTTTTCCTCAAATACTCAACATTTTAATATTAAGAAGGCTAATAGTAATATTAAGTGGGCTTATAGTAATATTAAGTAGGCTAATATTAAGTAGGTAATATGCCTGTTACTTTACATATGACGCAGTCATGAACGCGAGGGATGCTGTCCTACTTTGGTCTGTATTTTCAACATCACTTTATTTAGTAGAACTGTTTGGTCTCCAAATAAATTTTACATTTGACTTATGAAGTGATTATTTAAGACAATTGTATAAATTTGAAAACATTCGTATAATTTTCTTGTCGCAATTCCCTGGAAGTTCGAGTCAGTGGCATGCTACGATGTCTCCGTTTGAACTGCTTTCAGTGAAGGAAATGTATAAAATGTGTACAGTAGTGTAAGTGCCGGGTTTGTCGCAGCGTTCAGCAGTATAAAGTCATTATGTACGGTCCATTGCGATCGTGTACAAGCAATGTGACCGATTGAACGTATAAACAAAAAGAATTTCACATAATGTCGTACAGATCGATCGAAGGCAAAGTGCAATCAAACCTCAAGTCCGAATTTTCGATGCAAATCTCCTATTTTACCATACGTATAAACCATTACAGGTTTTCGATTGGCATAGGCCAGCTGAGGTCAAACGTGAACGTAGCTAGTGTACATTAACTGCACGTACATTCGCAGGTATACTTCATTCCGGGCAATTATTCTAAATCAGAGACAAATTTAGTTACTAGCCTATACACTTGCTGTACTCTTGTCGGACAGGTTTGTCAATCCTCGGTGACAGGTAGGGAATTGCAACAAGTGCCTTTGCACGGGTATAGGCCCTACTAAAAAATAGGACCCGGGTACCAAATCGCCATACCCGTCGGGTACCTGGTGTTACACTGACTTAACAGATTAGAACATTTTGTTAGGCATGCTCCATATCAGACATGCAAAATAATATTTACAGCTGTTTTGGAGAGGTGATGATCACATTCCCAAGTTCAAAACATTTGATTTGCCATAAGGTTTTATCATCTCCTTTTGTTTTAAAACAAAATGAGAAGTAAAAGAAACGAGAAAGGGCTATTGTTGGAACATCTATTGTGCCTTAAAAACCACACACAGCCAACAACCTTCACCCCTATTTTAAGTGTATTTAAGTTTTAGTGGAACGACCGGACGCGTAGTGGCCATGATCCCAAAGAAACGTAACAGAAAACAGTCAAATAAGAAAATAAGTACTTTCCAAGGCCTCTATCAATATTTGATATAAAATTTTGGGACGCTTTCCTTCTCTAAAAGCAAGCATCCTAAGAGCTCGAAGCTTCTCCCTTTAAAACACCGGTTTAAAAACATTAACCAATCAGAGCCCTGTATTATGGTATTCTCTTGCGCGTCCAAAATTACCGATTGTAAACAGGAGACGTCATGCTCGTGAACTGGTGCTTTTTAAGTGCATTGAAACGGCACATACAAAACAAAAACAAAAACTGAAACCGGATCGGGCAAAAACATAAACGCAAAACTATTTACAGACTGCTAAATCAAACAGAAAATTGTGTTCATTACAGTAATAAGCTATATATACAGATATTAACAAAACTATGTACAGAAATTATACACACAGATATTTACATACTATTTACAACTATTTACAATCGCCATCGCCTACCGAACACCGACCTTGGCAAACAAACGAAGTCGGACTCAACCCTCAGCCTCACCTCCGCCTTCACCGACGGCGGAGGTGACGTCCGCAGGCTTCCCTATCCCCCTAAAAACAATGTTACATCGGTCTCTCCATAAGGCCAGCTTTATGGAGGCCGAAACAAAGGTAGGCATGCCCTGAATACTTGTATTGCATGGCGGGGTGAAAGACGGTACAAGGCATAGTCCTGGCCGACCGCCCATGTGTTGCACAACGTCAAGCAATCAGTCAGGACTTGGAACCATTCTCAGAAGAGGGCCACAAATTCACACTGCCAAAACATATGTGGCACAAACTCCCACTTTGTGCATCCAGTGCGTGGGCAAATGCCATCTCCAAGACGCCACCGAAGACGCTTGAGATTAGATACAAAAGCATCATATGCGATTCGCCACAACAGGTCTCGCCTGCGGTAATCTAATAATCTGCTGTGGACTACACGCCACACTTACGACCTGAAGCATAGTGGTTGGATTGGACATGGCCAACCAATTCTTCAAAAACAGCCCGGTATAGATCCCTTGCACTTAACTGTGAAACATCTCCAAGTGTGGACATAATAAGGAGCGTTTCTCTCATTTGACTGTATGCTTCCGAGGGCCTCCAGCTGTGGGGTTCACTGTTACTAAACGGGGGGGGGGGGGGGAAGAACCGACGGAAAGTTAATCCCCCCCCCCCCAATAACGGACAAAATACGCAAAAGGCATTCTGCTGTCTACAGCACTATAAACACACTTGGTCAGGAGAAAACGGAGTTTGGAAGGAAAATGCACAAGGCCCAACCCACCACGCCTAACAGTAATGCACAATGCACGTTGGAATTTTCACTGTAGGGTTATGTACGTTCTGACGTAGCAGGCCTCATGTTGACATCCGGACATGTTGACATAAAGGTGTCATACCGCCGTATAAAGATCGTATACATGCAAGGCTCAGTTTACTTAGCATGCCGAATGTAACGGGCACTGTCTCTGCAAGCTGGGCGGGGGGATGTGTCTGCTAGTTTCTGCGTGAAGTACGAAGTGATTTTGAATCACCGTCGGATAGCTTGCTCGAACAAAGTGACGTACATTGATGTGTGAGAAGTAACTCACTACGTGACGATAAAGCGCGATCGGGCCGCATGCTGATAAAAATTTCAACTTCAGGAAATAAAGTACAAACAACTTTCAAACTTTTTGATTTATTTATTTGGTACATATTATGCACAAAACACAAACAAACTTACACATAATTTCTAGGGCTCTCTTCATTCTCAGGCCCCGAGAATGTTTACCAAATTAATTGTAAAATATTTTATTCCATTACCGTGGGGAATAGCGTTAATTGGGTAATCCTTTTCGCATGCAAAATATTTAAGCTTCGCGTAGTAGATTTGGAACCGGGTTATACGATAGCGAGTGGTTACCCGTGCAAATTACACTGATTGCATCACCAATGAAAATATTGGGGGAAGCAAACATAGGCCTTGCCCCTCCAATAATTCAGGCAAATTTAAAATAAAAAAAAGGAGAATAACCAAAATGTAATAACATTTTGGGATATGGGGGGCTTCTTGAAAACGTCACTTTGAGTGTATGTGCATGTCATTGTGAGTGTGTATGTGTGTCTGGTTGTGTGTGTATGTAGGCCTACGAGTGCACTCGCTTTCATAGGGTGGATTGCTTACAGATCATTCCGGTCCTGGACACGAAATAGGGTTCAACATCGTCTGTTGGAAAATTTTTGTCCCCCAAACCATACACCAGATCTACGTCCCTGTTGTCCTTCGGATTAACCAGGCAGTCCATCCTTCCCCTACATGGACAACCAAAGACTAGCACAATATGTCATGTCCATTGTGGTTACGGTACGTAACCACATTTTCTAGTTTCATCTTGCAATAAAACGCCAAGGAATCGAAACGAAGACGCGCTACGAGGATTGCCCATCAGAACAAATAATTTTGTCAGAGTTAAAGCAAACATTATCGATTTTCTTTTGAAAGCATGGTCATGCTTAATCCCTTTCTCTTTAATACAGTAATCATAAAAAACAGTGTTTGAAAATTCGAAGCAAATATTTGTGCGAAGAAGGGGTACATTAGAGAGTACATTACAATGAATACATACGTAAACAATCCCTCTGTATTAAGTTGGCGTGTCCCTGTCCAGCGTAGAGATATAATTTGCCGATATATAAACAGCTATGAACGAACCGTCGATAACTTAAATCGTGTATTTTTTTGCATTTACATTTTAAGTGATAGTGTTTCTAATTATTTTATTCATAACTCTATAGTGACACTCATTATTTTCTCTGTTGGTCACGCACTGTTGCATGTACATTTTTTTTAAGCTCATGACTAATTATGACCGATTAACGTTGGAGTTACACGCGCTAGAACGTTTAAATTCCACGCGCACTTGCTAACATCAGGTGTTTATTCTGTTGTACGGGAACCCAGCGGCGCACGGCAAGAAGCAAGATCCGCTAACGTAAACCAAAGTTCTCATTTGTGTAGAGATCGAGCCGCGAACGTTTTTGGAAAATTGACTTACGTACTATTTGATTTAATTGGACGAAACGAGATCAGGATAGGTAGACAATCAGGGATTGTTACCTATTATGAGGAAGAAATATTTACAAACAACCTCTACGACAAGAGGGGCATCGTAAAAGTCGGCTGACCATCTAAAGGACTGCTTTTTAAGTACATCAAAATGGGCACTGAGAAACAAAGGGAGAGAAACTCAAACCAGACCGGACAAAAACACAAAGGCAAAGGCTATTTACAGGACCTTAACACGCACCAAGAAACAAAATTTTTGTAACTACAAACAAAGCTATTCCTGTTTTGTTTTTAAGAAAGGTGATGCAGAATTATGTTCATAACTTGTTACATACCCATTTACATGGGCAAAAACTTCTGTGGGATATATGTACAACACCCACTCCACAATCGAGCTATTTACACAATTTTATGTACAGGTAAGTTAATATTTACAGGTTAACTATCACCCGGCCACCCTGCACTGCACTGAGACAAGCGGACCCCACCGCCTGCCGAACGTCGACCTTGGCAAACGAGTGAAGTCAGCCTCCACCCGCACCTTAACCTCAGCCTTTATCGATGCTAGGACGACGTCCGCAGGCCTACCCTCTCCCCTAAATACAACATTACACCGGTCTCTCCACAAGGCAAGCTGGCCATCAAAAGGACTAGCTTCTAAGCACAGTGGATCAGCAGTATATGACGCGAAAGTGTTATGGATTTCAGGTTTGTAGGATTCTATGTATACATAGAACTGCCTGTTTTTGTTCATATAAGATCTCTTTTTACTATGTTTAGAGTTTAAGTATATAGGAACGACCTAATAAGGCAACCCTAAGGGACTTTCCATGTACCTTGAACAACATCGAAAAAGAATAGGAATGTGTTCAAATCCGGGTTTACAGGTGCCTTTACAGAGGACCGTCGGTCAGTACCTTGAGTCGGTTAATGCATACAATATTTTCCCAAAATACATGAGGCGCCCACAATCATGTGGAACATTATTTTCATGTCACTTCGTAGACTCCACACTTTTTCAGAGGAATAAATTGTTTTCACGAAAAATTTGTCTTCAGGAAGAAAAAAATTTTTTAATGAATTTCTTTTTTCGTTTTTTACAAAAGGGATTTTTCTTTAAGAAAAAATGTTTGTTTATACTAAAAAATATTTTTAGTTTTAGCAAAAAAACTTGGATTTTATAATTTTAGTTGGGTTGTAGTTTTTTAGGGATGGGGTTGGGGGATTAAATACATATTTAGAGGGGTTCATGCTTATTAATTTTTACCTCATACCAGCATGCTTGTGTGAGCCATTGTGATGATGAATGTGGCATTGTACCTACCTGTCCATGAAAATCTACAAAATGCTTACAGATTCTCTTGTGCAATATTAATAGTTTGTCACAATGATAATCAGTTCACATTTCCTGCAGGATGTTTAGAAATTTGGGGTTCAATCCAAAAGGTGGGCCCTAGGGTCCAATGAAGTTAAACAGAGTTGAGAGCAGAATTACGGGGGCTTATATTTCTGGGAGAACAAGATCAATTTTGCCCGAATACTGTTTTTTTTTTTTTTTGACTGTCCCATTTTTCCTGAATGGGTCAACTTTTTTTGGCAGCCTTGAATTGGGATGGCTACCCGCCTCGTACGCCTATGCTGTTGAGTGTATGTATGCTATGCTTTTTTCTTTAACAGATGATAAATCGGAACTGGATGAAATAGAGGAGGTAACTGAAAGCTCTGCGGAAGACCTGCCTAAGGCGATGGATGATTTGGGTAGTGGTAAAAGGTTAAAGAAAAGAAAATATCCTTCAGATGGTGTAAGTGGTGGGATGATTTTAGTTTAAAACAATTCTATCATTTTCAATAATTTCACTGCTAAGTTACCATAGTTACTATGGCAACGTTTAAAAAAAATTACTCCACTTTGTGACTTTTACAAATTGTCTTCAAAATACCTTTAATGAAAAAGGAAACAGCTGTATATAGAAAGCCCTTTGACAACATGTATGGAAATGTTTCCAACTTTCCATACATTTGAAAATCATTTGATACTTATGAATGATTTCAAATGATCAAAATCTGCTATGTGCAAAAAAAAGAATCTTTGATGGTAAAAAAAACTTTCTCAAAACATTTTTGCATGCTGGGAAAATTTTGGAAATGTAGTAAAATATTTTTGCAAATTTAATTGTTTTTTTAAAAAGTTTGAAAAATTTCTAACGTGACAGACTTATAAACTCTTCATAAAATGTTATGCTGTTTTAGTTCTTTATATTACTTTACAAATCAAATTTTCTATTTAAAAAAATATTTACTAAACATATACCTTTTGAACTGAATTTCATGATGACACAACGAAAAAGCAAGCTGGCTGTTCCAAAAAGATGAAGGCTGCTACGTACAAAGATTTAATGGAAGAAATTTTGGAGAAAGAAAGCATGGGAAAGACTAGAAACCAGGTACAGTGGCACTTATACTACAATGTATTCTTTGAAATGATGATAAAAGTTTTTGTGCAAATGATGTACTGGACAGCAAAATGTGTCATGTATTTTTTGATTGAAACTTGTTGGTGAATTACCCTGAGATGTCACCAAAGTGACACCAAAGCAGTCCTTCATGAAATGTTACACATAATTGATTATTACTTGCATTGCTTAAGAAATCAAATTTCAAATTTTGCATTATGGAAAACAAAGTTAAGTGAAGTTTTTTATTTTGGAAAAAAAAATTAATACTCAACACACAGTAATATTTGAACTGAATTTCAGGGTGACACAACAAAGAAGGAAGGCTATTCAAACAAGATGAAGGTTGCAGCAGGACCTACATACGAAGATTAAATGGGAGAAACTTTGGACACCCACAGCTTGGACAAGAGTGGTAAGCAGATACAGTACAATGGCAATTATACTATGGTAGTTATTTCGATGAGATTTTGCAACACACCAACACGAATGTGTTATATAGTGTCAGCCAACTCAAAGAAAATATGCTACAATCATTCCTTGAGTTTTAGATTCTCCAGGTGTGCCACAATTCAAAATTCCTCAGGATATTAAGGAGAGTGGTAGGTGTCAGTCCATTTTATTAAACTTCTTTATGAAGTTGTGGAAAAAATAGCAATCTCGTAGTGCTTAGATATATTGTCGGATCGCACTAGCACGCCACCATTCAAGACCTGCACAATGTATTCTTTGTAATGATGATGAATCTGCAGTATTGACCAACCTGATCCAAGCTTCTCAAAGTTAAAATTTCAAGTAGTTAAGCAGAAACAGTTCAACTCAATTTTTGAAAAAAATATACTGACTTTCATTTCCTGAATGATTTGTGTGTATTTCAAATTACTTTTCTTAGGAAAATAGGTTCTCATGATCATGTTGATCAATTTTTAAAATAGAAATTTGACCCTAATGGTGTACAACCACTTTTTTAAATCTGTAAGAGTCTTCTGTTCATCAACAATGCAATATCTGCAGTTGCTATTCTCAAAGCCTATTTCAGTTGCACTAAGTATTACACACCAGTGATGGGAAAATAATTTCTAATTAACAGGATCATGAAGTTATTAAACAATTGCGACAGGAAATTGCAGTGTTGAAGGAAGAAAAGAGGGAACTTCGAACAGAGAACAAAAATCTAAGGAAAAGTATCAGACTTATGAGTGTTTATGAATTTATTTCTTCTGCTAGTGTACATTGTCTTCGGAGCAAAGCTCTTCTATTCATGTTCCTACTGCATTTTGAGTTAAACCGTGATGGTACCTCACACCAATGTCTCTAGGCCTCCTTTATATTATGTTACGGTACTAGGTAAGCCTACATGATATATACACATTCCATGAATTCTGTAATATCTAGCCTAGTAGAATTGATAAAATTGAAAACCCCAGTCTTTAAATATTTTGTTTATGTACCCCTGTGATGTTTCTAAATTTACCTTTTTTGGTTTTGAAGTGAGTGGTTTGGTATGCTGCAATTTGAGTATCCTTGTTGGGTCAAAAATGTCATCTTCTATTCTGTTCTCTGTTTTAAGTGAGCAAATTGCCTGCTGTACAAGTACCTCTCCAACATTATATTGAAGGATATGGTAGAGCTAGGCTAGCCTAAGTAATGCCTAGGCTAGATGAAATTTTGTAGCCGTCAGCCTAACACTAGTCGCTAGGTTTTGCGAAGGAAACAGTAAGAAACACTAACCTTGATATAAAGGTCTGTCAATAGCACCTTGTAGAACCTCCTTGATAGCAGACTATCAATCCAAAATATCCGGTATTAATCCCAAAATCCAATCACCTTGGAGTCAGTCGACTCTTATGTTATTTAGTGCATATAGGCTAAGTAGAATACATGCTAATTGTAGACCTGTGTGAAATTTTCTTGTACATACAGACGTAAGACAGTAAGAACTACTGTCCATACAGTCAATATAAGACTGCATGCCCTGGCCTTTCAGCACCGCAGTAATAATAATAATTGCAAGATTTACACATGTATGTATAGGTATACACTGTCTGGTATATTATCAGGGAGATGCTATTCAGACTTTTTACTGTCGTTGTTACACAAAATGTTGCCCAGGGGCGTCAATTTGATTTTCAAAGTGGGGGGGGGGGGGAGGAGGGGGCAGGCAAATATGGCATAAAAATTTTCTCACGCATCCTGGTGAGGAGTCTAAAAGGAGGGGTCTACATGTAAAATGGTGCCAAATGTAGGCTATCAATATTTGGGAACTACGAAAATTTCATATACTTTCTGTGAAATTTGCAGTATGTAAGATTCCAACCATGGAAAATTTACCATTTGACCTCTCCTTAGCCCAAATGACCTTTGACCTCCACCAAAAACAATAGGGATCATCTACTCAGTATGGCCAACTCAGACACCAAATGTGAAATAAGTCACAATTACCCTTCTTGAGATACCGTGTTTACATACAATTCGTAAGAAATTAAACACAATTGACCTCAAAGTCGATAGGGATCATCTAATTAATATGGCCAACTTACACACCAGATATGAACATAGTAAAATGTACGGTTCTGGAGATATCGTATTTAAAACGTTTTGACCCTTTGACCTCTCGTGACCCCAAATGACCTTTGACCTTCACCAAAAACAGTAGGGATCATCTACTTAATATAGCGAACCCACAAACCAAATATAAAATAAGTCACACTTACCCTTCTTGAGATTGCGTGTTTACAAGCCAAAGCGTCACGTACACACACACACACACAACCACAACATCACCATCTCATAGATTCCTTGCCTGCCTTTGGCAAGGAATCAACAAAACATTCATTATTCATTCTAATGGCCCCTCACCATGCCCCCTGCAGGCAGAGGATGGAGATGTACCTCTATTTTTGGTTTCGAAGAAAAGAGAAACCTATGCATGGATGATGGCGTGTGTGTGTATGTATAGGTGTATGTGCGTGCGTGTATGTCTGTATGTGCGTATGTGTGTGTTTGTGAAACTTTACTTGTTTACACGATATCTTGAGAAGGGAAGATCTGAAAGTTCTCAAACCCCCATACTGCGAGGAAGAACCCTATTTAGTGTGGTTGAGGTCAAAGGTCATCTGGGGTCACAGGGTCAAAAACCGAAATCCTTGTTTACACGGTAGAAAACTTGGATTAATGGTAGAAAACTTGAATTTCAAACTTCATGTGTTGATGCGTTATGATATAAGGAAAAAAACCAATTAATTTTGGTGGGGGGAACTCTTCCCTTCTTCGACGAGCTCTTGCTACACAATACTCAACTGTGAACTGCTTGATGCGAGACTTTACATCACCCCACCACTCTAAACCCGTTAGGAAGGCCGGTCTCAATGTTCGCCACCCTTCGTACCTGACTTTCAATTGTTCATTATGGTCAGCCTCCGTTAGAATATATCTGTATTCATTTTCCAGAACCCCTCCCTGAAGGCCATGACTCAGGGGGGTGGAAGGAGACAGTAACTGCATCATGATCCGAAATTGGACATGCCACAACTTCACAATCACTCGGAGACAAAGCCAGGGGAGAGTACACCCGGTCCAACCTTCAGGCGTCCGTGCCATCAGGGCGGTGCCAAGTGAACACGGACAAACCGGGGTGTTGCACTCTCCAAATGTCAACCATGTCGTGATTCTTTGTAAACATGTCCAGTTCCGCCACGCCGACGCCACAGCCCGAAGACGTACAAGAGGACCTACGGTCAAGCTGCTCGTCAGGGACACAGTTAAAATCTCCAGCCAGGATACAAGGGGCACTGCCAGGAACAAAGGATGGCAGGGTCATGAAAAAGTTAGCCTTCTATCTGAAGGCCGATTGGGTGCGTAAACGTTACACAGGAAGAAGCTTCCACATGGATGTTTTATTGTTACGCACACCAACCGACCCTCGTGATCAGAATCAACTTTTCCGACCAGAGGAGTCCACCATCATCCTCATTTACAAGATGGGTCTCCTGGAGGAAAACGTGCTTTTTAAGTGCATTGAAACGGCACATACAAAACAGAAAACGAAGTCCACACCCAGTGATCTACAAAACTGAAATATTCTGGATCGCTTCCGACTGTCCCTCAAGCCATTAACGTTCAGGGTCAAGAGGGACAGGGGATCAGCCATGGTGAAATAATTGGCTACGTATTTTCCTGGGACCTGGCCTTTTTATTCTGTTGGTCGTGTGTCCCTGTGTGGTGAACTCCAGGGTCCGATATCTCACCCGAGGCCGACCTCTTGAGTGGGGAGTCCCTCCCCGGGGGTTGGTGATGATGGTGGAGAGTCTGCATCTGGAGACCCAGTTCCCGCCTCACACTGTTTGGAGGCGAGGAAATCCTGTTCCACTTCCTGAGCTGCCTTCTCCAATTCCTGTGTGGAATATTCTGGGCCTGATTGCGAGGGGTCGGGTGCCTGCCTCACATCTGCACTGGCACGGGCAGAGTATGACGTGGGACAAGCACCAGAGATAGTCCATCCTTGCCACAAAGGTTGCACCGCACCTCGTTGGGACAATCAGTCTTGTCGTGCCCCACCAGTAGGCACTGGCCACAACGTTTGTTGGGACAAGACCTGGCCCGGTGACCCTCCTTTGAACAATGAAAGCAGGTGCGGGACTGCCCGAAGTACCTTATGTGGGCCCTCGAACCCCCTATAAACAGACAGGATGGAATATCTCTATCTAATTCCATACGGAACTGTCTCTTGCCGTTCAGAATGCCCTTTAATTCACCCTCATTGTAAACACACATTCGCATGTCAGAGACAGCCCCGTACTGGCCCAGAACCCTCGCAACCAGGCGCTGCTCGACCTCCAAGTTCAGAAACAGCACTGTCACCACCACAGAGCGATCATATGGGGGTGACAGTGAGCCCCTCTGCCCGCTTCAGGCAAGACACGCCTTTAACACGGGCAGCATCAGACTTGAACTTTAGGTCGTACGTGTTACGGGTCGCAAGCGCCTGCAACATCTCTATTTCTTTAACTTCAACACCCTTATTCTTTAACAAAGTAAACACTTGCGCCGGAGGAACACTCACCCCCGACTTAAAACTCTTAAAAATTGTGCTATCCCGACCTCCGGGCATAGCAGCAAAAGGTTTGTGGCACAAGGCCACGCAGCAACAAGAGAGAAAACTTCAGCGCCGTAGGTCAAACCAAAGCAGGGTAAATAAAGGATATCCCAACGCAGAACTATACAACAGACGTGCTTTAAAACGAGCACGACCAAACCACGTCCCCAAGAGAGAGACTACACCCAACACTTTAACAATATGACAGTAGTATGGGATAGTTTAGTATAACAAGTACGCCAACACAGCGCAATCGACGAGGGCCCGCGAAAACACGTCCGCCCCCGACGAAGACCAGAACTGAACTGAACTGCTCTATATTTCGTTTCGTGTTCCTGTGTGGATGGTCGTGGTTAGCCTTTGCCCCATATCGTACTCTGCACGTGCAAGTGCAGATGTGGAGCCGGCAAGTCAACCCTCACTTTCAGGCCCAGAACCAATGAGGGAGGATCCCAGGTCCCCTTCACCTGATGAGGTGGCACATCAGGTAGAACAGGAGTTTCTGGCTTCTAAGGAATGTGTGGCTTCTAAGGTATGTCAGGTGTCTCTGGGAACCCTGAGGTAGGCCATTCTCAGCCCTCCCCATCAGTACTTGAGTCACACTCTCCACCAGCTTCCGGGGAGGCTGGAATACAAACAGTGGAGCACGACGTTAGAATGTCCTCGGGCTCGGAATCTGACTCTGCCATGTCAGATGTGGGAGGTCCTGCCTCAGAGCCTCCACCAAAGTCTAAGTTGAAAAGGTCGGCCTCGGGGGAAGTGTCCGACCGGGTAGTTTATCCTTCTCTCACTCCAGTTCCAGACCCATGTAAAAAGCCCAGGTCAGAGACGATGTTGTAGTTGCTCATTCCACTTTCCTCCATGAATGGTCCCCGGTGCAGAATTTTCCAATTTTGTAAATCATTAGGTGTGGACTTCGTTTTCCTCCAGGAGACCCACATTGTTAATGAGGACGATGTCTACACCTGGTCCTATGAATGCTTCTTTTGGTTCCGCATCCTCCTGTGGATCGGTTATTTTAGTTTCACCAAGATGGACTCCCCTGGTCGGAAAAGTTGATAATGATCATGAGGGCCGGTTGGTATGCATCACCATCAAACATCCTTGTGGGAATTTCTTCCTGTGTAACGTTTATGCACCCAACCAACCTACAGACAGAAGGAATTTTTTTGCTACCTTGCCATCCTTCGTTCCTGGCTGTGCTCCTTGTATCCTATCAGGAGACTTCAACTGTGTCCCTGACACACAGTTCGATCGAATGTCCACATGCACATCTTCAAGCTGTAGTGTCGGTATGGCGGAGTTGGAAATGTTCACAAGGAATCATGACGTGGTTGATGTTTGGAGAATGCAACATCCTGGCTTGTGCATGTTCACTTGGCACCGCCCTTATGACACGGACGCCTCAAGGTTGGATCGCGTGTATGCTCCCCCCTGCTCTGTCACCAAATCACTGTGAAGTCTCCTTCCAACCCCCAGAATCATGGCCAACAGGGAGGGGGTTCTGGAAAATGGACACGGATATTCTAACTGAAGCTGAATATAACAAGGGAGTTTAAGATACACATTGAAGCCAGCCTTTTCATCGGTTTTAGAGTGGTGGGATGACGTAAAGACCCGCATCAAACAGTTCACTTTTGAATACTGTGTAGCAAGAGCTCGTCAAAGAAGGGAGGAGTTCCTCTCGCTTTGCCCTAGGGAAAGGGATGGGGACGTCTCCGCACTTCATGCAATTCAACAGTACTTTGATGGAAAACTTCATGGAGCCCAGGTTCGTGCTCGCGTGCATAGTGTGGAGGCAGAGGAGAAACCAACCATTAAGTTCTACCGAGACGTCACAAAGTATGCCATCGATCGCAGTATAAAAGTAGTCCGTGACGCTCAGGGTGTGGTAAGGACCCTCTCGACATTGTAGAAGTATATAAAAACTTTTATGAGCAGCTTTATACCCAGGCAGATGTCGATGAGGACCTCCAAAAGTCCCTATTAGATAATATTAAAAAGACCCCCTCTAAAGATCAGAATGATGAACTTGGCTCCGCTTTGACTATTGACGAGCTCTGGAAGGCAGTGGTGAAGATGAAAGGCGGAAAGGCACCTGGGTCCGACGGTATTCCAGTAGAATTCTATAAACGCTTCTGGGGTACCCTGGCACATGATCTCCGTGATGTGTTCGTCTCTGCCTTCCTCACTGGCTCATTGAGCCACTCGCAGCGCACAGGCATAATAACTTTGCTGCCTAAGTCAGGAGACCCCCTCGAACCGAAAAACAAACGGCCAATCACCTTGTTAAATGTAGATTACAAGATTCTGGCGAAAGCCCTTTGCAACAGGCTAGGCACAGTTATGCCAGATCTTGTAGGGTCCTTTCAGACTTGTGCGGTGCGGGGACACAATATTCAGCAGAACCTCTGGGTGGTGCGGGACTTAGTTGAATACGTGATGGACCGTGATCTTCCATGTGCGCTTGTCTCCCTCGATGAGGAGAAGGCCTTCGACATGGTTGATCATGGATTCCTCTTTAAAATGTTGAAGAAGTTTTGTTTGAATCCAGTTTTTGTTAAATGGACTTCCTTATTGTATCAGAGTGTAAACAGTCGGGTTATCGTTAATGGCCTACCGTCAGACCCCTTCAGTGTCCAACGTGGAGTACGGCAGGGGTGCCCCCTATCACCTCTACTCTACGTATTGTTCAGTGAATCCCTTGCAAGAGCCTTTCAAGTTGAGCCTTTGTTTCAACCATTTCACATACTCGGTGGTGTTGAAGTTAAGTGCCTTCAATATGCTGATGACGTCACATGCGTAGTCTCCGACCTAGCTTCCTTCAAGGCCCTAACTGGCACGTTGTCTAAGTTTCAAAGAGCCACAGGTGCCAGACTGAATCCCAATAAGACCAAAGGACTTCGCCTAGGTAAGTGGCGGTCAAGAAGACTGCCCTTCGCTGCATCATGGGTAGATGACGCCATAAAGATCAACGGCATATGGTTTGGTTATGGGCAAGCCACATTAGCCTGTTCGGAAAGGTGACAGTTGTCAATCGTTTTATTTATCCCCTTTTGTGGTATCCAGGCACCGTTCTGGCTGCTCCAAAGGGTGTCCTGTTGCGTCTCGAGAGGGCTGTGTTTAGGTTTTTATGGTCAGGGAAGACGGAACTCGTAAGAAGAGGGATGGTATATCAGGATGTTAGGCGTGGTGGGTTGGGCCTTGTGCATTTTCCTTCCAAACTCCGTTTACTCCTGACCAAGTGTGTTTATAGTGCTGTAGACAGCAGAATGCCTTTTGCCTATTTTGTTCGTTATTGGGGGTGATTATCATTCCGTCGGTTCTTTCCCTCCCTGTTTAGTAACAGTGAGCCCCACAGCTGGAGGCCCTCGGAAACATACAATCAAATGAGAGAAACGCTCCTAATTATGTCTAGAGTTGGGGACGTTTCGCAGTTAAGTGCAAGGGGCCTATATCAGGCTGTTTTTGAGGAAATGGTTCCAACCACTATGCTTCAGGGTCGGAAGTGTGGCGTGTGGTCCACAGCAGATCGTTAGATTACCGCGGGCGGCCCCTGATGTGGCGAATCGCACATGATGCGATTGTAACTAATCTCAAGCGTCCTCGGTGGCATCTTGGAGATGGTATTTGCCCACGCACTGGATGCACAAAGTGGGAGAGTGTGCCACATGTGTTTTGGCAGTGTGAATTTGTGGCCCTCTTCTAGGAATGGTTCCAAGTCCTGACTGATCGCTTGACGTTGGGAAACATATGGGCGGTCGGCCAGGACTATGCTTTGTATTCAGGGTATACTTACTTTTGTTTCGGCCTCCATAAAGCTGGCCTTATGGAGAGACCGATGTAACGTTGTTTTTAGGGGGATGGGGAAAGCCTGCGGACGTCTTCCTGGCGTTGGTGAAGGCGGAGGTGAGGCTGAGGTTTGAGTCTGACTTCGTTCGTTTGCCAAGGTCGGCGTTCGGTAGGCGATGGGGTCCACTTATTTCGGTGAGGGGGACCGCGTGGTGGTCAATTTGTAATAGGGTGGGTCTGTAAGTAGTTGTAAATAGTATGTAAATATCTGTGTGTATAGCTTTGTTAGTGTCTGTAGTGGGCATAATTTTCTGTACATAGTTTTGTAAATACCTGTATATATAGCTTATTACTGTAATGAACATAACTTTCTGTTTGATTTAGCAGTCTGTAAATAGTTTTGGGTTTATGTTTATGCCCGATCCGGTTTCAGTTTTTGTTTTTGTTTTGTATGTGCCGTTTCAATGCACTTAAAAAGCTCATTAAGGGTGGTGGTGTTTAATGATCTTGTTTTTGGTTGTCTTGGGGGTTAGTGTTGAAAGTGGTTGTGGATGAGTTGGCGGATGGTTTGGGTGAGAGTGGGGTTAGGGCGTCTTTTTCGTTTGTTAGAGTCCGTTTTGTGTGTAGGTGGTTAAAGGTTACAGTTTCTGTTTTGGTCAGGCTGGTTTAAGTTGTCTATTTGTAACAACGTGCCCATTTCTAAGTACGTTTTAAAAAAAGGAGCCCTCATCGATTGCTCGTGCTGAATTTTCAGCATAGCTTGTTATACTGTTCTCTACCATACTATATTATTGTCCTTCTATTTGTAGGGTTGGCCAGGACCACACATGTTTGACCTTTAGAAGGCGTACTTGTCCATTTGGGAAGTTAAGCTTCTCAAGGGAGTAGAACTCCTCCGGGAGTAAATGTTTGGTTTTTGCCTTTTGGCTCTTCGCCAGAGAGTCGAGGGGACTTTTAGAAAAAAGGAACACGGAACCCCAGTCACAGTAAACTAAAATCATGCACACTGCAACAAACAGACAACTCAAACCAACCACGAACCACCCACACACAAAACACGGAATGAAAAAACGTCCGTCACAACGAAAAGGAGGCACCAAACCCCACCCAAACAACCTGCCAATCTAACACCCGAAGGCCAAACCACAGGGCACCAGTTCTAAGTATCTACCTGGGCCTCAACCGAGGCCTTCAGCCCCTCAACACTACCCTCACAAAAATCAAACCAGCCCCCAGCTGCAGGTGGATCCCTGCCTGGGAGGAGGCTCTGAGGTAGGTTCTCCACCATGGACGAATCCGTTTCAGACTCTAACTCTGAGGAGAGCCGGAGGTCCTCCTGAACCATCATGACTTCAACCGGTGGAGACTCAACCTGAACACCCCCACTGCTACCCTCACACCCCTTAGACGCTAGAAAATCCTGCTCCACCTCTTGTGCTGCCTCCCCAGTTCTTGAGTGGAAAAGTCCGGAACTGATTGCAAGGGTTCTGGTGCCGGCCCCACATTCCCACCAGCACGAGCAGAATAGTATGTAGGGCAGGCACCAAACACATGTCCCTCCTCCCCACCTTGTTTGGACAGTCCGCTTCCCATGCACCCAACTCCAGGCATCTTTCGCAACGTCTATAGGGACGCGATTTGGCTTCGTGCCCCCTCCACATTTAAAACGGGGCTGCCCCAAATATCTAATGTGTGCCTTTCTTTCTTTAGCACCATACGGAACCGTCTTCTGCCGTTAAGGATACCCCTGCATCTCACCTTCCCCATATTTGCACCACCACATATCTGGACAGTTCCGTACTGCCCGAGAACCCTTGCAACCAGGCCCTTATCGACCTCATCAAAGTTCAGGTACAACACTGTCACCACCACTGAGCGGTCATATGGTGTGAAAGTGAGCCCTTCAATTACCTTTAAGTCAGATACACCCTTCATTAGGGCTGTGTTGTGTGCCTCAAGTGCCTGCAACATCTCGATTTCCCCAACCTCAACTCCTTTGTTTTTTAACAACATTAAAACTTGCTGGGGTGTAACATTCACCGCGGACCTAAACTCTTAACTTAACAATGCTGCTGTCCCTACACACGCGTGGCTCTAGGCCACACACGGCACAAAAAGGGGGAACCCAACAAAACTCAGTAAAAAACGAGCACGACCAAACTTCTGCCCTCAAAGACCACACCCCAACGATACTACAGTATAAAATGGTAGTATGGTATGACAGCACAACACAATGCACAGTCCACTCTCGATGACGACCAAAGGCTCTTTACATTTCTTCTATGATATATTTCTCATGTGTGGCATTTTCCACGAGAACATCCGACTTGAGTTGGCTGGAGCAAACAGGGTTTTTACGGCTATTTTTAAGGAATTATTGTACTGTCTATCGTACTCAGCATGTATTGGTGTGTCCGGAGGCACCCCTCTGGCCTGTAAAGTATCTTTCACTAATTTACGTTTTGCTTTCATTTTCTTCTTCCAGAACTGAGCCTACCTTATTGGCTGCCTTCTCCAAGTTATAGAACTGGTCAGATTTAAATAACTAAAAAGCCTTTGTGAACCTACGGATGAGATGGAGGTATTGTGCAGGGCCAGCTGTAAGGCAACATTCAACTCTCAAGGCTTTCTAGCAAGCTGACACACGGCACATCCAAAAACTTCAACTCCAGGACTAATCTGTACCATTCAACTTCATGTTGTTGTAAGTAGTTTTGTAAATATCTGTATATATAGCTTTATTACTGTAATAAAAATAATTTCTGTACATAGTTTTGTAAATATCTGTATATATAGCTTTATTATTGTGCTGAACGTAATTTCTGTACATAGTTTTGTAAATATCTGTATATATTACTGTAATGAACGTAATTTACTGTTTGATTTAGAAGTTTGTAAATAGTTTTGTTTTTGTATGTGCCGTTTCAGTGCACTTAAAAAGCACACTTCGCAAAATGGATTACACAGTTCTGCTTGAACACTTTCCTCCAATTCACCCTTTGCTGACCTTACCAAGAGGCCTAAGTAGCATAGGATATTGGGAAGGACATTTTTCTTTACTTTGGACTGGTTAAAGAGCAATTTCTATGTACGTAAAGAGCACTCATCTTGAGACATCTCTTATACTGGGTAGGATTCACAATTTTGTCAGAAGCTGCATACCTTGTGATTGTGCTGTCACCGTCAGTCACATTCTCATTGACTGCTAGGAATACCCCAATATTCGCCAGAAATACTACACCGTACCTGACCTGAAAACCTTATTTGAACAAACTGATTCATCCCTTATGCTTGGCTTCCTCAAGGAAAGTAAACTTTTTATATGGTGACACTATATAACTATATAAGACATACCTGTTGGTCGGTTTGAGTTGTCTGTTTGTTGCGACATGCCTGTTTCTACATACGTTTTAAAAAGAAAGGTGTTAAAAAAAAAACAACGTGCTGGTGTTTCGTTAAACCCCATCTAACTAACAAGTTCCTTCTTTGTGTGGTCCAACTATTTCTTTTTGTTCCGGGCGTGCTTCTTTAGCTCATGTAACCGTACTTCCAAGAGTGGTCTTGCCTCCGCCCTCGAACAATATTCCAGGTGTTGCACCATCAGTGAACCGTCCTCCAGGAAAGCCTCCTGAAAAGACCATTGTACCTCCGACATCACCTGCAGCATTGCAGCTGTCTAGCATCGTTATGTGAACCTTGCTTGATGCCTGTCATCCTGCTATGTGGATGCTTCATTCTTTTTCAAACTATGGCTTTTTCACGGAAGAGCATTCCATTCCGATGCAGTTTCATCGCAGTTGAAGACACGTTCAGCTTTGTTAAATAGAACACTTCTTTCAGGACTTTTTCCAGTTAAATAGGATATTCTTCAACATCATTTGGATCAACACCAGGCCTCCCACGACCCAGCTAGTCGGCTTTCCTTAGTATTAGTTGATCATGGGGATTCTCTCTTTAAATTCATGCCACCAATTATCGCCTTCCTTTCTTTCCCACTTTTGGCTTGCGTGGGCATACCAGGAAATGAAAGGGTCGACACACCTTGCAAAAAAGCCCCTACAAATGGACCCACCAACATCTGCTAGTAGAAATTAATCCCCCCTTTTTACTCTCACCTTTCCTTTTTTAAGGTAGTTTTACCCCAATTGTAACTTCGTCTAACTTGGTGACACTATATAACTCATTAGTGTTGGCGTGTCGTTAAGCTACATCTGACTACCATGCCTTTAACGTGCATAGAAACGGACACTCGTGTACAGCTTTTTACATTGAAACGGCACATACAAACAAACAACTCAAACCGGATCGGGAAGAAACAAACACGGAAACTATTTACAAACTGTTAAATCAAACAGGAAATTATGTCCATTAAAGTAATAGAACTATGTTTATTATGTGCATAATAACTTAACCTCCTTACAGCCTCCCTGAACCAATGTTAACAAGCCCTTGTAACAGCACCGATACATATATATATATATATATTTACAACTGTTACGACCTGAAGTCTAGGTAGCAATTTATGTGAGAAAACAAATCAATATATTACACGTATCAGAACTGCAATGTTTACAAAAATTTAATTACTTACATTATGATTTCAGACGACGACTGCAATTGCGGTCCTCGAGAATGCAGAACAAACGGGACAGGATGAACCAACAAAACAGCAATCAATAATGCAGGAGCAGCCAGAAGTCTTTCTGCAAATGCTTCCTTTCAATGGAGACTGGAACTTCTCCAGCTCTCCGAAGACAAATATTGCTGATTAAACTGTAAGAATTTACAGCAAAAGCTCGCTCGAAAGACTTCGTTGAAATGACTTCTCAGAACCGACATGAATTGTCTTGAATGTCGCAACCCTTTTTTCAGGGAAACACAGTTCGTTGTCAAATCCTGGAACGATGACACTGCACACCGGTGTTTTTCTAAGAAGAGAAAAAGGCGCTTGTCGTATGTTCGGTGAACGTCAGGTCACAAATATGGCCTGCTTTCATCACAATATTTCTCACAAACGAAGCCCCCTGGCTTTGGTGAGGGCGGAGGTTGAATGGTCGTGAGGATGGTCGTGGTTAGCCGTTGTGTTTCTGTCCGGCCGGTTTGGGTTGTCCTTTTGTTGCAACGTGCTTGTTTCGATGTACGTAAAAAAAGAGGGTTGAATCCGACTTCAGTCGTTTGCCACGGTCGGCGTTCGGTAGGCGATGGGGTCCACTCGTGTCGGTGAGGAGGGACCGTGTGGTGGTCAACTTGCAATTGCGTGGGTCTGTAAGAGGTGCATATGTTGTTGTAAATAGTTTTGTAAATATTTGTATACATAGCCTTATTACTGTAATAAACATAACTTTCTGTACATAATTTTGTAAATATATGGCTTAGTTACTGTAACGAACATAATTTTCTGTTTTGCGTTTGTGTTTCTGCCCGATCCGGTTTGAGTTTTTGTTTGTATGTGCCCTTTCAATGCATTTAAAAAACCAGCGAAGCTCCTAAAAACAACGCTCAACTACCGCCCAGCGTGGCGAGATCACCGCAACCAGTAAACAACATGGTGTGTGCTATAACATACTAATAATAGGTCTTACCTATAAATCTATATATACATACATGTCTCGAACTAATCACATCAGGTGTCAATGAACTGTCATAGTTTTTTTCAATGACAAGGCCTTCGAAAAAAATTTGCTGAATAACACTGGGCTTCCAATACATTATAATACATAACCGCTCATCTTTTGGGAAATTACCTAGGACCTCGTAACACAACACATTTACGACTTAAGTGCTTCACAAGCCACCTATGTACAATAACTAGTTCCATAGTTACAAACAATTACAAGGTGACTTACACACGGCCCCCTCACCCAACATCAGTGGCTTTATAAAATCAAATCCCTGTGGGATTCCTTTCCCGAAAACAAACTGTACCAAGTAAAAGGTACGGTAGGAACTGGGGGAAACGGAGTCCCTAGTAAACGGAGGGATGATTTAGTGCTGGCTAGGGCCCGCATTGGTCACACTTACCTTACCCACGCATATTTACTCCAAGGAGAAGAAAGACCATACTGTATACCCTGTGACTGTGCTGTCATCGTCAGTCATATTCTCGTCAACTGTTACGAATACTCCTGTATTCGCCAAAAATACTACACCGTGCCCGACCTTGAACTTTGTTTTGAACAAATCGATTCTTTACGTATCCTTGGCTTCCTCAAAGAAAGCAATCTTTATCACAAATTCTGACATGGCTCCCGCTTGGTTTCCTTTTTGTTGAAATTGTCCATCCGTTGCATATTTTAATTTTTTTACCGGTTTAGGTAGTTTTACCGCAACATTGTACTTTGTCTAACTCGTGTAAGTCCCATCTAACTAACTGGTCACGTTGGCATACCAGGGAACGAAAGAGCCGATTCACTTGCTAATGAAGCCCTTCGGATGGATGTCACCAACATCTGCTTGCCCCATATCGACTACAGCGCCAAGATCAATGGCTTCGTAAAATCAAAATGACAAGAACTATAGGAAACAAATAGAGTCAAAGAAACGGTTGGACGATTTAGTCTTGACAACGACCCGCATCGGGAACACTTACCTTATCGACCCCTATTTACTTCACGGAGATGAAAGACCATGCTTATATACCCTGTGACTCTGCCCTCACCGTCAGTCAGATTCTCGTTGATTGCTATGAATACTCCCACACTCGCCAGAAGTACTAGACCGTACCCGACTTGAAAACCTAGTTTGAAAAAAGCGGTTCTCCCTTATTCTTCTCTTTCTCAAATAAAAAAATTCCGACTTCAGTCTTGCTTTTAGTAGAATTTGAGCCCCCGCTTTACATTTGTACTTTCACCTTTCCCCTTTTTTGGTAGCTTTTCCCCAACTTTTAACTGTCCAACTTGGTGACACTATATAACACCTAAGTGTTGGTGTGCCGTTAAACCCCATCTAACTTAACCCCGCCGGACGAAAACACAAAAGCTAACCATCAACCATCCACACAAAGCACTGGCCAAAAAGGTCTGTCACAAACGGAAACGACACACCAACCCCACCCGAACAACCCGTCAACTCAACCGAAACACTATATACAGGTTTGTACACAAAATAAGGCATGGGGAAACAAAAACTAGAACCAAAACAGAACTGGACCAAAACAAAATAAAATTGCGAACCATTCACAAAAAACATGAAAAACTACAAATACAACTTAGACCAACACAGAGCAAAACTGGTATTCTGAAAGACCTGTACAATGCTGGTCTAAGCGGAAGAATGCCGCTTTTCATTCAAAACTTCCTTAAAGATCGTGTGTTTCGTGTACGGGTGGGAAGCGTGTTCTCAGAATTACATAATCTAGAGATGGTTGTTCCTCAAGGCAGCATCTTGTCAGTCACTCTTTTCATCATGAAAATAAATAGCTTGGAAAAGATACAGCATTGGGGGTACTTTTAACGTGCAGAAAAAAGGACACAACTGGCAAGAAACGGATCTTTCTTTTTAAAAGGTATATAGAAACAGGCCCGATGAAACTAACAGGCAAATCAAACTGGTCAAATTTACAAGTTAACTTTTAATTTTTTTACGTACATCAAAACAAGCACGTTGCAACAAATGGAAAACCCAAACCGGCCGGACAGAAACACAATGGCTAACTATGACCATCTACACAGGAACACCGAACGAAAACGTCTGT
The DNA here is from genome assembly GCA_037179385.1 of Holothuria scabra. NCBI lineage: Eukaryota > Metazoa > Echinodermata > Holothuroidea > Aspidochirotida > Holothuriidae > Holothuria > Holothuria scabra. Next base: position 24,475,724 of record CM074183.1, on the reverse strand, counting down.
CATGATCTTAAAGACGCACCAAACCTCACCCCAACTCCCAAACTCACCACCTGACACAAGGCCAACACCAAACCAACAAAACCAATCACGAAGCCGCAACAAACAGAAAAATCAGCCATGAACCACCCACACATACAGTTAAGCACGTTCGTCACAACAAAAAGGACGGTTATGAACGTAAACGGACAAACCCCACCCCAACAAACCGCCAAACCTGGGGCTTGACCACTTTACTCCTTGGGCTCGGTATAGGTGGCCCAGAATGGTCATCCCCAGAGAGATCACCAATCGACCTCTTTAGTGAAGGCTCCGGAGCCCCACCCTCACAAAAATCATCACCATCTCCAGAGTCGAAATCTGAGGACAACCATCATCAGTTTATCCTCCCCAGGTGTCAGTGGGGAGGACGGCGGAGACTCAATCTGAACACACCCACTGCTACCCTCATAACTCTTAGAGGCTAGAAAATCCTACTCCTCCTCATGTGCTGCCTCCTCCAGTTCCTGAGTGGAAAAATACGGACACGAGCAGAGTATGATGAAGGACAGGCACCAAACACATGTCTTTCATCCCCACAAAGGTTGCACCGCACCCCATTGGGACACTCAGCCTTGCCATGCCCCAACTCCAAACATCTGCCACAGCGTCTATTGGGACACGACTTGGCTTCGTGCCCCTCCACTCCACGTTTAAAAGTTTAAAACAGGTACGGGGCTACCTCAAATACCTTACGTGAGCCTTCAAACCCCCCATGAAGAGGAAGGAAGGAATGTCCTTTTTTTTCAACACCATACGGAACTGTCTCCTGCCATTAAGGATACCTTGCATCTCACCTTCCCCATATTTGCAGCACCACATATCTGAGACAGTTCCGTGCCCAGGGAAAAATTCCTGTTGAGACCTGTTGAACAGGTATCAACAGGTACCTGTTGAACAGGTAATTGGAACAGGCACAACAGGTGTTAACAGGTATGAACAGGTCTCAACAGGTGTGAACAGGTCTTAACAGGTATGAACAGGTCTCAACAGGGAGTGAACAGGTCTAAACAGGGAGTGAACAGGTGCAACTGGTCTTCAACAGGTATAGCCCTAACTGGTCTTCAACAGGTGCAACTGGTCTTCAACAGGTACAAATGGTCTCTAACAGGTAGAACTGGTCTTCAACAGGTGCAAAATGTTTTAACAGGAAATACTATATAGTGATGAATTTTTGCAACAGGGAGGTTGGGGGTTCAATTCTGGCAAGGTCAGAGCAAGATTTGTGAATGGTTTGTTGTGTGAAACAGAAAGATCTGATTTACCTGTACAAGTACAACAAAAATTTGCACAAGACAAAATTTATTTGGCTATGATATACATACTGCATGTTCAGTCAAACCCTAGTAGCATTCCATTGTAGCAAAGTGATGATAGCACACATAATGTAGATAATAAGCCAGTTAAATGCTAAAAATTGAAAAATTCATTAATCCACAGGTTTGATAAATATCACTAACCCATATGAAAGAGAAGAAATTAAATATAGCAACACTGTATTTCATTTGAGACTTTAAAATACACAATCGGGGTTCTAGCCAGACCATTCAAACTGGGTGCTGCACCCAGTTTGAATTTACTTTTTTTAAGTCAGCACCCAGTTTGAAATTTCACCACCCAGTTTGAATTTCATCATATGCGTACTCTAAACATACTGTAGGCTACACTGCACAGTATCAGACACATAAACATTCAATTGATTGAATGATTGTGCTGATATTGGAAATAACCAAAAAATCAGGCAGCTGACCACAGACAAATGTCATTTAGATCTTGAGATATGGCCAACATCATGTGAGAATGATGCAATATTGATTAAGTCCAATGATCCAGTTTGACATTTTTTCCTGGCTAGAATCCTGCATATTCCAAGTTTTGACCGCATAATGCTTTTCTATAACAGCTACATGGAAAGGTACGAGATTAGCAGGATTGCTAGCCAGGTTGTGTGACACTTGTGGCTAAGGAAGAAAAGGCCCAAAAACATTGATACGATTTTGGTTGAACTAAAGAGTGAAAATGGAATTTTTCCAATTTAAATCAAAGTTTGATCAAAGTAAAAACTGTAGTTACAGTACTGTTCTACAAACATGTATCAAGCAGTCACTTCACAATTTCCAATACAAAAACAAGTGTTTTTCATGGTTAAAAGAATTGAAAGAAAAAGTCATATGGATCAGTCCTTTCACATATTTGCTAAATAAAAAAAAAAACAAAGATTTGTCCATGATAAAACATTTTCTTAAGTTTTGTCCAAGGCAAAAAATATGGAAGGCCTTCAACCATAAGGGGCTAAAGGGATAGTCTTCAGCTATTACAAGTTCCATGAACAATTACATCAAAGTGTAAAATGTTGAATTGCACTCTTCTGTCATCAAATGGGTCCACAAAAGATATGAAATGATCACATTTACCGAATGTTTCAAATTTCTCAATTAGCCATCCTCCTACAGTATTGGCCAGGTACTCATCTCAGTGTATCATACAGTAACCAATGACGAACTTTCAAGTATAAGCAGGAGTGTTCAAATTTTCAGGCACTGTAAAAGAAATGCAGAGCTTTGAAACCAGTACATCTGTCTTTTTGCAAATAGTCCTATATAGCCATACGTAGCTAACATACTGAAATGCACTAGTGAGTTGTAATTCATTTGGACGGTTTTCTGCTAGTAACTGCTTCACATTAGTTACATTATCCATTTTCTCTAAAGTACAGCAGAGTACAGTACAGTACTGTAGGTCTCCAATCTATAAACTCATTCACTCCACAGGAAACATTTGAAAGGTACTGTAGAACTTGCTATTAAACATCTGTCCTGGATATGATTCAAGAATTCGATGGCCAACACAGCTCAAAAAGTAAAAAGATATTGATGGCAGGCTCAGAAGATATTCCCAGGCAAACCATTTTTTACTGGAAGTACGAATAAATATTTTGATCAGTTCGAAGAACACAGTGCATTGCTAAATAACATTTTAAAGTTTCACAGATAAGGCGTATTAACTCCGCCAGTTAAGACTCTTTTAATGCCAATTGTACCGTGATTCCAATCCACTACAGGCTGATTTCACTAAATGACAGAACTTCTGAACATAGCTGTAAACGGGTTAGCTATTGAAGAAACAACGGCAAATACTGTAGCTCCCTCATCTGTGTAGTGTTTCACCATCAAACTCACGCTGTTAATGGAATAAAAAATAAATAAATTTTAAACACAATGCAAATCAATGCAGATCGAAGAAAAATAGTGATTACACTTTCATACTAAATATGAACAGTATTGGAGAGTCCCCTTCCCCCACAACACCAACCCACCAGGACCTTTAAGTACAGATCAAATAAGCTTTTTTCAGTACAACTGGCAGTGTTTGTTTGGGACTTTATATACAGTACCTAACTTGGAGTCAAATTTTTTGAGATGCCATGGGGATACTTAGGATAAAACTATGATACTACTTAGGTACAAGCATTACAATATGCATAGGCCTACAGTAACCCTAGATCTTAATTAAGCTCATGATCCAGACTTTAAGCAACTGACAATACTGAAATGGACAGAGGTTATGCAGTGAGAAATTTAGTATTGAGTATTAAGAATCATGAGTAACATTGTTCAGCATTGATTTAATCCAAGTCTTCATAAAAATAATCAGTTTGACCTACAGTAATCTCCCATCCCCTAACCTTAAAGGGAAATTTTGCGGTTGAAATGTCAAATGTTCCAACATAACATTCATAGAAAATAGCTGAAGGCATAGTCAAACTGTTCATTGTCAAACATACTGTACACCCCAGCAATAGCTTCATCTCAAAACATTATAAATGAGAAGGGCTCTGAAAGTTGCACAATCTGAAATTTTGAAAGTTTAGGTACCCTAAACAAATTTTTCTATAGCAAAAAATGTCAAGCTTAGGGAAACTTATCTTGAACAGAAGACCACCATACTGCATTAATTTAATCATCCACCAGGGGCCAGTGCCAATAAAATTGGTTTAAAAAGGATGAAATTTTCTGTTAAGCAAACGCAATATTTCCCTTTAACCCAACCCTCAATTTAACCATGATTAAGGCAAGGTATAGTAGCCTGTAGAACAGCCCTTGGACAGGGCTGTGCATTATGTTCAATTTGTTCAAAGGCCTTATACTGTATGGCAAATTCCACACCATTGTGTTGTCTAATGGAACGAGCCTACAGTAATTACATAAGCCATCATGTGACGGAACATAGATGGTTAGTTCAAAGTTCAAATATGTTCTTAATAAAATCATTCTTTTCTTCAATTAATTAAAATATCATTAAGAATTAATTCTGGCTTCATATTGTGGTAAAACTGAAAATTTTGCATCGATCAGTGAATAAATAAGCATGTAAATGAGGTGTTCGAATTATGAACCTGTTTAAACTTTGAACCAACCACTGTACATACATACATGATACACTACAGCACCATTCAAGGTTATGGCTGGGCCAGTTATGCTTACGGTATGAAAACACCTTTATATCCACTTGAATCCCCAGCTTTCATTGCCCAAATTTGACTGATTTTCCCATGCAGCATATGGAGGAAATTATACTTGAAACTTAGATGTGTGCACTTTATTTACAGTTACTTTAGGCATAGGCTGTATACTGTAACTGTAATGTAAGTGTAATGTATACTGCAATAGTATCGTTACAACACAAGTAACGTTAGACCTAACGTTAGGCCTAGCCTAGGCTAATGTTTATGGTTAAGCCAAACAGAACAGTGACAATTAAATACTATTTGCCCAGCCACCATGACCCTCAAATTGCACTGCATTTTGGTGTAAAACTGGACCAACAAATGGATCATAAAGCATAAATGACTTACTCTGCTCCAGAGTATTTTTTGTAAAGAAATCTTCCTCTGCTGCCTTCACTTTCATTGCACCTTTTTGAATTTGTGAATGTGACGCATGCTCAGACAACTCAGCTCTGGCTCTGTACTGTACAGTTTATGCATGCAATGGTAATAGTAATAGTGCATGCAGTATGTGCACAATATACACAGGCAGCTGTTAATCTAGCAACCTCACTCAACACTGTGTGTGCAGAGAACTGTGTCACTCCAAAGGGGCCATGAAGGTAATCCTTTGTTCGAGCAAACTATTGCTTTGTTATGTGCATTGCTTCACATGAGATAAGAAGCTTGTATACTTAGAGAGCAGCAAAGGTATTTAGACTGTTTTGCTACTATGTGGTATTAGAAGAAGAGAAGATAAAATAAAAATGAAGCACTTGGGCAAATGAATTTTAGAAGGAGACCAGGATGCCTTAATTATTATAAGCACAAGAAAAAAAATTTGGAGGCAAGTTCTATTGGGAGTTTGGTATTTGCCTATATACCGGGGAATCTGTGTCAAAAACAAGATGTTGGAGGCATGCATGCAGCTAGGAGTCCTGGGGGGGGGGGTGGCAATGACAGGAGAGAAGGGGATATACTTCTCTGTGCAGCAATAAATATCTTGGAACTTGTGTGAGCTACTAGTATTCGGGGAGGGGATTGTAATTGTACCCCACTGTTTCTGACCCCATATGGTACCACATGCACGTTTATCTGGCAAGTGGTCGAAGACAATTTTGCATGGAAATAACCTGTTCAAATAGCACCTTCGCTGCTGGAACCTATTACAGAAGATTCACATGACCAATTGAATTACCTGTTAATTCCCTGTTGACATTAACAGGTACCTGTTGTATCCCTGTTCATACCAGTTGGATACCTGTTAGTACCTGTTACATATTAACAGGTACCTGTTGAATCCCTGTTCATACTGGTTGGAAACCTGTTCATACCTGTTAGTACCTGTTAATACCTGTTAATTACCTGTTAATACCTGTTCATACCTGTTATAATTTCAACAGGTTTCAACAGGAATTTTCTCCTGGGTGCTGCCCAAGAACCCTTGCAACCAGGCCCTGATCGACCTCAAAGTTCAGGTACAACACTGTCACCACCACTGAGCGATCGTATGGTGTGACAGTGAGCCCTCCAATTCCCCTCAAGTTTGAAACACCCTTCATAAGGGCTGCATACCTCTGTTGCGGGCCTCAAGTGCCTGCAACATCTCGATTTTCCTAACATCAACTCCTTTGTTCTTCAACAACGTAAAAACTTGCTGGGGTGTAACGTTCACCCCCGACCTAAACTTCAACTTAACAATGCTGCTATCCCTACACACGGGCATAGCACCGACGGGTTTGTGGCTCTAGGCCACACACAGCACCAAGCCTCAACACTCTAGCAAGTACACAAAACAGGGAACCCAACAAAGCCTGAAGCTTCTGCCTTTAAACTCACACCCCAAAGATAAGATACTGTAAGTACGGCACAACAGTACAACACAAAAGCACAACAAGCAAACCAACACGAGCAATCGACGAGAGCCCCGCGAGGTGTGTGCTTTTTAAGTGCATTGAAACGGCACATACTAACAAAAAACAAAACTCAAACCGGATCGGGCAGAAACAGAAATGCAAACTATTTACAAACTGCTAAAACACGTCCGCCCTCGACGAAGACCAGAACAGAACTTAAACACGTCCTTTCTTTTACAGTGGACGATGGAGAGTGCTGTGCTTTTTCAGTGCATTGGCATGACGTTAAACTGCATCCAGGGTGTGGCTTCTGTTCTATTCAGCCAGTCTAGAGCAGGATCACACATGTTTGCCCTTTAGAGGGCGTACTTGTCCATTTGGGACGTATAGCTCCTAAAGGGAGCGAACTCCTCTGGGAGTAAATGTTTGGTTTTCGCCCCGTGGCTCTTCGCCAGAGTCGAGGGCACTTTTTCAGTGCACTGTAACGGCACGTACAGACAAGTACAACTCAAACCGGACCGGGCAGGAACATAAACGGAAAAACTACTTACAAACTGCTAAATCAAACACAAAATTATGTTCAGAACAATAATAGAACTATTAACTATTTACATATCCATTTACAAGGGCTACTATATCTCAAGTTTGGAAGCCTTGACAGATTTCATATTTGGGTATGTGGATGGGTTATGGTCAGAAGATGGTCCCTAATGTTTTTGGTGGAGGTCACGGGTCATCTGGGGTCACAAGGGGTCAAAGTCTGAAAACATTGTTTATGCGATATCTGAAGGTAGGAAACTTGTATAGATTTCATATCTGGTATTTAGATGCGTTATGGTCAGGAGATGGTCCCTGTTGTGTTTAGTGGAGGTCATAGGTCATTTGGGGTCTCAGGGGTCTGAAAACCTTGTTAATGCGATATCACAAGGTAGGAAACTTAAATGATTCCATATTTGGGTATGTTAATGCGTTTTAGTCAGTAGACTGTCCCTTTTGTTTTTATCGGAGTTCATCGGGGATCAAAGTCTAAAAGTCTTGTTAACACTATCTCAAGGTAGGATAGATTTCATATTTGGGTATGTGGATGGGTTATGGCCAGAGGATGGTCCCTATTGTTTTTGGCAGATATGAAAAATCATTTGGGGTCTCCAGGGGTCAAAGTCTGAAAACCTTGTTAATGCGATATCACAAGGTAGGAAACTTGGATGGATGTGTTAGAGTAATTAGATGGTCCCTTTTGTGCTTGTCGGAGGTCAAAGGTCATCTGGGGTCACCGGAAGTCAAAGTCTGAAAACCTCGTTAACACGATATCTCAAGGTAGGAAGCTTGGATAGATTTCATATTTGGGTATGTTGGTGGGTTATGGTCAGAGGGTGGTCCCTATTGTTTTTGGCAGATGTGAAAATCATCTGGGGTCTCCAGGGGTCAAAGCCCGGAAACCTTTTTGAATATGATCATTCAAGATAGCTGTTTGTCCATTTGTCTGTATATTGTTCGTATGTCTAGCTATGCATGGCTTTTATGAAGGGCAAAAGGTCATCTGGAATAACTAAATTATTTTTTGTAACAGCTAGTATAACATTTGAATGAGAAGATAATGGTGCATGATGGCACTCTTTGAAACGGAACATTTATGTATCATCGAAACCCCAATGCATTTTTGCATTCTGGTTATGAAAACATGTTGGGAAGTTACCTCTACGTAAGAAACATCCTGATTGGTTCATTATTGCTTTTAATCAGCCATTCATACTTGTGACATCGTCAGTGCAGTTTTACTGTGTAGGAATAACATGTAGAAACCAACCGTCCTCGCATAGAATTCTAATATTCCCATTGCATTTGTGCTACGATCAAATTTCCCAAACTTTGGTTGTAGCCGGGCAAAACATTTCAGAGATGTAGTAGTTATTGGGGGTTTAGACTGCAGTGAACGTTCGCACTTAATTTTCCGATTTTCTGACTTGTGGCGTAAGTTAATTAATTAATTAAAAAGTGTAGGCGGTGGCATTATCTGATACTACGTATTCAGTCCCTTGTTTCAAAAGTTTTTACATTTTTATGCGTTCTTAACGGACATTCTGTCTTGTAATTAGACAGGTAGCATCTTTGTGCTGTGATGTGGGGTTAAAGACCGCAGATACTTTGGAGTACTGCTCTGTTAGGTTTCTCAAACCTTTAAGTAGACACGTTTCTGCGCTTGGTTTTAGATGTTGAGCTTCATCAGTAGTCGGACTTTTCAGTTTGTCCTGGTCTTTATTCGAAAACAAGAATTTTTTTCAAAAATTAAGCTCTTTCAGAGCGCCTCGATAAGGGCATCGAGAAAGCATTCTTCTTCGTCCTCGTGATTTACTTCCAATTCACCGTCATTTTTCAATCTAGAATTAACTAGATAGTCTTTTAAGTTGGGCGCCCTCTCAAAGGCTAGGATCGGTGGCTTTGGAAAAATTTGGCACAAATTCGTATCTTCCGATATTAAGTGCCAGTGTCTTAGCAGGCTTTCTTTTAGCTCTTTGGTTCTCAAATGGGCTGTATATTTTATTTTGAAAACTAGTGGAATGTTTATTTCACGTGGTTTGGGCAAGAGATAATTTGATCGTTCTTTAAAATTAATGCCTTTAATGGCGTGATCAAATTCTTGGCCCGTGTAGTTACGTGCAATGAGCTTTTCTTTGAAAGCGTTCCTCTTAGAGATGAAATCGTTCTCATTGTTTGACAATCTCACATATCTTAATATTTCTCCTTTTATAAACCCTTTAAAGGTTGAGAGTGGGTGGGCAGAAGTCCTATCAAGATATTGATAGGTTTCTGTAGGCTTTGTATAGACTTTTGTGTCCAGCCGCCCATGGGTTTCAAAGTTCTTGCCTTTGAAAATAGTTAGGTCTAGATATGTGACTGATTCGTGAGACGCTTCCATCGTGAATTTAATCCTTTCGTGAATTTTATTCATGTTTTCCACTAGTGAGCAGAGTTCCGAAATGTTGCCTTTGTAGAGCAGCAAAATGTCATCTCGATAACGAAGCCAGCGAATGATTCTAGGATCAGTCGGTATAATGCTTTTTTCAAGTTTATACATGAAAATATCGCATATTTCTGGCGAGGCTTGACTGCCCATTGCACAACCGGTTTTATGTAGATAAAAATTTCCGTTAAACTCGAAACAATTTCTTTCTAAAATGAGTTTAAGGAGGTTGCGTAGTGAGGCAGTTGAGATTTTTGGTATCTCGTATAAGCTCTGGCTTGCGTTCTGGTATGTTTCGCAGACAACATTTACTGACTCCTCTTGGGGAGTATTAGTATACATAGAAACCACGTCTAGTGTTGCTAGAAGTACGTTTTCGGGTAGCTGAGTGGCTTCCAGAAGACTAATAATGTGATTTGTGTCTTTGACATAAGTCTCTTGTCGTTTCACGACTGGAAGCAAAAAATAATCTACAAATTCTGAAATTTGTTCGGTCGGTGATCCATTGCCACTTATTATTGGCCTGCCGATAAATTTCGTGTTTATCGGGGGTGTCTTATGCACCTTAGGCAGGACGTAGATAACCGGAGTACGACTTTTGTGATTATTCGGGTTCAGATAGTTGAAAGTGGTTTCATCGATTTCCCTGTTGAGCCACATACTTTTAAGTTGTGCTACAACTAGCTGTTTTGTTTCTTTTGTTATGTCCTGGTCTAGATTCTCGTAATGCACCGAATTCAACTGTCGGTTGACTTCATGTACATAATCGGAGCGGTTAATCACGGCGATACCTCTTCCCTTGTCAAATGGAATGTTGTGTCTAGAATTTATGCAAATGAGCATGTGTGTACAGTGGATTGGGGATATTTCTCACGGTCCGTTTTGATGTACAGTGCTACAGTGCTTGCATGTGCCGTCACGATAACGTCAACAGAGGCATAGAGGGCCGACTCGGTAATTGCACACTGCATAGCACTAACAGTAATTGAGATGATCTTTGCAGAAATCTAATTCATGCAGCACTCAAGCAGGACAGGAATGCTGGGCCCTTCCATGGCATACGGCATGCTCTTTAGCATACATCTCTCTTGTATTAAAACTGTGCAGGGGTCTGTACCATTTGAAAGTTACGTACATTTGACCACTATCGGTCTCTCTTTGTGTAATAGGCCCACACAAATTTTCACCGGTTGAATGGATTCACAGAGGGGGCAGAGGTGGTTGGATGCCGTTTTGCCAACAAAGTAAAAAGTTGAAGCAAATACAACTCAAAACGAAAAGAAATAGCATGTGTTTTATGAAATTTGTCCTTGTTTTTCCATATTGGCATCCCGGATCATCGTTGTTGCAATGTTTCAAGTGTCACCTCTCTAATTTACGGAGTTTTGAATTCGGAGGAATAAACTCACTTGGTCGCCCATTTTGTCGCACTTAGCCTTCTTTACAGTAGGCTACTTTTAATTACTACTATCTGTTATTTCTTTTTTTATTCTTTTGAAGTTTGGCATTTTAGGTGCCGTTTATAGATAAAAAGTTCCGTGCACAACTCTGATTTTCGTATTTTTGCTACTTCATTTTCTCTATTTTTAACATAATGTACAACCCAACATTCTTTCTTCTGACCTCGTTTAAAGATGCATTCACATAAAACCAAAATGCTATTGCGTTTTGCGGAGGCGAAACTTGGTACAAACCTATCTCAAAACAAATGGCACCATTTTTTAAATTTTAATTGAAATGGAAACCCCAATGAAAATACCATTTTTTTACAATTCAGTTTACTATAGCTCCTCCTTCAAAATTCATTGGTAACAACCCCATATAATAATCGAACACCGCAATAAATACAAACACTATACACTACATTGCCGATTTGTACAACAGAGAACCGCGCGTGAGAAAGTCATTGCACAAGCGTGCAGTAGGTCTACAGGCCTAGGACCAGGAATGTTGTTGTGACTAGAATTAATGCAAATTAGCATAAGTGTACATTAGATTGTGGAGCTTGTGTAGCAGAACGTTCACGAGGCTGGTGATTGGTTTGGCTGCTGGGCCGGCTAAGAAATGAGTTCTTTGGGCCAATAGAAATCCCCGTACAGTCATACAAACCTGAAAAGATCATCGGATGATAGCAGTGCTTGCACCCGTCCAAACGATTGAACTTGAAACTGATTGGTCAAGCTATAGTGTAATACATACTGTCGACTGGCATGGCTCATTAACAGGTGCAACCTTCCCAGGTACTTTATGGCACCTGGGAACTGTCAATTATAGTTGTGCTGTTCAAAGAATATGATGTAGCGCCGTAGCGGTGCCTTTGATCAAGTTTAGTGGGACAGTACCCTAAGTTCGTCGACCGGAGAAGGCTAATTCAAGGTGCTTAAATGTTTTAGGCTTAACTTTTGTGAAAACTATAAGAGATTGCTTTTGCCAAATGTTTAAGGAATAGAACTGTACCTTCAAACGGAAGCTGAATATTCGAGGTGGATGGAGCCTCAAACTTTACAGGGGTGAGGCCGGATAAAGTTAGGGTAGTTGGATGAAGACAAAGCCTACAAGCCCAGTCCATCCCGCGGCAATAGAGAGAGAAGTAGCATACTGGACTGAACACAGAAGGGCTTTACAGGGGTGCGGAGACTCGGGTATCGGAATTAAGGAAATCAACCATATTTTTCATCGATTCACTGGATTATAATTGGATTTATTTTATTGCTTTGTGTACTCTGACTTCATCAGTGTTTTTTCAAAACGGTAAGATCTCGGCTACATTGGCCTAATTGATAAGAAGTTAAATGACCTGTCAGTGGTTGTGTAGTGAACAGTGGATTGAATGGATTATTTAAAAAAAATGTTCTTAACATTCAGAGCATGGGGCTGCTTGTCCTCTCTATTTACGTCGGCAACACGCGCTCTTGAAATTGAGGTTTTGCGGTTTTCACAAGTAAATAGCAAAAATGTGTTCTTCCGTTATTCACCAAAAAATGCAAAAAGTGTTCTTCCATTATCTACCAGAAGATTCATTGTTTTCAAACACGCAAAAACTTTCCAAACACGCTAAACAATTTTCTGGATCATTTGGAAAATCGGAGATGATTTTAATAAAGTCTGTTGCTTCCTAACTTAATGACGGAGATTTTCGAAGATAAATAAATGAAAAAAAAAGGTTCTTCTGTTATTTATCAAAAATTCATGAACTTGTTTTCAACAGTGCCAAAAATTTGAAACTTGCAAAAAAGGAGAGAAAAACTAGGAGCAAATGTCCGACTTTTCTTTTCTTACGTTTTCTACGGGAACTAAATTTTCGAACGTCCGACAGTCTGAGATGAATTCTTTTTGTTCGTCCATTACCTAGCCGTGTCAATTGATGCGTGAAGTTTCCAAACGTGCAAAAATATTTCAGAACATGCAAATCTTTTCCGAATCATTTCGAAAGTCGGAGAGGATTTTTAACAATGTTCGTTGTACCATCACTTTATGATGGAGATCTTCGGAAATAACAGCAAAATTGTGTTCTTCCGTTATTTATCAAAAATGCATGAAGTTTCAAAAGAGCAAAAAATTTGGAACATGCAAAAAAGGAGGGGGGGGGACCCAACCTTTTTCGAAAATCTACGCAGATGATATTTTTTTATTCTTCTGTTATCCATCAACAGATGCATGAAGTTTTCAAACGCGCAAAATTATTTTGGAACGTGCAAAGTAATTTCGGAGTCATTTCAAATGTCTAAGATGATTTTTAACAATGTTCGTTGCTCCTGAATTTAATGATGGAGATTTTCGCAAATAAATAGCAAAACAATGCGCTTCCATTCTTTTTCAAAGAAGTCATAAAGTTTTCAAACGCGCAAAAATATTTCCGGACATAGCAAAAAAATTCCGAAACATTTCAAAAACCAAGACATTTTCTTAATAATGTCCATTGTTTACCAAATTGAAGTAACGGAAATTTTCGCAAATGAAAGCAGAACTATGTTCTTCTTATTTATCAAAGAAGTTATCAAACGCGCAAAATTATTTCAGAAAAAATCCAAAACATTTCGAAAGTCCGAGATGATTTGCAATTTTCGGAAATAAATAGTAGAACCGTTCTTCCGTTATTCATCAAAAAATCATTAAGTTTTTAAGTGAGAAAAAATTTGGAACGTGCAAAAAAAAAAAAAAATTCCGAGACGATTTTCTTTGGTTGTTCCGTTATCTATCACAACATTAATGACGTCTTCAGATGCGCAAAGCATATTTTGGAACATTCAAAATGGTCACATCGGCCTCCTGGCTTTTGGTAAAATCATCCCTAAATTCTGAGGAATATGCCTCATAATACCGTCTGCTGTAGCAAGCAATACTTGCATATTAGTAATGCAAAGCTGCATAGTATTGTTGACAACTGTTGTACCGGCCTAACGCATGTATCACAAGTAGCGTTACTATCGTTACTCGATGCATGCGAGGAGCCGACACAGCCATTCGCTGTCTTACCAACTAACGCTGATAACGATACAATCGTTTCTTGGCTTAAACACAAAATGGAAGCCCTAACGCACGTATGATTGACGTTGGACACGAAAGTATTGATAGCTGTGTTACTGTAGGTTCAATACTAACGCAACTAATGATCCTAACAGAAATGCGCTAACGATTAACGCAACTAATGTCCACTTTATTCTGAGCTGTACTGTAGCTAGAAGCTTGAGCAGTCAATTTTCACTTCAATAGACATGTTTAGGCTTCGGTTTCACATAACAGAAACATGAAAATGGATGTAGATCTCTTTTCATATCATGTTTGATTCAAAGTGGGTTGCAACACATTCACTAAACTAGTTCCTTTATTTTCAAATATTTTAAACACTCAGAAAATAACTTCAACATACCCAACTTAAAACAGGATCTAACCTGCAATGTTAGCTCCGCTTCCTTCATCAGATTCATCTCCAAGTTCAGATTTACTGTTAGAGTCCAGACATCAGAATGTTCTTCACGACAGGATTCGTCAGGATCATTTTCTGGATTGAAGTCATCATCCCCACCAGCTTCACTGCATTCAATTCTAAGATCATCATTATCATGGATGGAAGAAGCGGGAACATCTTGGAAATGTTCACCACCATCTTCTATGGTTAGAACAAAACAGAGAAGTACACCCAAAAAGTCCACCATGGCTGGATTTTGCACACATTTATCATTAGAAAGGTCTAAAGCAATCTTTCTTAAATGAGTCAATCAGGACTGCCGACCTGCCAACCTTTCAATTTCTAAAAATGGGACAAACTGTTGCAGTACTGTCATGGAAGCTTGTGCAAAACAAGCACATTGAGTGCAAAGTGGAAGACGGTCACAGGTTTGTCCAGAGGCCCACCTTTGGGCCCCTTGAGGGGTCCTGGGCAATGCTGCAGTTTGGATCCATGGAAGCTCCTGGGTTTTAGTAGTTTCATGTATATGATAGGAAGACTTTTTGAGCCACCAATACTAAATGTTTTAACAATGATATTCACATTGAGTTTATATCACTGAAGCACGTAAAAGGGGTTTTCTTTAGAGATGGACACCAAGAACTGCAGGCCTTCAGTTTTCCAAGCATTCCAACAAAATTTTAAGCCCAGTGGTTTTTCTGAGTACAAACAGTTTAATGCAAATTGTGAAAAATCCCTGAAAACCCTTTACATGGCATTTACCAAAGTTATATCACAACAATAAACACCAAAAATTTTCCCTACACCAGTAAAAGGCAATACATTTTTTCTTTAATAAAATGACCCCAACATGACAACTAGATGATCAATTATCTAACCTTGAATTACTTTTATGGTGCATTAACCAACATTATAGTATTACAATAAACACCTTAAAAGATGACCACATTTTAAGAGCCAAGGCATTTTTTCCATGAAATGACCATTAGATTCTAAAATTTTCCTTTTGTTCTAAGGTTTTTTTTTTCATTTTGATATGATATTCACTTTGTAATTTGAAAATGTCCATTTATTCTTTTTTTCTGTTGAAAATGCTTTGTTTACAACAGAATAAAATAATAATAAAAAAACTAAAGACACACAAAACACATTAAGTATTTCTTTTTTGAGATATAGGTAACATCACCTTTATGACTGTTATTCCTGTCTACTTTGCTTTGTCAAAGCTCTACAGCAAGCTCATCACACACGTTCAGCATATTCATCTAATAAAATAATCTTTAACATCAAATGTATCAATATTCTCCCACATACAATAAGCAAGGAGCTTTTAATACAGGAAAGTATTGGTTTTCATACTTAAGACTGAGACAGCTCTGCTGACCATGTGGGTCATAAAATAGAACAGCCAATATCCTTCTTTAGCCAATACAGAGTGTTCAACATTAGATGAAGGCTTTTCACATGGATCTCAAGCAATTACCTTCCAACAGGCTAAGAATCAGTAATCAGCATAAACAGCATTAATTGATCATAGGTAAGTTACTCAAACACTAAAGAACAGAATTTCAAACTTTATAACTAGTAGCATTAATTATGTGTGAATACTGTGAACAAATGGTTAAGGTAGTAGGCTCTGGTATAAAGCATAACTTGTTTGCCTCCTACACTGCCTGCACCTTACTGTAGTGTGGGAGTCTAATTATTTGACTCCACTGGCACTGGCACTCTCCATCAAGGTACTACATGGGGACTTGTCATATGACCGATCAAGAGGCACTGATCAACAGTCTTGTAAAGAGGGATTCACATTAGGATTGGCAGCAATGAATAAATGTGGTGCACCAGAAACAGGACTGCATAGATATTGAGAAGATACTTACCAGCACTTGATGAGTCTGGGTGGAAACATAGGTATTTCTCCAAAGGCTGCACACCAAATGTGGATACCGTGTCCAACAGCCAGTGGAATGAAACTAACTGTGTGCTTTTGTTGTTAAGAGCTGTAATATAAGTGCATTAACAAGAATATAGAGATGATAAAAGTAAAATATGTCACTGTATCAGTGACTGATTGTTCCTTATACATTTTTTTTGTCTTTCTGACAAGTTTTGTAAAAGGAATTGTTGAGCAAGACCTACTCTGCATTCCTGAAATGCAAGTCCTAAAATAACAAAATTTTAATTAAAGAAAAAACTGACAACAAAATGGAGGAGACCACACAATTCAGCTTCAATGTCATCTTCCACAACAAATTAAGTTTTAAGTTAAACACAGTTAAGAGCACAAAATACTACAATCAAAAATAACATGAACTGAGCAACATTTACACAAAACATAGGTGGCTACCTGTTGACCATTTACAACCCACAGGATGCAAAAATTTGTCCCTCAGAAGAACTCCCGAGGAGCCACAAGTTTAATAAAGTGAAAGAGTTGCCTAATGCTGATTTAACTACTGCGAAAAATATATGCTAAAGTAAATGTAGCCCTTGGCCATAAATACTTCAAGTTGAGAAACCCTACTATAAGGGTACATACTTAACTCTTGGATATCTCTGTGAATGGAAGAACTGTGAATAAGAAGAATAAAGGCACTTTGTTCAAAACTGTTACATACCATCAGATACTTCTTTCTTGTCAAGAGAACATTCATTTTCCATGAGTAACATTACAGATGTCGATGCTTCAGGTGAGGTTGCTCCGCAAAGTTCAAGCAGGTGCATGACTTCATCTAATATGATAGATTAACAAGAAGCGTGGTAGCCATTTCACAAGTGAATACCAAGAGTGAAATTAACCAGGCGCCATTTTGCACCCTGTCCTGCCAAACAGCACCAGGTGGATACAAAAAGAATACCAGGTGCCCATTTTTCTAACCAAAAGTAGTGCCTGCCATTCTTGGAGATCTTAAGTAAGGACTCAAAATTAATGAAGAATCTGTTTCAAGTATCTCTGTATTAGCCGAACTCAAGTAGACAACATATCTGGTCAGGTTGCACATTTGACCCATAATCATAGGGCCAGAATTTGCACTATAACAGTATAGCTTTGGTTAATCCCCTCAGAATCTTGACGAAAAATGCCGTATGAATTAAAGATAGGTGGAAAAGATAAATAAACTGATGATATTCTACAATGACAATTCATGGCTTTACAAAAATTAAAAACACAAAGTTTCTGGCTCCCAAAAAGGAAATTTTAGCCCAAACTGTATGGTTCAATTTAACAAGCGCGCTATTGTTTTCAGCATATACTAGTAAAAGAACATTACCCTAACAAAGCAGGATTAAGTACTAAAATGTGTCAACAATACTCCACATGGTCAAGACCATCAAAATATGAACAAGGCATGTACAAGGCAAGTTGCAAACTATCCAACACGCATGTATCTGCAATAGTCCCCTTACTGCAATCTGAGCTGTGCAGTGGTTAATAATTTTTAAATTTTGATTCTAAAGTGCCTACCAATGTTCTATTAGTTCTCAAACATGTAGTTTATGTTATTGAGACAGTACCTGTAGCATCTGGAGCATGTCAAAAGTTAAAACTAGAACAGCAATGCTGTTGTAGCTCACACATGTCTGTAAAAAAGTAGCAACTCAAAAAACAAATTTTATTATTTCTTCATCTGCTTTCAAAAAACCTTTTTACCTTCCGTCTTCTTCAGATCACAACTCCAAAAGGCTAAGACAGCCATCACAGAGTGCACAGATAACAGTTAAAAGAAGTCAACAAGGGCAACACAACCAAAACAAAAAAGTGAAACTTGGAACTAAATTGAAATACAGACCAAACCTACAAATAAAACCACAAAACCAAAAACCTTACAATGGTAAACAAACAGGTACAAAAAGAGCATAATTCAAAACCCAACTGCAAAATACAACGTATGCTAAAATGAGGAAAATCAATTGGAATTTTCTATTTTCTAGAGGTGTGTTAAAATCTTTTCTAATGGGTTACCAAGTCCCCCCCCCCTCCCCTCTTTCCAAAAGTGCAAAATTTTACATCAGAAAGAAATCACCATAACTGACACAGTTTCATGACAGATCTACAAATACCACTGCAAAAGTTTGCAAAATTAAGAAAACCTGTCGGGCTATACAATCTTAATTTTGAGCAAGTTGGAAAAATTCTAAATTTGTAGAATGTATCGACCATATTGAAGTAATGCAAAGAACATTTAGTTTCTCCTACAACTCCATAAGAAATACTGCATGAATTTGCACTAGTAAAATAAAAACAGTTGCATTCTCAAAATGGCTCTTGCTGCACTTGAACTCAAACAATTATTACAATTTCTTGACTTGACCAACTAAATTGACCTAGATACAGAATAGATGTCCCCAGGGCCGTCACTACAGGGGGGTGTAGGGGTGCCTCACCCCCCCCCCCAAATCGTCAGAGCCAAGATAGAAAATCTCAAATTCCAGTTGGAATTTCTAATTTCCTAGTCTATCACATTTTTCCGACTGATCAATGTTTCATGGATGTACTTTAGTCATCTTGTAGCACAAATGGTTTTTAAATAATCAGAATTTGGGTAAATCCTTATCGAAATAGCAAAATTTTCACGCGCTCGGCGCGCTTCAAACCTTACCCCCATCAGAAACTAATTATCAACACCTTATGACAACAACACTTGGATAAGCAAAAGGAACAAACTTGAAATCTTTTACATATCCCTAGGTAAAAGACACATATTTGATAGGCAGATAGCCTTGCTCAGTGGTGCAAAGTTTATCTGCGCAGTTGAAAATCTGAAATCCTGGTTTGAATTTCTAACATCTTGACCTATCACCTTTTTTCGACTGTTGTTGCGCTTTTGAATTGTTCGAGTGATCTCTCTTAATCATCATATAGCAAAAATTTTTTTCAAACCATCAGAATCTGCATCTATCCTTATCAAACTATCGAAATCTTCGCGCGCTCCGCATGCCTCAAACCTTACCCCCATTAGAAGCTAATTATCAACACGTTATGACAACAACACTTGGATAAGCAAAAGGAACAAACTTGAAATCTTTTTACGAATCCCTAGGTAAAAAACGCGTGTTTAATTGGCAGATAGCCTTGCTCAGTGGTGCAAAGTTTATCTGGGCAGTTGAAAAATCTGAAATCCAGGTTTGAATTTCTAACATCTTGACGTATAACCTTTTTCTGACTGTTCTTGCGCTTTTGAATTATTCGATTGATCTATCCAAATCATCTTATAGCAAAAATTTTGTTCAAACCGTCAAAACTTGAACTATCAAACTTTTCGCGCGCTCCGTGCGCTTCAAGCCTTACCTCCACCAGAAGCTTATTATCAACGACAACAACACTTGGATAAGCAAAGGAACAACCGTGAAATCTTTTTACGAATTTCTTTGTAGAAGGCAGGCTTTCTGATTGACAGATAGCTAACAGGCAACGTGAGGGAAGTAATTACCATGAAACCATTTTTTAACTAACTTTTCTTTACTATGTTCTATGACAATGTCTAACACCATCATTGTCAATTGTGATAGTGTATTTCCCAAGTTTAATAGCCAAAAACATGTCCATTTTGAGCACAAATTTCACTAAAAAGATACCAATGTAGAATCATATTGTGTGAAAGGACACCTAACTATTCAAAAACTTTCCAAAGAAATTAGGCAAGGGGCTGCAACTATCCTTATCAAACGAATCTTCTTTCAAAAAATGAAGTTAAGAATCGGACACTTTTTTTGCATCAAATCTCACCTGACGGTATTCCGTTCTAGAAATTTTTTCAAAAGCGGACGGGACACCCCTACCCTTAGACCCCTCCACCATGCCGACGATTACAGCACTCAAAGCCCCTCTTGACAGAAATCCCTGCTGCACCACTGCCCTCTTACCCTCTTAGGTCTATTATCAGTGCAAGTTTCTACATATTTTTTTTTTACTGAAAGTTTACATTTTATTGCAAACTGAAGTTCAAGATAAAGACTGCTTAGATTCTACTTAAAAGCTTGGGAATTTCTATCTACGGCTGCCTGATAGGTTGCAATTTTTCAAAATTTTCTGTACGCTCTGCGCCAACATACGGTGACTCTCCGTTTAGATAGTCTTTCGGGCAGATAATCCTCTGCCCCAAACCTTCATTGCACCCTATGTCTATACTTATTCCTTTCCAATTGCTCTAATTTAGTGATGAAACACTATTCACACCGTCTTTTCCCATTGTCCGGTTTTGCGGGACAGGTATATTCATTATACTGGGCCATGGCTCCCCTGTGACATTTTTTAGATCCTTACTTGAAAATACGTAATTTAGTAACACAAATTTTACTTCAAAAGGTAGCGTATGTGGTACCAGATCGCATGCAAGGACACCTAATTTCTCAAAAGATTTCAAAGGAGATGAGTTGTCTCCCCATGGCCCCCTCACTGACGCCAAGTGTTTATAAAAATTTTGTAACACTCCAAATTTAAATTCAAAAGGTAACATATGTGGCACCTGATTACATGTAAAGAAACCTAATTATTCAAAACTTTTTAAAGGGAAGGCCTCTTAGATTTTTCTCTAGGTTGGCGATTACTAATGCTTTAATTTTTGTACTTCAACCGACGCAAATTTTGTAACAAAATTTATTTCAAAAGGTAGCATAAGCAGCACCAAATTGCATACATGTACAGACACCCAAATTTTCAAAATTTTTCAAAGGGGAGGTGTGTCCCCCTCTCCTTAGATTCCTCCCTATGCCGGTGATTTCTGATGCCGGCCCTTTAATTTACTTTCTAAAAATACGCAAATTTTGCTAACAATTTTTACTTCGAAAGTAGCAGTGATTTTGTTAGGGCAAAACACCCAAGAGTCCTGGGACCCCTGACATTTTTTTTTCAAGAGTCCGGGGAAATTTCGAAGAGTCCCACTAGTTTTTTAAGAGTTCAAAAAGGTGTTAACAGTTACACCTTCACAGCTTTAAATGTATTCAATAAAGAGATTCACATAACAATTATGGTAACGCTAATAGTTTATTTTCCAACTTTAAAAACACGTAACAAGATTTTTTCATTTTCTTCTTTTCTTCATCTCTTTAAACGGCTTAACAGCTCTATTTGCATCAGACTGAGTGATGTCACTCTGACCCACCTGAACAATTCTCATCAGCTTTGCGACATTCTCTGATAGGAGACGAGCCCTGAATTTGGTTATTATTCTGTCTTGGACAGAAAACCCTCTCTCACAAGCCACTGACGTAACAGGGGAAGTAAGCAGGAGCCGTGCAACTACTGAAAAATCAGGGAAAACGTCAGCCATGTCAGCTACTGACTCACATGCCTCCTTTAGAGTCCAAATGTTGGAGGATTTTTATAAAAACCATCAGCTGATAGTGGTCGTTTTTCATTCTATCAGGCTGAATCAAAGCTGGTAACTCCTCAGCATCAACCTCATCTGAGGCATGTGGGTCAGTCATGCATGGCACACCATATTGTTTACACAATGTTTCTACTGCCTCCCTTCCTTGGGTTAGCAGATTGCAGCACCCCTTTACAATCTGAGGATTCAAAACCTCATTCATTGTGGAACGCAAACCCATGGACTTCATCAAACCTTGCTTGTAAATTGCCTTGAAGTTTAGTCAAATACTGACCTGATTCTCGTTTGAAACTGTCCTTGGTACCCCCTCCCCGATTCATGACCTCAATACCCTTGTACTTTCCATCCACTTCAAGATCATCCACAGCAGACTTCAGGTAAGTTCCACCCATATTCTTTAACCCTTCTAGACCTGCAACAGTGTTCTCAATCAAAGGAAGAACCTTAGATACATCAATGTCATCCCTCTGAAAAAAGTTTGGTGAGAAAGGGCAAACAATCCATGAAAAAGTTAGTAATTAATACAAGCTTAGTAGTTTTGGCTTTGAGGGAGAGACCTTTGGCTTCTGCATTATTAGACTTCATCGACTCATGCTCTAATGAATTCACTAGTGCAGGGTAGCAGCCATGTATGCTTTGACAGCATTGTGGAGAGATAACCAACGGAAGTGAGCTGGTTGTTTCAGAGTGACTTTGAAAAGCTCCTCATCCTCTTCATCCAGGACTTCCTGGAGAGCCCTCAAAGTATTGTATCTTACAGGTGAGTTTGCAAAGAAATAATATATCTGACGGAGATGGCTATGATAATCAGTGAACCCTTGAATGTCATCACATGCTTTGGAAGCTGCCAGTGCTAGTCTATGGGCAATACAATGAATATGAATCAACCTAGGTTGGAATGACCTTTTCCAAATAGCACCAACCCCATTGCGGACACCAAGCATGACACTTGCACCATCACTAGCCAGGGGAGTTACTTTGCTAAGGGGTATACCCTTAGACTCCCAACAGAAACCTGATAGAATCCACAATTGTCTTTGCTTTACCATCTTCAATGTCCACACAGTCAACATAGGTCATCACTGGACTACCTTGGGCAATCACTTTGGCATATATGGCCAATTTTTTGTGGACACCTACATCAGTACTCTCATCCACAACCAGACCAATGAACGGAGATCGACACAGGAGTTCATCAACTTCCATCTCCAGGACCTGGTCAATTGCATTCAACATCTCCATGTGCGATTCCGAACTGGTGTAAATACTGCCCGAGTCCCGCATTAAAGCTTTCGCCCCATTAATTTTCTGTTGAAAAAGAATATTTACTTTGAAATCTGCATTTTTATTTCAATGAAATTTTTCTCGAATAATCAGTCTTGGTATGTTTTTCCTTTATTTAAATGCATATAGAAAAATGTCATTATCATTATATAATCTCTAACGGGGTAAATGCCCAATTAACCCATTAAGGAAGCAGTGTCATAAAAATGAATTTAAAAGGAGACCTGTAGGCTGTTCTTCACACTAATTTCACAACAAACTGCACAAAATTATTCAACGTACAAACAGCCTTTGTGCCTTTGTGACTCTCAATTACCAATTAAATTCTGTTTGAATTTAGCCAGAACTATACTCATTCATGATAGTCTTATCATAGTGTGTACCGGTAACAGTTGACTTGTGTGCACAGAAAAGAACACACTGGCAACCTCAAATATTCCTCTCCCCTTGTGATCGGTCGACGCGGTCATATTACACTTAGAGACCAACTTAGAGACCAACCTTCACCTCCTCCACATGATAAATCTCATGTCCCTCCCCTCTAGTTCCCACCCTTGGACTCCCAGTGTAGTCCGATATGACCCATAGAACATTACATGAAAAACACACACACTTACCTGGAGTTGGACGAGGCTGTTGTACAAATGAAGTGGCATGTTGTGCTTCGCCAAGTAGAAAACCGTCGTCATCTCCGCCTGTCGCAGTGAGTCCATCTCTTTCCTTGTTCTTCAGAATGCTACGTATCGTAGCATCGCGACGTTGGCGCTTCCCACGTTCAACAAGTTGCAAGTGTCAGTGCCGTCGGAAGGTATTTTCGATTGGGGGGGGGGCTGACTCGGGCTGAATATGTAAGCGGAGCGCCACCATCGGTTGGCGCGGAGCGTACAGAAAATTTTGAAAAATCCCAACCCCTCAGACAGCTGGAAATGAATTTCCTGGGCTTGTTAATAGTATCTAAGCAGTCCTTATTTTGACCTTTCGTTGTAATAAAATGCTCACTTCCCAAAAAAAAAAAAAAACTATATATGGCAAAATTATTGGGGGGGGGGGGTTCAGCCCCCCCCCCCCCGCTTCCGACGGCCCTGAGTGTTGGGGGTTTGTGGTTTCGTGTCGGGAAAATGCAGAATATTGCAGGTTTGTAGAGCCTGTTGCAAATGCATTCTTCATACCTCCTTCCCTACAAAGTTTGCACACTGCCACGAAATTACCTTCGGTACCCTCTTTTACTAACCAGGGAAAATCTTTTGTCCATTGCTAATGCCAACTGCAACGGCGTTTTGGTGCAGAACCAGAGCCCGAGGCAACATCTTCTCTGTCGACATCTTTATCCTCGTCGATCGTTCCCCCATCCTTACGTTTCTTTCCAGTCCCGAATTTCAAGAGGGTTGTTTGGGACATACTGCAAACAACAAGGGACTACTGTTTACGTGCTCTCTTGGAATTTGGAAACTACGACTCCCTCACGTTTTGACTAAATAGAAAACACAATTCATCTCAAGTTGTCTATTTAACGTTCTTCAAAAAGAGCCCCGCAGAGTTTGTCAAAAAGTTGCAATGAAAACATAACAAATTTCAAGTGAGGTCATTAAGAATTTTTCAGTCATCAGTGATAATTTTCATGTGGAACACCTTGCCTCCTTAAAAATATTGGTTACTCAATTAATGTTGCTCTTGAATTGGCAACACCATTTCTCACCGTCTCACGCAAATTAAACTTCATTGGAACCGCGTGTCTTTACGTAGAATTTTGTGTTTCTGACATCGTTCGTTCAACGCTATGTCAAGCCCATGTGAAAAAGTTTTCGAGGATTGGATGCAATGCACACATAGCACTGTGAACAAAATGGCACAACTTGTACCACATATTGTACGGTGAGTGTGGAGCGGCCACGTACAGTACGTATGGCTGGGAAGGTTGAAAGAACTTACAAGAGACAGCATGCATGCGATGCATAATGCAGTATGAACTAAATTGCACACTATCTACACAGTGAGTGTACGTGGAGCGGCCACTTATTGAGCAACTAAGGAACGTTGCAACAGACTCGGTGTGATTATAATTTTGTACGGTGCAAGCACTCACTGGAAGAAATTTCTTCAATCCAGCGGTGCATTTTTGTGTTACGTTGACGAAAGGAATGTTTGTGAACTATTATGCTACGAGTTTCACAAGATTTATAGCAACAGATCGGTGAGCGAATGACCGGAGCCCGTGCGTCTCGCGGACGCACAGGATTTTTTCCCAAGCGTCCAGGAGAATTTTCGTGCGTCTGAGACCCGGGACCCCGGGTTAGCGAAAATCCTGAGTAGGCATACGTCGCTCCAGATTGCATGTAAAAGACATGAATTTTTTCAAAAATTTCAAAGGGAGGTGCAAAACCCTCCCACAGGCCGCCGATTACTTGACATACTACATGCCTACTCCGCCTTGAGAGAAAGCCTGTGTACACTACTGTACACAGCTGAGTTGGAAAAATTCCCAGCCAGTCGGAATTTGGGGCCTTCACACCCCCCTAAACGTTTGACCCTACCTACGGCCCTGGATGTCCCCACCGCAGTTAAGCCTATTTCCTTTCTTGTAAGCTAAACTGGCCACAGAATTGCTTCCAACTTTGTGTGTCAATTATCCCTAGCTGTTCAATCCAACATGAAGCTCTCTTCACAATACAGTGCTATTATCCCCAAGACACTGTGATTGCAGAAACCACTGATCCGTGACCACAGGTGAGTCTAACATCAAACAACAGTCTGCCTGCAAGGCATTTGCAAGATAACAAATGAACACACAACCAAGTATACTGTAGTCAGCACAATGAATAAAAAGCTAACTGTAAAGCAGGCACAATGAACTCTGCTCTACAAAAAATGCTAAAAACATGCTTAACTCTCCTACACTGGAATGAAAATAGTTAGGTGTTAATAATGCTGCACTAACAAACAATCATATACCAAAATTTCAGCCCAAAATCTCCATGAATGGAAAGGGAGTAGGCTTTTGTTAAAAAGTTGACACCATCTGGCCCATTCTATAACCTCACACATGTGTGTACATGTGTGAGCTAAAAATAGTTGTAATGTTTCCCAATTATATCACTGTTATGTTCCTCAGAAAAAAGTATTAGGATAAATTCTTCCCAAGAAATAGTATGAAACTGACACGTACCTTCTGAAAGTATGGAAGACTTTCCATACAATAACACAGAATAATCACTCAAGAGGGCCGGTTTTGACATTTTCCATGACCTTGCACGAAAAGGGCCTGAGTGACAACCCCATGACTCATCTCCTTGTACTTCAAAGTTGGTTTCTGGAACAAGCATACCAGCATGAAGGGGAGACTCTACCCCTACATTCATGAAAACGCATTTAAAAACTTGATCTATTATACAAGTTCTTTACAGTACCATACACTGCATGCATATCACACATTACCCATTTCTTCTAAATAACACAACTGCAAGTCTGCAAGATAGTTAGCTAAAACTTTCAAAATATGTAGTCTGAAGCAGTTCTACTGAGCCTTGAGTTGATGCAGTACAGTTATGTTTAGCTTTTGTCAGTAGAAATGTTGCCCATTTCTGCTGTGTCAGTGAAGCACCCCCTTATTTTCTCCCTCCCCCTTTCTGGGGGTTATGGGGGAATAAATTTACTAATTTAGATGTAAAATGTTCAATGGGTCAAATGGAGAGAAAAGGTCAATATTCTGTCAAAGTTGACAGCAATCTGACTGCCTTCAGGCTGTAGCAATCATATGTAGTGTGTAATGCAGAAACGTGGTATTGAAAAGGTATGAGAAGGGATGATAAGCTCCATGTTTAGGCCAGTCCCAGTAAACAAAAGAAGCAAATACATTGCTTCACGCTGTTATTCAGGAAAAACAATTACTGTAGGTAACCAGATCAAGTTGTGACTTTTTATTTTATTAGCAGCAATATAGACTTTATTTAGTGAATGTTCTGTCACACATTCAAGGGGATGCATACATGCATACTGGCCGGTATTCTCAACGGAAAGACAGTTCCGTATGGAGCTAAAACGAGACATCCTCCGTCTTGTTCATAGGGGGTTCTAAGGCCCACATCAGGTATTTTGGCCAGCCCCGCACCTGTTTCCAGTGTAGGGAGGAGGGGCATGAGGCCAAGTCATGCCCAAACAAACGTTGTGCAGATGCCTGCAGTTGGGGCATGAGAGGGCAACATGTCCCAATCAGGTGCGGTGTAACCTGTGTGGGGAGGAGGGACATGTCTCTGGTGCCTGCCCCACATCGTACTCTGCGCGTGCAAGTGCAGATGTGGAGCCGGCAAGTGAACCCTTGTCTTCAGACCCTGAACCAATGGTGGAAGAACCCAGGTCCCCTACACCTGATGAGGTGGCACATCAGGTGGAACAAGAGTTCCTGGCTTCTAAGGGATGTGAAGTGGTCTGTGGGAACCCTGAGGTAGGCCCTTCCCAACCCTCCACATCGGTACCTGAGTCACACTCTCCACCAGCTCCCGGGGAGGCTGGAATACAAACAGTGGAGCACGACCTTAGAATGTCCTCGGACTCGGAATCTGACTCTGCCATGTCAGATGTGGGAGGACCTGCCTCAGAGCCTCCACCAAAGGACCCACCATCTGGGGAGGGCTGGTTTGATTTGTGTGAGGCCGTTGAACTTGAGCCCAAGTTGAAAAGGTCGGCCTCAGGGGAGGTGTCCGACCGGGGGAAGGGGAGCTAGTCCTTCTGTGCCACCAGCACCAGATCCATGTAATAAAAAGGCCAGGTCAGAGACAGTTTTGTAATTTCACACTCCACATTTCATGAATGGTCCCCTGTCCCTCATGACCCTGAATGTTAACGGCATGAGGGACAGTCGGAAGCGGTCCAGAATATTCCAATTTTGTAAGTCATTGGGTGTGGACTTCGTTTTCCTCCAAGAGACTCACATTGTTAATGAGGACGATGTCTACACCTGGTCCTACGAATGGGGTGGGGGTTTGTACGCTTCCTTTGGCTCCGCATCTTCCTGTGGATCTGTCATTTTAGTTTCTCCAAGATGGACTTCCCTGGTCGGAAAGGTTGATCATGATCATGAGGGCCGGTTGGTATGCATTACCATCAAACATCCTTGCGGGAACTTCTTCTTATGTAACGTTTATGCCCCTAACCAACCTACAGACAGAAGGAATTTTTTTGCTACCCTGCCATCCTTCGTTCCTGGCTGTGCCCCTTGTATCCTATCTGGAGACTTCAACTGTGTCCCTGACACACGGTTTGATCGAATGTCCACCTTCACATCTTCAAGCTGTAGTGTGGGTATGGTGGAGTTGGACATGTTCACAAAGAATCACGATATGGTTGACGTTTGGAGAGTGCAGCATCCTGGCTTGTCCGTGTTCACTTGGCACCGCCCTGATGGCACGGACGCCTCAAGGTTGGACAGGGTGTACGCTCCAACGGCTCTGTCACCAAGTGATTGCAAAGTTGTGGCATGTCCAATTTCGGACCATGATGCAGTTACTGTCTCATTCAGACCCCCAGAGTCATGGCCAGTAGGGAGGGGGTTCTGGAAAATGAACACAGATATTCTAACGGAGGCTGAATATAGCAAAGATTTTAAGGCCAGATACGAAGGGTGGCGAACTTTGAGGCCGGCCTTTTCAACAGATTTAGAGTGGTGGGATGATGTAAAGACCCGCATCAAACGTTTTACAGTGGAGTACTGTGTAGCAAGAGCTCGTCGAAGAAGGGGGGAGTTCCTTTCACTTTGCTCTAGGGAGAGGAACGGGGACCCCTCCGCACTTCATGCAATCCAACAGTATCTTGATGAAAAACTACACGGGGCCCGGGTTCGTGCTCGTGTGCAATGTGTGGAGGCGGAGGAGAAACCAACCATTAAGTTCTACCGGGACGTCACAAAGTATGCCATTGATCGCAGCATAAAAGCTGTCCGTGACGCCCACGGTGTGGTATATAAGGACCCTCTCGACATTGTAGAAGAGTACAAAAACTTTTATAAGCAGCTGTATACCCAGGCAGATGTCGATGAAGACCTTCAAAAGTCCCTATTAGATAATATTGACAAGACCCCCTCTAAAGATCGGAATGATGAACTTGGCTCCCCTTTGACTATTGACGAGCTCTGGAAGGCAGTGGTGAAGATGAAAAGCGGAAAGGCACCTGGATCCGACGGTATTCCAGTGGAATTCTATAAAAGCTTCTGGGGTACCATAGCACATGATCTCCGTGATGTGTTCGTCTCTGCCTTCCTCGCTGGCTCATTGAGCCACTCGCAGCGCACAGGCATAATAACTTTACTGCCTAAATCAGGAGACCCCCTCGAACCGAAAAACAAACGGCCAATCACCTTGTTAAATGTAGATTACAAGATTCTGGCGAAAGCCCTTTGCAACAGGCTAGGCACAGTTATGCCAGATCTTGTAGGGTCCTTTCAGACCTGTGCGGTGCGGGGACACAGTATTCAGCAGAACCTCTGGGTGGTGCGGGACTTAGTTGAATACGTGATGGACCGTGATCTTCCATGTGCGCTTGTCTCCCTCGATCAGGACAAGGCCTTCGACATGGTTGATCATGGATTCCTCTTTAAAATTTTGAAGAAGTTTTGTTTGAATTCAGTTTTTGTTAAATGGACCTCCTTATTGTATAATAGTGTAAACAGTCGGGTTATCGTTAATGGCCTACCGTCAGACCCCTTCAGTGTCCAACGTGGCGTACGGCAGGGATGCCCCCTATCACCATTACTATACGTATTGTTCAGTGAATCATTAGCAAGAGCTTTTCAAGTAGAGCCTTTGTTTCAACCTTTTCACATTCCCGGTGGTGTTGAAGTTAAGTGCCTTCAGTATGCTGATGACGTCACATGCGTAGTCTCCGACCTAGCTTCCTTCAAGGCCCTTACTGGCACGTTGTCTAAGTTTCAAAGAGCCACAGGTGCCAGACTGAATCCCAGTAAGACCAAAGGACTTCGCCTAGTAAGTGGCGGTCAAGAAGACTGCCCTTCGCTGCATCATGGGTAGATGACGCCATAAGGATCAACGGCATATGGTTTGGTTATGGGCAAACCGAGTTACTTACCTGGAATGAGAAAGTGGACCTGGTGGAAGCTAGGTTGAAGGACTTCGACGCGCGCCACATTAGCCTGTTCGGAAAGGTGACAGTTATCAATCGTTTTATTTATCCCCTTTTGTGGTATCCAGGCACTGTTCTGGCTGCTCCAAAGGGTGTCCTGTTGCGTCTCGAGAGGGCTGTGTTTAGGTTTTTATGGTCAGGGAAGACGGAGCTCGTAAGAAGAGGGATGGTATATCAGGATGTTAGGCGTGGTGGGTTGGGCCTTGTGCACTTTCCTTCCAAACTCCGTTTTCTCCTGACCAAGTATGTTTATAGTGCTGTAGACAGCAAAATGCCTTTTGCTTATTTTGTCCGTTATTGGGGGGGATTATCATTCCGTCGGTTCTTTCCCTCCCTGTTTAGTAACAGTGAACCCCACAGCTGGAGGCCCTCGGAAACATGCAGTCAAATGAGAGAAACGCTCCTAATTATATCTAGAGTTGGGGCCGTTTCGCAGTTAAGTGCAAGGGACCTATATCAGGCTGTTTTTGAAGATTTGGTTGGCCAGGTCCAATCCAATCACTATGCCTCAGGGTCGGAAGTGTGGCGTGTGGTCCACAGCAGATCATTAGATTACCGCAGGCGAGACCTGTTGTGGCGAATCGCACATGATGCGATTGTGACTAATCTCAAGCGTCTTCGGTGGCGTCTTGGAGATGGAATTTGCCCACGCACTGGATGCACAAAGTGGGAAAGTGTGTCACATGTGTTTTGGCAGTGTGAATTTGTGGCCCTCCTTTGGGAATGGTTCCAAGCCCTGACCGATCGCTTGACGATGGGCAACACATGGGCGGTCGGCCGGGACTATGCTTTGTATGGTCTTTCACCCCCGCCATGCAATACAAGTATTCAGGGCATACTTACCTTTGTTTCGGCCTCCATAAAGCTGGCATTATGGAGAGACCGATGTAACGTTGTTTTTAGGGGGATGGGGAAGCGTGCGGACGTCGTCTTGGCATCGGTGAAGGCGGAGGTGAGGCTGAGGGTTGAGTCCGACTTCGTTCGTTTGCCAAGGTCGGCGTTCGGTAGGCGATGGGGTCCACTCGTTTCGGTGAGGGGGGACCGTGTGGTGGTCAATTTGTAATAGGGTGGGTATGTAAGGGGCTTGTAAATACTATGTAAATATCTGTGTGTATTTTCTGTACATAGTTTTGTAAATATCTGTATATATAGCTTATTACTGTAATGAACATAATTTTCTGTTTGATTTAGCAGTCTGTAAATAGTTTTGCGTTTATGTTTTTGCCCGATCCGGTTTCAGTTTTTGTTTTGTATGTGCCGTTTCAATGCACTTAAAAAGCTCAGCACAACACTAAAGGGTTCTATCTGAAACTAAGAAACAGCACTTGCTGCCTTGCTTATACAGAACCACAGATACTGGATTGCTCTCCAGGATGGCAAATGCATGTGATGAATAGCCTCACCTGCAGCCAGATCTTTTCTGGAAATATATTGTTGTTATTTCTCAAAATGCTGAAAATGTTACATGTTTCCTGCCATCATATACCTATTGGTATCCACAGGTACTCATCCCTACACATTCACTCGTTGTCTTTTCCACTTTGTACTATGTACCCCAAGGCTTAAGCCAGAGAGCAATCCAGGAGTTATTTGGACTCCCAATTTTTTAGATAACCCACATGTATAATACATATTTATACACAAATATCACTAGAATTAACTGTTTGGACTCCCTGAGCTCACCATCGTAGCTAAAGCACTGACGTACCCTATCTCGGTTCGGTTAGAGGGAGACAAACAAGAAGAAGACAAATTCAACTTTTATTCAACGTGTGTTTAATGTACAATGGTTGTGGAACCAATAAAAAGAGGGAGACGATGAAACGTTTTTGGCCTTTTTTGAAAAGAAGACAAATTCAACTTTTATTCAATGTGTGTTTAATGTACGATGGTTGAGGAACGAATAGAGGGAGACAAACGTGTAACATTTTTGTAATTTCCTACTACTGTTTTTCAGACAGGATCATGCCATATCTATATAGCCTAGGTTACCGAGGCCTTGATAATTCTCATGTACACTTTGCATCCTGAAGCAGGCTATTGCCATTCAAAGTTTACCCTGCATGCTAACATAACAGTATCATTTTCTGCATGTAGCTGAAATGACATGCTAAGAGACGAGTATGTGCTTGTATGAATATAACCATAGCTATGGGCTGCCACCATTGAACAGCAATGCACCCTATTCAGTATACAATAGTGTGATCATCCTAGTAACAAGATTTAGCGGCTTGATAGAATATTAAAGAAACAAAACTGCATCATTTGTATGAATCAAATTTTTGGTCTCTTTTTGGACACTAAGCACAAGTTTTCTTAGAATGAACAGTCTTAAATATATATATGTATATATATGTGACCTAGCTGTAGAGGTCAATTACCCACTGGCAAGAGTATATGTATGAGACTTTTACAAAGATCAAGAGATCAAAATTTTCGAAGGTGCCCAATCTTGCAAATGGCAATTTCAAATATTGTTGACCTATATGGGAAGTCCCAAAAGCAACCCAAATACTAGAACAGAAGACTGTATTTAATATTTACAATGTTACCATTATTTAAAAATCAACCACTATAACATCCACAACATTAAAAGCAGGCCATCTAAGGGGTTGATGACTTTCTCAACATGGAGCATAGATCTTACATTTGTAGCTCACTATCCACAACCCAGCAGCTATGCCTGTCATGTATTTCATTGTTCTGGGACATATTAAATCATCTCCTGTAAAAGAAGAAGGCAGTTTGTGAAATAGTGTACTCCATTCAAATCTCAGACGGTCCCAGCTTTGTGGAAACAGTCTTGTATAATACCTGTACCAAAGAAATCTAATATTTCTTGCATGAATGATCTCAGACCTGTGGTTTGACCTCGATAGCGATGAAAACATGTGAGCGCCTAGCTAATGCACTAAAACTTTTAAAGCACAATGTTGATAAATTCCTAGATCCTTTGCAGTTTGCATACAGGCCAAAGCGAAGCACTGGTGATGCCATCCTATACAGTCTTGAAAAGTTGTACTCACATCTTGAAAACACAAATCTGGGTCATTCTGCTAGAATTATGTTTATGACTTTTCATCTGCTTTTAACACTATTCAGCCCCATATTTTAGCCAACAAGTTACTAGGAATGAACGTCTGCTATGATTTTATTGCATGGATTCTTAATTATTTAACCAATAGGTCCCAATATGTTACTTTCAAAACTTCAGAGGACCAACATCACAATTTGAAAATTGTTCTCTGGTCAAGTTTGCAGATGATACTGCTTTACTAGGTCCGATAACATAGGACGATGATATGGCTTATGTGGAGCAGATACACAATTTGGTAACTATTGTAGCAACAACTTCCTAAAACTAAATGTAAAGAAGACAAAAGAAATGGTTATTGATTATCGGAAGTCAAAAAATGTCCCGAGTGTTGTCACTATAAATGAAAGTATGGTTGAAAAGCGTGGACACTCATAAGTATCTTGGAGTGCCTATTGACAATCAACTTTCCTGGCATGAACACGTAGAAGCTTTAGCGAAAATACAAAGCCCTAGAATGTGTTGTATGGGTATTATGAACAAATTTAATGTTAATAAAAATATCCTTGCCATGTTTTATAATACAGTTATTTGTGGGATTTGGCAATATAACCTTCTATCGTGGGGTGGGAATATACGCATGAGAGACAAATATGCAATTGACACCATTATTGAGCAGGCAAGTCCTATCATAGGGGAAGTTCAGCCATCGCTGACTACGACCTATCACCTTCTTTTAGGGACGAAACTGATGTAGATTATGCAAGATAGTGATCACCCAGTTAGTGTTGTTTTACATAATGCGTTTATTCTTAGAATGAGATTACCTTACTCCAGTACTAATCGACACCCCTCCTCTTTTATACCACAATGTATCAAATTCTATAATCTTACTTTCAAACGCTAATTCTTGCCTTCTTGGTTCCTATTGTCTTTTACTTTTACTTCTCATATTTAATGTCCTATGCTTTCTCTTAGTTACTTCTCTTTTACTGTTTAAGTGTCGTTTGTGTGTATATATTTTTGTAATTTCACATAGTCTTTACTGTTTGTTCTGTTTTATGCGAGCATTCAGTTACCCTAGTGGGGTTTAATAAATTTGATCTAATTATCTTATCTTAGGCCAAGTAAAAACTAGAGCAGCTATGCTGCAAAATCTCAATAATTCCTTGGTTCCCATTGAGGATGATGATTCAGTCTTTAATACAGCATGTTGAACCACGGCGATAGCCTAGTGGTTAGAGCATTCGCTTTGCATGCGGGAGTTCTCGGGTTCAATCCCAGGCCTGGTCATACCAAAGACTTGAAAAATGGAACCTTCTGCCGTTGTGCGAAATGCTCCGCACAAGCAACGGAGTAAGGGAAAACAAGCCAGTGAGCCATAACTGGAAAAAGGCTGTGGCCGGCTTGACTTGAACCAAATGGTTGGAAACTGGGCCTTTAAACTCCATCTAACCGCAAATCTAACTGTTAATACAGCATGTTAACTAGTGTATTGTGGTGTGGACATCCAGGTAATTAAAGAAGGTAGGTAAAGTTAGTATCTTAATACATTTCATGCTCAAATATATTTATCAAATACTTAAAACAACAAATTCCAGAATGATACTGTAATGCAAAATGAGATAAAAAACCATTGTTAAGTATACTGAAACTTTAACTTAAAGGGGAAATCTTCTACTCTGACTTACTGATGCCACTTGCTACAAATGAGAATGCCTGTAAGGTGTCATCAGTCATCAGGTCCAGTGAATGACTTTTGGGGTTGGCTTTGTCTGTTTCATAATTCAACTTGTCAGTATCTAAAGTCTCTATGGGTAAAACAAAAAGTGATTTAAGCCTACCAATATAGAAATTATTGTAAGACCCTAAATACCTTAACTTATAGAAATGAGCTTGAAAAGATGTGTATGCACACACAATTACAGTTCAATCCTATCATGGCACATTGATTCTCAGTGGTGACAAAACCATGTGAATGGTCATCAGTCCTCAAATTCTTATTTACTTGTTCCTAGTTCGCTCATATTGTAAATTATAAATTTAGTTTCAAGTTGATGGTCTTACCTTCATAAAATAATATGCATTCTGCAATGGTTGGTCTCAATTCTTTGCAGGGGTTCAACATCATTTCAAGAAGTGGCCGAAAACTGCAATGCGTTCCAAGATAACTTAGGGTGTATTGACCTTTCTTCATGTTTGTGACCACTCCCTCTGGCTGCTTGGTGTAAGGCTCAGTCGTCTCATGTGGTACATGACCATCAGATAGTATATAGTAAATTAAACACCCCATCATCTGAATGAATAAATGAAAACTTGCCTAACTTGAAAGGCAACAAATTTCACAGCAGATATGGTAAATATTCTCCCCGTTAAGCTTGCTTCCAACCTTTTCTAATTTCAGAAAGAACAACTTCTTTAGCCTTCACAAACCAACAATAGCTTGCTCTGAATTGGAAGCTATTATATATTGCTCAATTATAGATTGTGCAAAGCCATGTATACACAGGTTGTATGGATTCCGTCTGGTCACTTCATGTTCCAAATGCAAAACTTTTCCTTTATTTGCAAGTTTTTTTTTTACAAAATGCATAGGTAGATGTACCGTTGAGAATTCTGTGACATCTTGGTCAATTGCATATTACACCATCAATCAACAATGTACCCTTCCAATTTACTAACTGACATGTTGCAACTGAAGATTACTGTACTTTCTAGTACTTACAGTTACAGTAATGTCTCACCTGGATATCTGATGACTTCTTGTACCTACAAAAAGGACCGTTGTTTTCAGGACTTGTCCAGCACAGGGTTCCCATTGCTTTTGTTACTAGGGTAGTGCCAGTGGTAATCTGTCTTGAAATACCAAAGTCTCCGAGAAGTATCTTACAGTTGTGATCTGTGAGGAATATTCACAATTTAAAAAGCTTTGAGGCCTCAAGTCAAATCACTTAGCCAAATAAAAAAAAAAAAATATGTTTTTTAGGAAAAAAAAAAATGCACATGTGGTTCTATGTCTGCCCCCCAAACAAGCAAAATAATATCAGTACTTCAGGTGGACGAGAAAGATAGTAAGACAATATTGTCAATTTCTCATTTATGTACATAATGATTGCCAAAGGGTTCTACTGTTGCATACAGTATTCTTCAGTTTTGAATTTCCAACTTTCTCTAAGGAAGCCTCTAGAATGTGGGTATACTATCAACTAAATTTGTGCATGACAATCTCCAACAGTAGCATGAACTTTTAGATTTACAATTGTATCACATACACAGAAGGAGCCTTAAGGCAAACTTGATACTACAAATTCTGTCATTTGAAAATGTTCAGGATCTGTAAAATGACAATTTCTAATCATGCCTATGAAAGAAACCAAACAGCTTAAGAGTAGAATACAACATACAGTATCACTGAAACAGAAAAAAAAGTCTATTTAATAATCTATTAATTTAATATACCAAGTATCTTAAGGGAACTATTGAAAGTACAACTATGTAAAGAGTTTATGGCCAAAACCTGCTTGATAAAATACACATTCTTACGTACATCTTGCTGCTACATACCACTAGTTCTCAAATTCCGTTTTTCAAATAACACACCTTATCAAATGCACATCTTGGTATGATACAACTAATTAGCATGGAGGCTATGACCAAAATGGTTTGCTTGAGAGTCTCCATCAAAAATAGTACTTTTTCTCCAGTAAGGCCTTCAGTTCATGTGGCCGCCGAGACAAAATCTGAATGCAACATTTGAAGTTTAATATATGAAGCTTTCCAAAGTTGTCACTTTTGTATATGAAGCACACAGTAACATCCCGTAACCAACTATAACAAAAGTACCAGACCATAAACTTTTCCTTTCGAGCTACTGTAAACAGCCTCTGAGAATTTCCACTGTATTTTTTTTGTAAAGCGATTTTACTAGTACCATCTGCTATAAATGTCTTTATTTTTCATAGCTGTGTTTCCCACACATGTAACATTTTCCTTGGTTACCGAGAATTTTGAATATAGCAGAATATAAAGGAACAATATAAGACAAGATCTAATTCCTCACTATAAAATAAAGATTAAGGTAATTAGTACTATGCAGTGAGAATAATTCCAGTGCATAGCCGCTTCTTCTTACCTAACATAACATTTCTTGGTTTGAGGTCTCTGTGGAGGATGTTTGCCTTGTGTAGTTCAGACAAACCAAGCATTAGTTAGTAACACATACTTGCTCTTTTCGAAGGGGTGAGTTCATCCCTCAATGGATTAGTCTTCTGCTCAATCACTTTCTCTAAGTTGTACTCACACAGTGGAGAAGCAAAGTAGACAAAGTCATCATCTTTTTCCATTAATGTGGGAACCAAAAAATAACGTGCTTCAAGCTTTTCGTCAGTAAGAATCTGATGGACCTGTTCCTCCATAGTCTGCATTCCTTGGTTCACTCTTTTCACTTCAACTGGCCACAGCCCATCTATAGCTCCAACAAAAATTTGTGTTCCACTGCTTCCATCAGCAATTTTGAAGTTTTTGCTAAATGAAAGGCGCCCAACTTTTTTGACAGGAATGGCCTCATTAAAATTAAGGAGTTGCTCTACATGATGAGCCCAGCGCTGCAGTTTCTTCAACAAAAGAAAATATAAACACCTATCACTGATTCCCATAGACATAAGAAACTT
Organism: Holothuria scabra; assembly: GCA_037179385.1. NCBI lineage: Eukaryota > Metazoa > Echinodermata > Holothuroidea > Aspidochirotida > Holothuriidae > Holothuria > Holothuria scabra. The sequence goes on along the minus strand of CM074183.1, from coordinate 24,438,025 downwards.
GTTTATCATTAATGTGGTGGGTGGCTGATTTCTCCTTATAAGGAATTATTTATAGACATTTACATATACAGGACTTAATAGTTACTTAATTCCTGAAGGAACTGAAATGGCATCTGTCCAGACTAGGCCTACAGAAACACTACCTACACTGATCTGGCCTGCACTTATCTTGAATGTTTATACACCTGCTGATTGACAATCTATGCAAATGACCTATCCATACAAGAGCTTCTGTCAGCATAGATTTTAGATATATTTAATGATTAAAAAAAGCAATATTCCTGTGTCAACGAAAACTACAGCAGCAATCCTTCCTCAAATACAAACATGCTTTAAGGACAGTAAATAACACATTTCAGTCCAAGTGTAATGTAATCCAGAAAGAAAAAAATCAACCTATGAAACTCAGAAAATACAGTTTACTTATGATACCTATAATTCTCATGAGAATGACATCTACCCAAAAACACATTAATAAAAATCTATTAAGTTCCCTTACACAGAAGAAATCAATGTTGTACAACAGACAGATATTAATCCATCTCTAACATGAGATCCTGTTTGATAACAGAAGAAAAACAATATTCCAATGTCAATATGTGACCCACAACAGAACGAAAAGAATCAACCCCAAAACACAGAACCTTCTTTACAGTAATTACAGTGCAGCAGAACACAAAGTTAGCCACTGACACCTACATGTTTCTCTGGTGAGCAAAACCACCCAACCAAACACTGAACGCTGCCTAATGTACTTATTGAAACTAAGGTATTTACTCTTTCACTACATGACTACACAAGAGAACATAGGTCCTTGTCTATGAAAGCAAGAAAAAATCCATCAAAAATTACATGAACCTTTTCAAAATACACTAGAGTAAGCTATGTGTAAATGGTACTTCAAAAAGCAAAAAGAAAATCATCCCAAATACAATGGATCCCTGGCATTTTTTTTCTGGAGAAAACAACATTTGCTAATAATTCCTACCAATATCAATTGTTATTCAAGATAAAATGACATTCACCAGAAACTGAGGATCATGCTCACAAATTCAAATATATATTTAATATTCCCTTCTAGAGTAAAAAGGAATGGCTCAAGAACAACAAGAACAGGATCTTCCCTCAAATACAAGACCCCCTTGAATCACTTTTAGAAAATTGATCAACATTCATTGATGTAACCTACAACAGAAATAGAGAAATGCAATTGAAAACACAGGACTCTGTGGAATAACAGTTAAAATCATCATGGTTTGACATTGATACTAACCAATCATTTTCAAATCCACTTCAAAAAAACAATTTAGAGGACCCTGCTCATAAAATGACAAACAACTTCATTTCCCTGTACTAAACTACAGTAGAACACAACCACTGTGGCTAACAAAAGCAAAGTAAAAAGGAAAAGAAAAACACACTCATCCTCAAACGCAAAGACCCTATTTAGTTATAGTAAAAGACTTCAAATTGCTAGTTGTTTTAGGCTGTTTATGCCAGAAAACATTCTATGGCAAATGTAACCTCCAACAATAAGAGGGAATCCCTCTAAAACCACATGACTCTGCTAAAATATAGCCGAAATAACATTCCTTAACCTAAAACTCAAAAAAGAACATCCACACTAAAAACAACAAGGCTCTCATGTTTCTCTTCAGATTGATAGATGTCCACCCAAAACATATAGAATTCTACTTAAGAACCTCCCAATAATTTATTCTATCATGCAAACCAAAAGGGAAAAAGCATTGACAATGATTTACAAAAACAAAATGAACCACCCTCAAAGACAGTTCCCTATGTGAAAATTTGACTTCCTACCATAAAAAGAGTAATTTTCATTTGCTTAAAATTTAATCGGACGACATCCACTCATGCACTCTAAGCACAACGACCCTGTTTAAAGGTAGTTGTTCATCACCCCAAACAGTTCCAATTCTCCCAACCTACTGCACTTATAATTACTTCTAGCCCCTCCCACATCTACCTAAAACTCATCTTTTTCCAGACACAGTCCTAGTTTATTGCTTCAAGGCATACCCAAATGAGAATACAAGTCCTTAATGTGTAATCAAAACACTCTCAGTGAATGCTGTGTAATATTGAGCTACTCTGCATTTTGGGGATTTGATGCCAATCAAAGAGCTGTACCAATTGCGACTTTTGATATACATAGGGTGAAGCTGTAGTTTGGGGTGATGAATGAATGCCTTTAAACTCTGAAGGTATATACTCTTTAATACAGCCAGTACAACACAGGGATGAATACAAAACAATTTTGTCTGTCATCAACCATAATCTGTACTGTAAAATTCAACCATCAATGGTCACTAATACTTACCTCAGGAAGTTTAACAGCAGAACCTTCCACTTCCTTCCTCTGATATCTATTAAAATTGAAAAGGTTTACACTTGATTAATATCCATCAAAGAAAATGAACAGAACTAACTATTAATAATAAAGACAATCCTATCCTATGGAGGTCTCCATTTCACCAACAACATCCAACCAAGAAAAAAGGCATAAGGGCTGGGACTTTCTTGTGTGGCTTTTTGTTCAGTTAAATCTTGTTGGCACTCTTAAGTCACATTATCTTGAAAAGTGCACAAGGGCCCTGTTTGTCAAGAGTTGGTGTCAGAGTAACACGACACCCCATCACATCTCAACAATTTTTTTTCCGTTTTTGCTACATACCCACCAGATGATTTCAAAATATGTTTTCCTTTCACTGGGATGTGCTGTGCTTGGGGTACAATTCGCCTTCACCATATTGGCCAATCTTTTCAATAATTTTTTTTATGATTATTTCCACGATATTCTTACAACAACAAAAAAGAGCAATAACCTACAATTCATGCGCAACAAAGCTTTCATGTTTCTCTCCAGACTGAAAATGTCCACCCAAAACATATAGAATTCTACTTAAGAACCTTCCAATTATTTATTCTATCATGCAAACCAAAAGGGAAAAAGCATTGACAATGATTTACAAAAACAGAATGAACCACCCTCAAAGACAGACCCTTCTGTGAAAATTTGACTTCCTACCATAAAAAGAGTAATTTTCATTTGCTTAAAATTTAATCGGACGACATCCACTCATGCACTCTAAGCACAACGACCCTGTTTAAAGGTAGCTGTTCATCACCCCAAACAGTTCCAATTCTTCCAACCTACTGCACTTATAATTACTTCTAGCCCCTCCCACATCTACCTAAAACTCATCTTTTTCCAGACACAATCCTAGTTTATTGCTTCAAGGCATACCCAAGTGAGCATACAAGTCCTTAATGTGTAATCAAAACACTCTCAGTGAATGCTGTGTAATATTGAGCTACTCTGCATTTTGGGGATTTGATGCCAATCAAAGAGCTGTACCAATTGCGACTTTTGATATACATAGGGTGAAGCTGTAGTTTGGGGTGATGAATGAATGCCTTTAAACTCTGAAGGTATATACTCTTTAATACAGCCAGTACTACACAGGGATGAATACAAAACAATTTTGTCTGTCATCAACCATAATTTGCACTGTAAAATTCAACCATCAATGGTCACTAATACTTACCTCAGGAAGTTTAACAGCAGTATCTTCCACTTCGTTCCCTGTTTCCTCTGATATCTATTAAAATTGAAAAGGTTTACACTTGATTAATATCCATCAAAGAAAATGAACAGAACTAACTATTAATAATAAAGACAATCCTATCCTATGGAGGTCTCCATTTCACCAACAACATCCAACCAAGAAAAAAGGCATAAGGGCCGGGACTTTCTTGTGCGGCTTTTTGTTCAGTTAAATCTTGTTGGCACTCTTAAGTCACATTATCTTGAAAAGTGCACAAGGGCCCTGTTTGTCAAGAGTTGGTGTCAGAGTAACAAGACACCCCATCACATCTCAACAATTTTTTTTTCCGTTTTTGCTACATACCCACCAGATGATTTCAGAATATGTTTTACTTTCACTGGGATGTGCTGTGCTTGGGGTACAATTCGCCTTCACCATATTGGCCAATCTTTTCAATAATTTTTTTTATGATTATTTCCACGATATTCTTACAACAACAAAAAAGAGCAATAACCTACAATTCATGCGCAACAAAGCTTTCATGTTTCTCTTCAGACTGAAAATGTCCACCCAAAACATATAGAATTCTACTTAAGAACCTTCCAATTATTTATTCTATCATGCAAACCAAAAGGGAAAAAGCATTGACAATGATTTACAAAAACAGAATGAACCACCCTCAAAGACAGACCCTTCTGTGAAAATTTGACTTCCTACCATAAAAAGAGTAATTTTCATTTGCTTAAAATTTAATCGGACGACATCCACTCATGCACTCTAAGCACAACGACCCTGTTTAAAGGTAGCTGTTCATCACCCCAAACAGTTCCAATTCTTCCAACCTACTGCACTTATAATTACTTCTAGCCCCTCCCACATCTACCTAAAACTCATCTTTTTCCAGACACAATCCTAGTTTATTGCTTCAAGGCATACCCAAGTGAGCATACAAGTCCTTAATGTGTAATCAAAACACTCTCAGTGAATGCTGTGTAATATTGAGCTACTCTGCATTTTGGGGATTTGATGCCAATCAAAGAGCTGTACCAATTGCGACTTTTGATATACATAGGGTGAAGCTGTAGTTTGGGGTGATGAATGAATGCCTTTAAACTCTGAAGGTATATACTCTTTAATACAGCCAGTACTACACAGGGATGAATACAAAACAATTTTGTCTGTCATCAACCATAATTTGCACTGTAAAATTCAACCATCAATGGTCACTAATACTTACCTCAGGAAGTTTAACAGCAGTATCTTCCACTTCGTTCCCTGTTTCCTCTGATATCTATTAAAATTGAAAAGGTTTACACTTGATTAATATCCATCAAAGAAAATGAACAGAACTAACTATTAATAATAAAGACAATCCTATCCTATGGAGGTCTCCATTTCACCAACAACATCCAACCAAGAAAAAAGGCATAAGGGCTGGGACTTTCTTGTGTGGCTTTTTGTTCAGTTAAATCTTGTTGGCACTCTTAAGTCACATTATCTTGAAAAGTGCACAAGGGCCCTGTTTGTCAAGAGTTGGTGTCAGAGTAACAAGACACCCCATCACATCCCAACAATTTTTTTTTTTCATTTTTGCTACATACCCACCAAATGATTTCAAAATATGTCTTCCTTTCACTGGGATGTGCTGTGCTTGGGGTACAATTCGCCTTTATGATATTGGCCAACCATTTCAATAATTTCTTTTGAAATTATTTCCATGATATTCTTACAACAACAATTAAAGTGCAATAAACCTACAGTTCAGGCGCAGTCATATTGGTGTGATATTCTTTAATGTAGTTTTTCAAAGTTTAATCTTAGAACCCATGTACCACCACTTGGTACACTATTAAAGGCACAGACTTTTAAGAAAAACACAACATCAATTTCCTGTCTACTATAATACAGCAGTAAGAAATAGAGGGCAATGTATTTACAACAAACAACAACCCATCCATAAATTCAAGACATGCTTCAAAGGGCAACTGTCATTATCAAATTCTACAACACTAGGGCCTCCGCTTTTCCATTTCACAAAATAGCAAATTCCGTTTTGCACTTTTCGTATTCCGTTTCTTTCCGTTTTCAACTTTCCCATTTCCGTGAATTTCCGTTTTATGTATAAACTGCAATTATAAGTTTCCGCGGTTTTCCGTGACATTCATTTTCACATAAGCAAGATGTCTTGTATGTTCCCCGCGTGCACACGCTACAACTTGTGTGTGACTCCCAAAGAATTATCTCGTAGATAATTATCCTGCATAAATTATGCCACTTCTCACATTCCTTTCTCTAAGATTTGAACTCTCTATGATATGCACATGAGTACACGCAATTACTAATACATGATAACTCAAAGTTTCTTGCGAAGTTCAGCAACACAGTACAGACATAAACCCAACTAGTGTATTGGCCGAAATGTTACGTAGCGCGATGGTGTTGATGCATGAACGAATGAAGGGCTAGGGAAGCAGCCCCGTAAATACACACACCTCTCAGTTACAGATTCTTTATTAGGCCAACGGGAATTTATCTGGAATTAGATTTGCGTTTCATTTGGAAAATCTTTTTAAAAAAGACATAGCCTACAGTCAGTTTTAAGCAACCATAGACATGCGTAAATCAAGTAAATTGAGTGTAATTTTAAGTGGTCCCAAAGTGATATTGCAGTTATTTTTTGCAAAGCAGTTAAAACAAACGTTAGATGGATAGGCTGCTAGCCAACGTAGTGCTGTATAGTACATCTACAACCTGCGTAGGCTACGGCAGAGCTGCAAAATTACTTAAGAGCAAAGCAGGTGCTTTTTCTGTAGAAAATATGTGGGTGCTTCGATAAAGCACCCAAAAAATCGCTAATTCCGTAATTTTCCGTAAAAAATCGGCAATTCCGTTTTTCCATTTTATTCCGCGATCGCGGAAAATCCGAGGCCCTACAACACTTCCAATTTAACTATGACACCCACAAAACTATTTCGAGAACAGCATCTACCCAAAAACACAGGACCCTCCTCATGAATTAAAATCTAACAAGTTCCCTTCTACAAAACTACAGAAATAGAAAACATTGTTTAACAAAGAGATATCCATCTTAAATATGAGATCCTGTTTGATGACAGAAAGTCAACAATGTTCCATTGTCAATATGTGATCTTCAACAGAAAGAAAGAAATCAACCCTAAAACACAGAACCTTGTAAAAATTTAGGTGCAAAAAGTGATAAAAAAAATAAATACCATTACACATACCTTTTTTTTCCAAGGAAGACCGTCCACTCCATAATCGTACAAGAGTTCTTCACCTTGCTTGATGTCACACAAAGCGAAAAGGCATAATGATGGACTGCCTTCAACATCTATTATACTTAGCTTAACATTGACTTCTTCCTATTCCCCATGATTAACTAACCTCCCATATGATGGACCTGTCACTGGCTCTTCCGTAGCATCGATACTAGCAGAAAAAAGTACATTGGAACATTCTTAATATGTTACAGGATTCCTTTATTAGCACAGCCTTTGTTTTCTAGTTTTTTGTTGTTAACTTTGAAGATTAGAGCTGTAATGTCTTGTCACACCTTACAACCATTAACCTTTCACCACTTTTGACAAAACCACAAAATGGCACAGTAAAATTTGGGTCACAGCAATTTTGTCCATTGCCTACATGTTGCAGGTGTATTTATTCAAATACCGGTTCGCATTGCCGTGCAAAACAACACAATGCTTACATGGACAGTCTATGCCATAAATTACTACATGATGCACACAGGAAAACCCAGGTCGAAGAGAACACTATAATTAGCACCACTACCAAAATAAATTCACACAACTTGAGTGAAACTTCATACAAATGCTAATACCAACTGTATGGTCAAGTGGTTAGAGCATCCGACCTGCAGCCAGACGCTTTGTGGTTCGATTCCTGGTCAGATCATACCAAAGACTTTAAAATGGCACCTACTGCCATTGTGGTTGGTGCCCAGCATAAGCAATGGAGTAGGGAAAACTAGCCAGTGAGCCACAACTGGAAAAAAGGCCATGGCCAGCCTGACTTGAACCAATAGGTTGGAAACTGGAGATGCAAAACCTCATCCAACTAACTAACTAACTATAAATGCGCTCCTACAGTACTTAAGGAATCTCTCCAAATTTGTGAAAGTCAAGAAGCAGATAACTTACCAAAATCCCTGGCCCTTAAAGTTGAAAAAGAATCGAAATCCTGATGATTGTTCTCTTTCTAATTTATCTCCTAACTCCAAAGTGCAAAGTTTTCCACAATACTGTAGCAGGAAGTCCCCTTTGAAAAAATTGGCGTCAGCAAATACACCTCTACCTAAGAAAAAAATGTTTCAAAAACTCAAAACATTAACAAATGTAAAATGTATTGAGTTTAAAACAAAAGTGAACTATTATGAATCATGTCGCTTAGCAAAATTTTCAAATTCTTGTATGTTACTGCACAAACACTTCCTATATTGTACTTAACAGGTTGTCTTCAATGCCATAACTATTGGTTCCCACCACCAAGTTAAAAGAAAGATGTAACAGCACACTACCTGTGGATTCATACCTAAAACGATTGGTAAAAGCTAACAGAACCACAAATGTGTATTTCAAAGACTATTCTTATTAAAGCCTTTTCTTTTTGATAAAGAAAGAATATGATCAAATTTCCACAACTTCAGAAAAAAGTATTTGATGCAATCCTTTTACTATACTATGTATGATCCTTTTTTCTCTGTTCTAGATTACCAGAGGAACTGCACAACTTTATTAATTTAAGGGCACACTAAACAATACTATAATTTTTAATGGCAGATGCACTTTGCAATCAAACTTTTGCACTGTTTCAAAATTCAAAATTTTGATAGTTAAACTCAGTTTGAAGACTATGATAAAAAAAAAAAAAAATAAATGCTGCAAAATCTGAGATATAACACCTACAGTACATGCTGTACAGTACCCAAGATCTTTTAAATGTTGAATAACCAGAGTAACAGGGAATAATCTAGATCTGGTAATTTGCATCTTTTTTGCTACACAACGTGGACAAATTGCTACACAAATTTAGCATCATTGTGTAGCAGTTTAACCTTGAAGGCTTTCCACTGATATAGTGATCAAGAAACCAACCAAGAAACTCAAACTGCTATACAAACATTGGACAATAATTTATTCCTTGTTACTGAGAAACCTTTATCACTTGTTTTAAAAGTCAATTACCTTTTGGGGGTACATTTTTCACATAAAACCCTGTCCTTTTGGGCTTTGATGTACTCTAGTGCAACTTTCTCAGGTTTTATCCTCTTACTTCTCATGCTTAAGCCTGATGAAAAAAATTCACAAAATCTTTATCAATGTTTTTAAAGTGCATGACCCACTTGTAAAACAAACAAAAAAATCAAATTTTGTTAGTAGACTACATTGGCTACAAGACAATGCAAAATACATGATAAATATTGAAAACTGACTTTTGAACAGTCACTTAATTGCAAGAAAGCAAAAAGAAAGCAACTCATCAAATACAAGCCTTGTACCCAAAGCCATTCCCACTAGGACAATATTTTGTTTTAAACAGACTCCTGTAAGCTAATTATCACTCCCAGAGCCGTATACAGGGAGCGTTTGGCCAATGGGTGATCAATTCTGATTGGTCAATTGCCCACAGGACGTCATTTTGGGTCCAATACAAAGACTCCGCGATTAACAGATGACAAGTTACACAGTAGGCAACTCAGTTGTGTAAACAATTAAAGGCTTACAATCGTTTATGCTGTTTAACAACATGAAAGAGCTTGCTTAGTAGGGGCATGCCTTAATTGTTGTGCAGCTTGGGGATTTAGTCAGCGAACAAAAGATGGTGTTTATTGATATTCTTTCCTTTCTGGAGTGGATTCATGTGCACAAATCCTTTGATTGTGTGTGTCGCGTAATCAGTATGCACCATTGCATTGGACCTAAAACCATTGTATTGGACCTAAAGAGGGCGTCCAGTGTTTATACTTAGTGACGTCACACGCCGCTAGTTGGCCAAACTCTCCCTATATATGGCTCTGATCACTCCCACTTACAGTAAGATCGCCCTCGCACGCCTCAGACTCTAAGGTCTGTGGTACAACCATTACTCAGCTCAGTGCTCAAAGGATTTGAATGAAGGTGAACATATATAAGTTAATGTTCCTGAAAGTTTGAAATATACCGTTAAAATCTCATTTTAAAACATAGCAAAACTTTTTACAATTTCAAACAATACTATATTTTCATAGTAAAGGAAGGCATTGTTTCAAACAATATTTTTATAGAAGTAGAAGGCAAAGTTGTCCATAACATTGTTTAAGTTTAAGTTTAAGTTGATTGAATTTAATAGAGCGCTCAGTACTGCTAAAGCATTCACTGGCGCTTCACAACCAGAAGAAAAGAAAGCTGGTCCGCCAGTAGGCCGTCATTCCTCACAGCTTGAAAAATTCATTAATACTTATAAAAATTTCCATGAAAGATCTTTGTCGTTCTATCTATGCTTCGAGTCCAGTTTTTCTTGATATGGAGGGGATAAAGAAGGTGAAATTTGGAGGTAAAAAATGACCGTAACACTAAGTAAGTTACAAGATTTTGGAGTGCACAGGCAGTCACATGACCAACTTCGCTGTCAAAAGTAATGATTGGGCTAGGATAAAAAATGTTATAAAATTGCACTTTTCAACCTAAGAGAAACTATTTTACTTGAAGTGATTTTGAGCTTTTAAATCCGAGATCAAGATTATCTGACAAATCCTGAAACACACTGCAGGTTATTTTATTTTCAAATGTGGAAGAGCTGCATTCCTGCATTCAAACCTTAACACTGCAGTATTTAGAGTAGGCCGAGCAAGGACTCTAATGCAAAGTAAAACAAAGTGAGGGAAGCATAGAGTCCTGTTCAAGGACTAGGTCAACATGGACATAGGCTAGGCCTAACCTCAGGTGCCCCTTACGTTGTATACACAGGCCTACACCATATAAAACGGTGTAACCATATAGGCCTACTATTACATTACAGTTATGCAGGCTAGGCCTATATAATAAAGGGTGTACATCTAAGTCAGTGTAACCGGCCATGACCTGCTGGATAATATCTCTTCTAAAGTCAGACTTTTTGCTGACGATTGTGTTATTTATAGACAGATTAAGAACAACCATGACCAGGTTCAACTCCAAAAAGATTTAAACACCCTTTCTGAGTGGCAAAATAAGTGGCAAATAAACTTTAACACCAAAAAGTGTTTTTCTATGAGGATTACTCACTCAAAGAATCCCAAGCTTTTTAATTATACTCTAGATAAAGATATCCTTGAGTCCACTGCCTCCCATACTTACCTAGGCCTACGTTAGGTGTTGACATTTCAAACAATCTTACCTGGAATAGTCACTTTATTAACCATATCACATCGTCAGCAAACAGGTCTCTGGCTCTTATCAGAAGGAATCTATAGTCCTGTCCCAGGAGTGTTAAAGCTAATGCCTACCTTACTCTTGTCAGGCCTTTATTGGAGTAGCCTATTCATCTTCCATTTGGGATCCCTACACCATTTCCCTATCCAATAAGGTTGAGCAAATCCAACGTAGAGCTAGGTTTGTCTGCAATATTATGACTATCCCCCTCCCCCCCCCCCCCAATAGTAGCGTGACTGAAATGTTAACGGATCTAGCCTAGGGTGGATAGCCTTAAAGTCAGGTGTACTGCCAACAGGCTAGCAATTTTCACACAGCCAGATTGGGTCTCCTAGCCTTGCCAATGAACAACCTTCAACTGGTCCAGCAGCCTTCTAGGCATCATCATTCAAGTAGCTTTTTGCTTATACCAACCAACAAGGACTGCTACAAATAGGCCTAGGCCTACCGTTTCTTTCCTCGGACCATCAGGGATGGGAACCTTCTCCCCCCCAAACATAACAGATCTTGAGGACCCCAAGCAGTTCAAGAGCGCAGCCTTGAGGATTCTCAGACGGGACGACTAACTTCATGAGCACACCAAACCCTGCACGTTTGACTCCACTAGGACTCGCAGGAGTGTTGTGCAGTATCTATCCAGATCCAGATCCATAAAGGCCTAGCCTAATGTTAGGCCTAACCTACTATCACAGTTCGGCTATAGCCTTTAGGCTATATTATAACGTGTAGGCCCTAAGTTAGGCCTAACTGTTACATCTAACGTTAGGCCTAACGTAAAGGGCGCCAGTGGGCCTACCCAACTTTGCCTTGCCTAGTTACAGTTAGGCCTTGATCTCGTTCTAAATCTAACTTAGACCTCAAAATTACGCCTGGTAGAAAAGTACGAACAACCGATGACATACATGTGGGAAGTTAATACTTACGTTACACTTGGGACAACTGGTACCGTTGGTTGTGTGTCAAGCTTCTTTCAGGCCTAGACTACATTACCTGCAGGCGGCTTTTGGTTAGCATGCAAGGCGCCGTATCGTGCGTACACTGTCACTCAGCTGTATATACAACTAGCTGCAAGCTTCACGTACGTAACGTACGTACGTACATCGGTCGATCGAATTCCGCGCCAAGTGCATTATGCCTGGCCAACGTTAATATAATAATTGTCTGGGGCTAAAAACACACGCATAAAAGTTTACATACCGTGTATCAAATAAAGCATAGACATTGCAGTTAACAGTATTGACTATGAAAACTAAAATGAAGTTTAGCGCCGAATCACTTGGCATTCTTCCAATAAGAGCACGGTGTGTTGCTCCGCGGGGTAGGTGCGTTGTAGACTGCATGTAGCGTTTTGAAAAAGCGAAAATGAGGTTTTGTTCTCGGCCTTTTGGCTAAGATCATGTGTAGTATCTGTTCTTTTCAGCCAGTCTGGAACAGGCCACGCATGACAGACCCATAATGTAGAGGTCTGAAGGCTGAGAGGTTGGTCACGTTTGGTGTCCATTTGGGACGTTTTGCTTCATTTGGGAGCATAGCTGTTTTAGACAGCAGTATCGTTTTGGTTTCGCCCCTGGCATTTTGCCAGAGTGTTGGGGGACTTTTGAAAAAGTATAGTTCTGCTTTTGGAAACACCGCCTAAGTTGCACAAACAAGGAAAGTTTGTTGTCATTGTCATACAAAGTTATGTCTCCAAAAAGTGAGGGTACTCGTCCTACCGGCCGTCCCCCATGATCTGGCGTAAATATCCCCGCCTTAACAAACTTTTCACCCCTGATAAGCTACCTGGTCCGCCTTCACTAGCGTGTCTGGCTGTAGGCTACTGTAAGTGATCCGGGCTTTGGTGAGGCATAATTAGGTACAAAAATAGAGACGGGAATATGTGCCGGCGGGTGGTCTGCAGCAGTGGCTCAGCTAGTGGGCCAGGGGCAAGTTTCCAACAAGAAACAATTTGGGAAAATTCCAAGTTGATTGAACAATACGTTTCTTTCCCATTTCTCAAAATTTTCATCAGTATAAGAAGTTGTGAGACATTTTTCATGCATAATTGGTATTTTCATGTAACATATTTCTCCAGATTTCGTCTACTAGCCTAGTGTGAAATATATACACATTGACCTTGGAAAAAGTTTGGGGAAATTTCCGGACCCCCCCCCCCCCCGGAAAAATTCTAGCAAAATCCTAGCTACGTCACCGGTCAGTAGGCTAGACTGCCCCAAACTTTCACAAGATCTGAATTTCGGGCAAAGGGTCTGGAGCCTCGGAAAAAGAAAAACAAAATCTTGCATGTTTTTAAGTATACAGAATACTCGATCCTGGAAGCGTGCCCAAGGAATTCTTTTTTTTTTTTCAAAAATGTGCCGAAAAATAAAAAAGCATCGGGGTCAAGGTAAAATTTTCAGGAACTATCAAAAGGTTACAAATATTCGCGACACATTCGAACAGCTTATCATGGAAAAACATTTATTTTCCCTCAGCCTCACTCTATTGCCACAAATTGCCCGAAATGGTCGAATACTCAAGCGGAAGTAGCAAAAAAAAAGTTCTGTGATGTTTCCAATTGCCGGATTACAGGGACAGTGCACAGGTGTATCAGAGTGCAGACATTTTGAAGGAAATTAATTTGCCATGATAAAATTTGCAAGCAGACTCAGCAAGGATTAGTGAATCAAAAAGCATATGACCTGGACGAGGGGACCAACTCCATTTAGGGATCCACAGGGTCCCAAAGCCCAGCCAGAAGAGACAGTTTGCCGAAAGGACGCTAAAACGGGAAAGCTTGCCAGAGGCAAGAAGCGCGCAAAAAATATTTGGGTTCCATTTGCTTCTTGTTGAGGGGATTTTGAAAATTTGGATTTCTATGGAAAAACGTTCTTCCTGAGCCTTCCTTACTCCAGACAATTCCAGTGTTCAGGCCTACGTCAGACCTATCCCCTCCAAAACTGTAGAAATATACTTGAGTGCTTGAGGTGATGACCGGTCTGTCTTTAAGGCAAAAGCACTAGACGCCGAGGGATTAACCACTTCCACTACCCTGGACTCAGCATTGAGACAATTAACGTTTTTTACATAATATGATTTTGCGCCCGAATTTAGAAATGTTCCTAAAAAGTATAAAAAGAGCCCGTAACTCAATATCGGTTCAATATCGTATTTCTTTGGGATGATAATCCATATGGAAGAACAGAACCTTAACCGAAAGACTTTCACGGAAACCGCCGCGATATTGCGCACGGTGCATGACCAATCGCAAGCTCGGGCCTCGTTCACACCAAGAGCTTGGTACAATTACCATAGATTATCAGCAAAACATAATCTCTACACACCACTCTAAAGATAACACCTTCACCTACGAGAGCACCTAACCCCTGCTAACCCCTGGTTATCTTCAAATAAAAGGTCCCTGCTAAATCAAAACATCTGTGTTTGACCGTCCACTCCCCCCCCCCCCTCACCTTTTCCAGAGCTCAAAAAATAAAAAATAAAAAGAAATAAATAAAAAATGAGCGAAACGAAGCGAGACCGGCGACATCATAAAAGACTTTTCAATAGCCTTTTAAGATTAAAGCTACGATGCTACATGAGGAAAAGTTTAATATCAAAAACCATTGCAATGATTGGATGATCTTTCACGGGGTGCTTAGGGTTAGGGTTAGGAGACCGACTAATCCATACAATAATTTTCTCTGGCCTTTTCTTTTCTCACGACAGTATATTGTTACGTTATGCTCTGTTCAACATTCAACTCATGGGGGGGGGGGGGGCAAAGCTCTGCAGGTATATGAGGAATCGAGTACGGTACTTTAGGAACTGCAAGGGGACTAGGGAATGAGAGCAATTGGTGTGGTCCAGTATGATTTTGGTAAGATTCGGAGGAAAATTCCCCGAATGTCCAAGGCATTAACAGAATGGGAACAGCTAGCATGAAGCTCTAAGCAGCACTTTGAATGACAGCGAAAGTACACCAAGCTCTTCACATTTCACAGTTCAGATGGTTATGATAGTATTTGTAATTTGAGCGAAATTTTTCATGAAGAGAAAAGTTAATTTTTTAAATAAATTTGTTGTATGATTAAAAATCTAGACTCAAATGCAAGTAGTCATCACGTTATGCATGTTACTCAAGAAGGTACCCCTTGATGATGCACGACAACTAACTTTGAGCCTTTCCCTAGCTTTCGCTAGACATGTTCACTTCTAATAATGTCTATATGTGGTTCAACTTTGATTGTTAGAAATGCACCCGATTAGTGTCGACAATTTGCAGGAAATTTGTTTGCCGCATAGTAAAACCTGCTGACAGACGCAGAAAGGGGTGGTGAAAGGATTTACCCGACGAGTGGACCAAACTCCTGTTAGGGATCCAGAGACCAAAAGTCGAGCTAGAAGCGAAGGGCTTGCCAAAACAAAGCCGAACGGAACAGTTTGGACGCGCGAAGGGCGTCGAAAAAATGGGGGTTCTGTTGAAGAATTCTCTGCATTTGGTTCATATCGAGGAAAGTTATCCCCAGCCCCGTCTTGAGCCCTTCTTGTGCAGATGCAAACCCTATTATATTGTTCATAAAATTAATCTGAGTGGCACACAAGGCCGTAATACGTAATAAGAAAACTCTCTGTACGTATACCGGTACGTGTTATATAATGTGAGCTACCTTACACCTTTTTAATTTTATGCCAATCAAAGACCATCACCAATTAAAAGTTTTGCTTTCTCCTAACCAAAAATGTACTTCGACAGTTGGGGCGATGACTGTCTGTCTGTCTTAAAAAGCAAAAGCAAGACGCCGGACGACTGGTCGAAGGGAATAATCCCCTTTCACTACCCTGAACTTAGCATTGAGGAATAGTTAAGAAACTACGATGTTTTTGAATCTCCCAAACAGTAACAATAACAAAACAGAGTTCTTATCGATTGGCGCGCGCGCGGTATCGTATGTCGTTAGAATCACAGCCTCAAGGAATAAAAATAGGCTAATTGTGAAACCTTTACCAATATTCAACCAACATACCTGAAAGAGGTGTTTAACAGTTTAAGCAAGAGGTAACTGAAGATTTACTTTTTTTGTAATTTTAGAAAAAAATGCTACAGAAAATACAGTACGTTCATGATTAAAAATTTTTTGGGATTTCGTTTGGTCAAAAAGCCTATTTCTTGCACAAAATTTGTTTTACCTGACATAAAATGGTAAGATGTATTAATAAGCCTACTAATCAGTGATTAGACTAAATATATTTTTTTCATACCTCAAAATATTGTGGGAGACTGTCGCCCTCGAAAAATATTGAGGGGACATGTCCCCCCGCCCCCCATGATCGCCGCTCCTTTCGCTGGCTAAAACTTGTCCCACCCAAAAGGAATTTTCAAATCAAAATTTTATTACCATCGATCTTTGTAAACTTTACCGAATTTTTAAAGATTGTTTATATGCAAGTTTTAAGACATTAAAAGTGTCGTTTCTGGTACCATAACAAGGGTGAGTGGCTTTGTGAAGGGAGAGAAGGCAAGATATCTCTCCTTTTCTGTCTTATTTCAGAACTTTTCTATTAGGCCTACTCATATCGCTAAATAATCTGAAAAAGTGCTATTTTTCAGCACACACCCACTCTGAGTTCTAGATCGCACATTCTCTTTACTGTTTAAAGCACGAGGAAACCCTCAAGAGGATCCCTGCTCCCCTCATTCCTCAAAACCTATGCACTATCGACCCCGACCGTTTACTGTAGTCATACGGCGTAAGCATATAATAGAAAAAAGTCAAATAGGGATTTCTGTGGTCTGTCACGTCACATGCTGTGCCGCCTTATGAAGCTGCAATCACGCCGTCAAAGAAAGCCCTTCGGGCTCCCGCGGCACCCCTGGGGCCGTTCAATAGTTGGACCTGGCCCCACCCCGAACTTTCAGACACTGACCCCACCCTGGTCGTAGCCCGTGTGGATTGTGTAGAATTTCTAGGGGTTAGTTCATCATAGCTTTCAGTGGCGTGTCTAGGATAGTTGGCACGAATGCGGATCCTTTCTTGTCACCTGCTGCCCCGTGGGGGGAGAATCGAAAAGGAGGAGTCAAACGGGAGGCGTTTGTGTAGAAACGCTCGGGTGTAAATTGGTGCTGTCTTTTGCAAAACTTCCAACTGATCAAAATTAGTCTTTTTTCTATAGGGTTGGTGCCGGCTGGCCGTGCGGGGTTTTTTCCCCAGGACGAATAAGGGCAAAAAAAAAAAAAAAAAAAATTCCATTGATATCATGAAAAATGATGCTCAGTTAGTATTTACTGTACGTAAAGAATATGATATGATGTCCCCATTCGTCAGGAAAAAAAAAAAAAAAAACTTGTGGCCGGCTTCGGGGGGGGGGGTGGGGGTGGGGTGGGGATTAGTTTCTGTACAAATGATGACTAAGGTACAAAACGGTGTCATTTTGGGCAAGTTTTGAACTGGTTACATGCTTACAGGTTTTTCCATGTCCCTTTCCTATAATCTTTTCGGTTGGGTAAAGGGATGAGATAAGGCTCCACTGTTTTGAGAACAAAATTGTCATTGTATGGTACATGGATACAAACTGACGCCATCGATTTTTGCGTAGCGTAACCTGTCAATAGATTGTTAAACCAAAATGCGCTATATTTTAACGAAAACGGCATTTGCAAACCTCCAAATTAGCATCTAAACATTTTTTGAGACTTCATCTTTTAGAAGAGAAGACTTCACCACCAAAAGTTTAGCTAGAAAACTTGTTCAGTAAAACCACCTAAATATAGACCAGGTGCGGGCTATCTTTTTAAATTTATGCTTCAGTACTTGTGTGCATCATGCATGAATAAGGAGTTCCTTTAGTTAGTAGGAGTTAGTAGGCGTTACCGGCAAAGGAGTCCGTCTGAGCAGGGTCCAGCAATCTCCCCTTAAAAGCATCGGGAAATAAATTTTTATGTCATTTCACAGGTTCAGAGGGATTTAAAAACATAATCAGTATACACTTGTAAGTTTAAGGTGTTTTCATTGTTTAAGTATGCCATTTAAGTTTCTATTTTGGGTTTCCCAAAATCTCAAGGGGAAACCAGATCCATTTCTAAGGGGGAGGGGTGGTTGAATGAAAAAAATTTTCTTGGCATCTTCCACCCCTCACTTTATAAAAATTTCACCGAAATACGCACATTTGGAAGGAACATTAAATTCAAACTTATCTATTATTCTGGCAAACATTGCTTCTCTTAATCCTTCAAGTGTGTATTTCTTGACCAAACTTTCACCAGATAGAGGAATTTCTACAAGTTTCAGATGAAGTAGGTCCAAGAACTACTTTCGAGTGAGCCAAACAAACGCTGCCCACGCGTAAAGGAACGATTTCAAAGTTCCAGCAAAATGATAGTGTCACAATATAGAAATAAACAAATAGTACTAGGAACCTATTCACAGTGATTTGGAGCAATACTTAATAATTTTAGAGGCTATTTGAGCGTTTCTGAAATAGCTATACTCTCATGAACATTATGAGCGCCGTGTACCAAATATACGGGCGTTCTACGGTATGAATTGTACCGACCCGTGCGGAACCGTACAGACCCCACATGATCCAGTAGTGCTCGAAAGCCCGTTGAATGTCATTATATGGAAGAGAAACCTTTTCGTCTTTCAGTCACGTGCGTTTTCTGATTTTATCAAACCAAGGAGGTTCTACTGATTTAAATCCTGTTAGCTGTGTTTGCTAGTTCACACTTGAAACCAGGATGAGGACAGAGACAGAAAATGTCCTTGTCACCCCATCCTTGTAGAACCTCCTTGATCAAACTAGTTTACTAAAACCAGAATACTACGTATTCCCACTCATTCGTAGAGCTCTGTGGGTCCCATCAAAAAGTGTTACATTGTTGCGAAATGTGTAGTAAACTGAAGGTAGAATATGGCTTTAACAATATGTTTGGTAAAAATATAATAAAAAGAAATTACTACATAACAAATGTCCATTAAAGACAAGGAGCAGAAGATTTAAGAGTTTTTGAAAATATTTATTGATGTCTACAAATTTGGTAAGAGAAATGATGTTTAAGTCAATAACAAGAGAGAAAGAATCAACAGTACAATCTTTTACAAGAAAGAGGTTTTTGCTAACAGTAGTTGATATGATATACTACAGAGCAAACTTTGGACATGAAATACAGAGAGTTGTCAGTTGTCAGTAACTTAAACTTGGGTAAATGTAGTCTGAATAATTAAGTAGTATATATATCTTATTTGGTGAGCACTAGTACAGCTGATTCGCAATAGCACGTTACTTTTAACACTTTTTTATAGTAAAGTTTACCATGTTAATTGTCATACTGGCAAATACGTTAAAAATATGGTGAAACAATTCAAACATGGTGAAATTACCTTTTTTAAATAGTAGGGCCTAACCTTTGCAAGAATGCAAGAATATTTATCATGGTCTGGTAAGGAACATGACTTGTCTTGAGTAATTTGAGTACATTTTCATTAAATGTAGAAATTAAAGGAACATGGAAATGTTACTACAAATTTACTTTGAAATATGCAATCAGTACAATAAGTGCAGACAAAGTAATTTTTATGCTTTTAGGTTGATTTAATTCGCAGTTATGATGGGAAGTAATGGTTAGTTACTGTCTTCTTATAACTTTTACTATACGTTTGTAACATTTATAGAGAGCCTGAAGTATAGGTGATACAACAGTTTAGATGAAATAACAGGAACATACAATTAATGAATGAAGTTGTGATCTAATGCTTTTTGGGGGCTTTTTTGCCTTAATAGACACTCTCTGTAATATACATCGATCAGTAAAAGCCTACATGCTAGGGGTATGCAGTTTGCATGATAGAGTAGATAGTTAGGTAGTATACCTTTTAATTTTATTCAATGTGGAAGTCAATGGTTATGCAAGAGAGATAGCTATAACAGTTTCTCCAAATTAGCATTTACCTAGAAGATCTGTATTATATGTCAAGTTGGCATCTATATGTTAAACATTGGAGAAAAATTTCAAACAATTATCTTTTTAAATAGTAATCCTTTCAACAGTGCAGGAATATTGATCATGGTATGGTAATTCATATGATTTCTCTCGAGTTACTATAGTAGGCCTAGATTTTGATCAGAAATAGAAATAACAGTCACAAAGAAACATCATTAAAGTAACAAAGAAACAGTAAGTAGAAAGTAACTTTGAAGTTTGGAAACAGTACAATGAGTGAAGATAAAACAACTTATTACAAATAATGTGGAGGAACACTTTCTATCATGTTGAGATGAGGCTAAACAAATATACATTAATAGAGATCAGAAATTGCATCACTCATTCTTAACAATGTTTAGGTTGTTAACATTTGGCTAATGATGGTAATGGTTACATACTGTCTTCTAGAACTTTTACCGAACCTGTGTAACATTTACACAGAACTTGGAGTATTCATAATTAAGGTTATCTCTGTATAATGATACAGGTAATGGAAAACAGTTTACATGAAAATGAACAATTAATGGAAGAAGTTGCAGTAAGCCTACATGGTCAGGACAGTTTGCATGAAATATATATCAATCGCCTCATCTTGTGCCCATATGCCTGTGTAAAAATAGTTTAGAAGGTAGGCTGTATATTGCACAGTAGTTAAACATCACAAGTGCTGAGTGCATTACCTTGACTGTACTGATCACAGTTGCCAGTGACTTATACTTATTTATGTAACATGATAGTGCAGACAGTTAGGTAGTATACACCTTTTAATTTTATTCAGTGTGCAGTCAATCCAACATCAGGTAGCTTATAACAATTTCTCAAAAAATTGTCATGTTGACACACATGTTAAAAATATCCAGAACATTTCAAAGGTTGGTTACATTAACTGTTTAAAACCGTAGCGTTTTCAAGAATGCAAGAATATATATCATGATATGGTATAAAGACACATTACTTCTCTTGAGTAATATTTTCAGTACATTTTCACCAAAAACAGAAATAAAAGTAACAAAGAAACACTAGTAGAAATTCACTTTGAAATATGCAACCAGTACAGTAAGTGAAGACAAAACAAGTTTTATGCAAATTATGTGGAGGAACACTTTCTTTGATGTTGAAATAAGAAAAAGGGTTTATGTAGGTATACATTAATAGAGATCAGAAATTGCATTACTCATTCTCAACAGTGTTTCCGTTGTTTACATTTGCAGTAATGGTGGCAAGTAATGGTTACATACTGTCTTCTAGAACTCTTACTGTACCTGTGTAATATTTACACACAGCTTAAAGAATTCATAAGTGAGGTTATCTCTGTATAAAGATACAGGTGATGGCAAGTAATGGTTACATACTGTCTTCTAGAACTTCTACTGTATCTGTGTAACATTTATACACAGCTTGGAGTATTTATAAGTGAGGTTATCTCTGTATAAAGATACAGGTGATGGAAAAAGTTGACATGAAACAAGGTACAATAAATGCATCCCATTTCTAGAAAAGCATTGTTCTTGAAGTTGTGGCCTATTAATGATATTTAAGGCGGCTTCTGCTGGCATTTTTAATTAGATGACTAGCTTTTCTTGCATACTTTATACCATGTTTATATAATAATGTCCATGAGGCTGCCAAATCATGAGGGTCTGTGCAATTAACTATCTGTATGTTCTCTTGTCTTCCACACTGTATATCCTATCTGAAAAGTACTGTATGTCGTTTCTAACAGTGACAGAAACTGAGAAGTTTATCTCAGGTTAGTAATTACTAAATTTTGAAGAGTAATATTGTCGGTACAAGGTAAAAATACTGCTTATGTAGTATTTGATGTATAAATTATCGTGGAAATATTTTTCAATTGGCATGTTAAAACAATACAAAGTGATAAAGAAATAAGAAACTATGAAAACTAAATAATTACCAACTATATTAGCTTAAGGTAAAAACATGTTTTTGTCGTTCAAAAAATGGGAATGGTCTTGAAATGAATAAAATGAAGACGTTTAATGATATACAGTAACTACCTTTTAAACATTTAAGCCTTAATGTTTAGACTTGTAACGTCATGGCCACTGCCCAAGGGGGTGGCAAGAATGACTGAAACTGTTATGGTGGCATGAACTGAACTGTCAGGATAATAAAAGAAACAGTGAACTTGAAGTGTGTTTTAATTTAGACCCTCATTTTCAAGAATTGCAACAACTGACTTCCCAGTCACCTTTGCCCTTATCTTTAAGGGTAGGCGCTTCAGGATCTCGGCTAGATCTTTACTTTCAACCTTCAGATTTTGTTTTAGAATAGCCGTATCAATAGTGAAGGTGTTCTCAGCATTTTGTATTAACAATATGAGTTTGTCTCCATCTGGCGTAACTCCATCAACTGTCAGCTCTCTTACTTCTGATGGTGGATCCAGTACCTGTGGTCAAAGGAAATAGAAACTGATTTTGTGGTTGCAATAAATGGAAAGTTTGAAGAAAAGTCTTAATTTCAGGAGAACTAGACATTGGCTTAAACAAAACTGAATGGAACTTTTTACAGAAAGTTATTGATGGTGTTAAAAAGACTATATCATTGTATTCTGTAGTCGAGATTTTCACCAACATGGCTGTCAGTGTTTCTCTTCTTGAAAATTCAAAATCATATATGCAGAAATGCACAATCATTTAGACATGCACATATATGTGAACACAATGGCCATTTTGACTGAGATTTGGATTTCTCATCAAAATCATTAAATCAAAATCTTGTAGGCGAAATAATGAAATGAGTGGGTATATAGTTTGATGAGGTTTTAAGGCTCAGTTTCTAAGCCTTACTGGCTTAAGTTGGGCCAGCCTAGGTTTTTTCCAGTCATGGCTCACTGGCTTGTTTTCGATACTTAATCGCTCAGGGTTTTCAATCAACATTTTTTTTCAGGAGTCACAGACCTTTCAGAATAAATTTACAAGAGTCAAATTTAAAAAAGAAGGGGTCAAACTAAATCTGAGTTTAATGCAAGAAGTTTAATTCCTGTTTTCTTTTTTTTTAATTTCTACATTTGTGATGCTTTTTGACTATCTTTTTCTTCTAAGATATGATATTTAATCTGTTGATAAGGAGTGTGGGAACTGGAAAGTGCTACATTTTGTGAATAAATTTGCACAGTGAATGTAACTGGCAAAATTGCTTTATCATTACTGATTGTTAGCGCAACAAACTTTTA
Source organism: Holothuria scabra (assembly GCA_037179385.1). Classification (NCBI taxonomy): domain Eukaryota; kingdom Metazoa; phylum Echinodermata; class Holothuroidea; order Aspidochirotida; family Holothuriidae; genus Holothuria; species Holothuria scabra. Next base: position 24,414,874 of record CM074183.1, on the reverse strand, counting down.
TGTCAGTTTGACCAAAAGGTTTTGCGACTTGGGGTCAAAATCAAAAGTTGTGTGTCATTGACTCGGGTGCCCGAGTCAGTGAAATCACTGTTGCTTATGCTGAGCACTAAGCACAAAGGCAACTTAGGTTCCATTTTTTATGTCTTTGGTATGACCTGGCTAAGAGTTGGACTCTGGGCCTTTCTGCTGCACGTCACATGCCCTAAGCACTTGATGTGCTCAGTCGAAATGAGTGGGATTCAGTACATGTTTTGTGGAGCAAAAACTTAAGACTGGTAAAATCAGAGATGAGAAAATGGATGGATTTTTGTTGATTTTCAGTTTTTTGGGAGATTTTGAGATAAATTGTCTAAAAGGGGTTATTGTGCAAGTTGGAAAGGAAAATTGTCTGATATCTCTTTACATCTTGAGCCTTGATTTGCTATTGATTTGTATGTTATAGTGATAGTGATTGATCCTGGAGTTACTAAGTGATGCCACAGTAAAGTAGAAAAACTAAGGAAAACGGAACCTGAAATACTCTTTGAGGAACTGTTTTTTTTGATGTGTATAACTTGCTTTGAAAAGTGAACATGTAAAAGAAGTAATGACATGAGCACCTTTAAAGCAATTCATACAGTTGTTTGAATCCATGTTCTGCTCTGAACTCAAACATAAATATTGAGCAGTTAAATTTGAAAAAGATGATGATTAATTAGGGGAGACAAATGTATACAAGATTATAGTCAAAGGGACTGAGCAGCACACATAATCTGAAAGAAAATGAAGTGTAGGGAGATAATGTGTTCATTACCTGGATAACAGTTCTTGTGGTAGAACCGGCAGTTGCTGCATTGTTGTATTTTGTAATGCTGAGATTGGTGGCTAATATGTAATCTCCAATTTTAAGAGGCATCTCAGATTGTTCTCTCCAGAGAGACAATTTGATGGTTGCTGTTGGATCTTCTGTTAGACCTCTAACATGGGTGGTGCGTCCAGCTACATTTACTGTTCTGGGGGTTTCATCCTTGAAAGAGAATTATGAAAAGAATCAAAATGATGAATGGATGAAAAATAACTCAAAAAATATATGTTTTTGTTGTTCACGGCAAAAGGTGTTGTTTGATTTAGTGCTATAGTTCATACCAGAATGGAAAAATGCATTGAGGTTTCGATGATACATTAATATTCTATTTCAAATGATGCCATCATGTACCATTATCTTTTCACGCAAATGTTAAACTAGCATGCTGGAAAAAAAAAGGATGACCTTTGACCTCCAGCAACAAAATAAGGACCAGCTTCTCACCAAAATGTGCATGCACATAGCATATAAGAAATCTATTAAAGTTTCCTACCTTAAGAGTTTACATTCACATTTTGACCTCCAGTGACCCCACATGGACTTTGAACTCCACCAAAAACAATAAGGGATCATCTCGTGACCATAATGCATCTATATAGCAAATATGAAATCTATTCAAGTGTCCTATCCTGAGGTCTCACATTCAGATTTCAGACTGTGACCTGTGGTGACCCCATAAGACCTTTGACCTGTACAAACCAGAATGCAAAAATGCATTGAGGTTTCGATGATACATACATGCTCTTTTCAATGAAATGCTACATTTCTTGTAAGAACTGGTGACCCGAAGTGACCTTTGACTCCACATGTTAGTAACTGGTTTTTTTTCTTTTAACCCAAACAATTCTACAAATTTTATACTGTGCCTTAAGATATTTCGCAAACAATCAGCTTACATCATACACATCAACATATCAAGTTTGAAATGAATCCCAAGTTTCCTACCTTAAGATATTGTGTTAAAGAGTTTTTCAGGATTTGTCCCCTTCTGACCCCAAATGACCTTTGACCTCTACCAAAATAAAAAGGATTCTTCTTTACATCATAATACATCTACATATCAAGTCTGAAATGAATCCAACTTTCCTATCATGATATATCATGTAAACAAGGATTTCAGTGTTTGGACCCCATGTGACCCCAAATGACCTTTGACCTCCACCAAAATCAATAGGGTTCTTCCTTACATCATAACGCATCTACATATCAAGTTTGAAATTAATCCAAGTTTTCTATCTTGAGATATTTATTGTGTAAACAAAGATTTTGGTTTTTGACCCCCTGTGACCCCAAATGACCTTTGACCTCCACCAAAATAAATAGGGTTCTTCCTCTCAGTAAGGGGTATCTGTGTACCAAGTTTGAGAACTGTTGGACTTTCCCTTCTCAAGATATCGTGTAAACAAGCAAAGTGTCACAAACACACACACATACCCACATACACACACACATACACACATACATACACACACACGCCATCATGAATGCATAGGTTTCTCTTTTCATCGAAACCAAAAACTAAAGAGTACTTCTCTATATGGTGTACCCTTACTCCAAATCCAGATATGGGCCAGATATCAAATTCCATATATGGGCCAGATATGGACTTCATATCTGGCCCGTATCTGCTGCAGATATGGGATTTATATCTGGGCCAGATAAAAAATTGGGCAGATATAACCTTGATCTGTGCCAGAACCAGATCTAATCCATATATGGGCCAGATTTAATTTTATCTGGATCAGGTCTTTATCTGGAACAGATATGAACCATATAATGCAATATCATATATGGTTTATATAAAGCTATTCCATACTGATCCCATATAAATCAGTGCCTTATCTGGTTTATATAAAGATTTCCTGTATTGATCCCATATTAAGGAGACAAATATGGTGTATATATGTCCCATATCTGGACCACATATGACTGGACCATAATTTAATAGTGCACTACCTTTGTGTAAAGCTTTTTTCTAAAAGTCCCCACGACTCTCTGGCGAAGAGCCAAGGGGCGAAAACCAAACGATTACTCCCGGAGGAGTTCTGCTGCCTTAAGGAGCTTAACGTCCCAAATGGACAAGTGCGGGCTTTTTAAGTGCATTGAAACGGCACATACAAAACAAAAACAAAAAAACTGAAACCAGATCGGGCAAAAACATAAATGGACAAGTGCGTATCAGAAGCGGGCTATCTGAACATCTTTAACTAAGTTGAATGCACTTTGTATAACATTGACTTAAGTATTTGAAGTTTTTAAATTACTTAATAGTGAAGAAAAAAACTGCTTTGAAATTCCTACTTTTAAATGTTTACACCACATTGTTGGTTTAAATTATCATATGGGGCAATATCCCAACATAAATTTTGTTGAAGGTTTCATGATTTTTCACATATTACTACCTTAATAACAATAAAAAGAGAATCAGGGCCCTAAATTCCTGACCACGCCCCCATTTGAAAGTCATTTGCATATGTTATTAAAATATGGGTGAATATGGTTTGAATGTTCTCATTTTGGTTTGCTGCAGCCTGTTCAGCTTCCAGAGAAGGTCTGTATGTAGGACAGGTACACAAATTAAACCAAAAAGTACTAAAATGGCTATGTAAAAGTTCATATGTAATTCTGTCATGGTATTTTAATCAGTTAAATCTGGCTTGATATGGCCATATCAAACTTTATTTGTATATCTGGTAAGGTATTTCATCAATTTATATCTGGCTTGATATGGCCATAAAAAACTTTATTTGTATACTCTGGGATGGCATTTCATCAATTTATATCTGGTTTGATATGGCCATATCAAACTTTATTTGCATATCCGGGAAGGCATTTCATCAAGTTATATCTGGCTTGATATGGCCATATAAAACTTTTTTTGCATATCTGGGCCTTTCTTGAATCAAGTTATATCTGGCTTGATATGGCCATATAAAACTTGATATATATTATATCAAGGCATCTAAATCTGGCTGTATATCTGGCTTTATGTGGCCATATAAAGGCTTCATTTAACCAGATATGTCCAGATATCAATCCATATCTGGATTTGGAGTAAGGGTACCCACACACCAAGTTTGAACTTGTAAAATATTTACCTTTTTGCTATATTGTATGCACAAAGTTTCCAGTTTCTGACCTCGGGTGACCTCTACCAAAAACAATAGGGTTCTTTCTCTCTATATGGGCTACCCACACACCAAGTTTGAGCTTGATGGAAGTTTCCCTTCTTGAGATATTGTGTGCACAAGCTAAGTGTCACAAACACACACACATACATACCCACATACATACACACATACATACACTCATGCAAGACTGCATAGGTTTCTCTTTCATTGAAACCAATGACTGCTGAACATGTGTGGTACTCATTATGTATGTAATTGTAAAGAGGTTTTCAGGAAGTCAGGATTAAAAGAGGGAGAGTCATTTAAGTTGTTAGTACAGTATGTTGACAAGAATTAGGGTTATATAATTTAACATTATAAAAGTGGTATGAGTGAGGTTCCTAGCAGTGATTCCTTGTGACATTAAAGTGTAATTGTCACAAACATGAATCACCCACATGACAAGCATGGGATCTGTCACAGGTATGCTACATGAGATAAGGTTTACAAGGTTTTGACCTTTTGACTTGTCGTGACACTGAAAGACCTTTGACCTCTATGCAACAACAGGGATCACTTACTTAATATGGCGAATCAACATACCAAATATGAGATCCTTCACATTTAGCCTTGTTGAGGTACTGTTTACAATGTTTTGACCTCTCATCACCCCAAGTGACATTTGACCTCCACCAAAAACAATAGGGATCAGTCCTCAATACAGCCAACCCACATACCAAATATGAGATTAGTCACAGTTATCCTTCTTGAGATATTGTGTGGTGTTCCACATAAGCAATGGAGTAAAATAAGCCAGTTAGCCACAAGTGGAAAAGGCTGTGGCTGGCTTGACTTGGACCAATTGGTTGGAAACTGGACTGTTAAACCTCATCTAAGTAACTAATTTATTAATTAATCCCAAAAATGCTGATTTCCACTTAAAAGGATATTTGTGCTATTTATGTACATATGATGCACATAAGATGTCACCACTGCATGATTTCTGTATCATAAGTTTTTATTTATGAGGAAATGAACAGATGAAAACTGAAGCAAAGTAAGATACATACCTCTGTAATAAAGCCTTTCAGGGACACTGCAGTCTTCACAGGAGATGTTGCTGCTTTGGAGATAGCCATCAGTTCTGCTTCTGGTGGGTGTACTATCTTGTAAGCTTCTTCTCTGAGCTTACTTGGTATGTCAAGTGATTGACCTAGGAAAATAGAGGTAATCTGATTAAATATCAGACTGCCATCAGGCTTTGTGATGTAGTTTTTCACAGAAATACTGGAACCTTCTTTAATGAAGGTCCTGTCATTAGAATTGTACAGTGATGCTCTCACTGCTTTTTCGGAGTTTGCTAAACCCAAAATAATCAGTCTTCTTTTCTCCATTATTGTTGATGAATTCTTTTGGAGGACCCATTGCAATAACAGTTGCTCTGAAGGGTGTAGTATATGGTGGTGATGTAGATTTAGTTGCCATCTGAAAAAGCAAAAAGAAAAAAGCAAGTGCTCATAGGCATTTTAATAATAAAATTGACTATATTTTTCTTTTTTTTTTTTTAAATCAGTTTTACAATTTCTGTTGTCTGTAACAGAAATCTACTGTAATTGATGCTTAATTTTACATAGTGACATTTAATGTAACTGGCAAAAATTGGTTTATGGTCACTGAAGTAGGATTCGAAAACACCACTGTGAGCAAGATGATCAATACTGTTTGTGAAAATTAAGTCTAATGTTGAATTGTAATTTGTGGTGTATGTTGTGATGACTTGGTGAAACATTTTGCCCAGGAGACTTTTGAGTTTTATAAAAAAGGATTCATTTGTATTGTAATCAATATTGAAGTCTCCCATAATAGTAACAATTTCTTCCTCTGGATGTGAATGATCTGAAACTCTCTGAACAAGTTCATGGAGGAAACTGTCTTTTGTAGAGTTTTGGTATTTGTAAAGGAACACTGATGTATGGGTTTGGTTGTTTGTGACATATTTCATTACAATAAATTCTGCTGAAGATGAATTGTACTTCAAAGGGTAGTGTATCAAAGGACTCACTTTTGAGTAAAGGACTGTGCCATAAGTGGATCTTCTATTGAAAGTGGAACTGTTTGAGTCAAATCTGAACAAAGTGAAGTGTGGGAGAGCATACTCTGCATCATGGTCAAAAAGTGAAAGTCTACTTTCTACTGTACAAAGAATTGTTGCCTTTAAAAGATTAGCTTCACATTTAAGATCAGCTATGTGTTTTCTTAAAGATCTAATATTTTGGAATATAATGGTATGAGAAGATTTATCTTCTTATATTTCACGAATACAGGAGACTGCCACTGATGTATTTCTTAGCCTTTCCATTTCTTTTTGTACTATCTTACTGACAGATATTTTGGTTTCATTAAGATTAGTAATTTGTAGACCTGACATTGATGTGACTCTGCTTAGTGCAACATAATGCATATGGGATTGGATATTTTTTCCTCCAAGGTCTACACAAACTTTTGACATTGTGTCTCCTTGGCTTCTGTGAATTGTTTTAGCTGAAGATGGGCGTAGGGGAAATTGTTTTCTTAACACATTTCCACTTTTATGTTTGGTGACAGTAAACTGCCTACTTGCTTTAAAAACTGGAGTCCATAGGTCATGTACTGAAGGATTATATAAAGATTTATGATCTTCACGTGTTAGTTTACCAACTTCTAGATCATCAAAGTGCACCCAAACAATATTGACAATATTTTCAATGGTATGATTTTTTTTTATTTCTCCAGATGAACCATTGACAAGACCATCTTTGATATTAATATTGAGACAAATTTCAATTTTTTGGTGTTCTGCTATGTCAAGTTGATTGAGAAGGCCCATTGTTTTAGTTGGATTTGATGGTATTGCACTCATAATCTGCTGAGCAACTGATTTGGAGACATCACCAATAACAACATCTGTAGCTTTGATACAATATTTTGTACCTTTAAAAGAATTGAAGATATTGTCATTGAATTCATTGACCTGTTTGTTGGTTGGAAAGAGATAGGTATCATGTGGATTATCTGGGCATGTTGTAACTTGTTTAGTCTTGAGTACAGAAATATCATGATGTGTGTGCTTGCCTTCACGCAATCTATTTAAAATTTGTGCAAAAGATTGGTCATCCTTTTGTCGCATTATTTGATCTAACTCAAACATTTTAAAGTAAGAAACCCAGAAATTTGTTGCAAGTGGACCATAGTCATGATCTAAGTTTTTAAATATCCATCCATCTCTTACTGGTTTTAACTGGAAGAAGTCCCCAAATGCTATTATGCTTATGTTGCCGAAAGGTTGTTGTGAATTCATCACCTCTTGCAATCTTCTGTTAACAAAATTCAAGATGCCATTTCCAACCATTGATACTTCATCAATTACCATTAGTTTCAGAGATTTGTATTTTGTGCGTGCTGTGTTGAGTTTTTCAGCAGAAAGTGGTTTGTATTGATAACCTTGGTTTATGGGTATTTGCAATGCAGAGTGAATTGTTGTTCCTTTAATAAGGAATGCAGCTTTTCCAGTTGGTGCTGTCAAGAGTACTTTAATATCATCCGGGCTTTCTTGCAAATTGTGTGACAGAATACGAAGGAGACTTTGATGAACTGCTTTTAAGAGCTGAGATTTACCAACACCGGCACCACCAGTAATAAACAGATGTAAAGGAAGTTTGTTCATTTTAAAAGAGTGGAGAATGTGGTAGAAAATAAGACTTTTGCTTAAGATTGAGAGTTTGTATTAGAGGGTAGTACTGATTGTCAGGAATGCAGTGTGGTACCCAAAATTCTGACGTATCAGAATTTAATGAAACTCCAATATCTTGGCCTAAATCGTATCTTGCATGAGAAGGTTTGGTAGGTAAAAGGGATGAAAATTTTTGTGATTGTTCAATCCTTTGGGCTATATCTTGTTCATTTGTATGTTCTGCATTTGGTGCAGAATAGGCTTTCACAAGGGTTTCATGTCCAGATAAAGTTGAAGTACATGACTGATAATCAGAAAATGCAGCATCTAAGTCATTCTTGGGTATTAAAGAAAAGATCTTTTGTTTCTCACATATTTCATCCTTGTAATAGATATACTTTTCTTCAAAGGAACTGAAGTTAGCTATGAGGTCTTGTTCTTTTCGCCAAGGGTAAAAGAGAAGGATAAGTTCTCTGAAATGGTTTTCTGAATCCACTTCCTTTTTGAAGCTGACAAATCTGATAATTTTAGGTTTTTTTCTCTTTTGGTATTTCAAGTTTCCGACATAAAAGCATTTGCCCATGTCAGACTTATTGTAAGTCACTGTATTATCTTCTTCATCTGTGTTGTTTTCCTGTTCATCTGGTGTGTATTCAGATTCAAATGTAAGGTTGTAGAATGAGATCAGCTCAGCTAGACACAAGCCTTCTAGCATTTTGGGACGTCTGGCATATTTTTTAAGCAAACTGTCTGATTCAACGTTAGTATCATTGTCTCTCATTTTTTGTATTGCACTTAAGGGTTTAAGCAACATAAACTGCTTTTCTGGGGGGTTGGTGTTGATGAAAATTACAGATCTACTAGATTTGTGAAATGGTAACTGAAGGATGTAATAGACAGGTTCTTGTGCACTTATTTCTACAGAGTTAAGGAACCTATTACCAATGTGCCTTACTTTATTTCTGATGCCTTCATTTCCTGCTTTTGCCTCTTGAGCAGCTCTTTTAAGTATATTACTCATACCCCTCTGAGATTTATTTATGTATGATGCAATGTACATAGCACATGCATATGGATCTAACACAAACTGTAAATCCATGTTTGCTTGCCAGGCAGATAGTACTAATGTGTTATAAGAATTTATTCTTATGCTATTAGGTGATCTTTTCAAAAACAGTTTATCTCAAGTTAATGATGATCTTATTGCTAATATGTAAGTTTCTTCAGTCATGTGCAACTGTTCTAGAAACTCATCAAATGTACAGTCACTTCCCATTTTCATTTCTGTAAGTTTTTTACAAATCGTGTGGTAGGTGCTTTTGATATCAGCTGTAGATTCAAGGGAACTTAACGGCTTCAGAATAGTGGTTTTTCTCATTGGAGGCATTGGATAAGAGAAACGACAAATGTTGCCCTCTTTACGGCAGGTTTTAGCATGTCTGTGACACTGGTAGGTGATCAGATTTTGCAAGTCTGGGCTTGCTGATGTATTGGAACAAGTGACAATGCTATCTATGAACTGTGCAATTTCTTCAGTTGTGTTATGGGAAGTTGAGGGTGAATTCTCAATCCAAATAAGCATGTGAACATGTGGTGAGCCACGTTGTTGGAACTCAATGCGATAAAAATAATCCTGTAGTTTACCAATTGGATCAAATGTACTTTGGAAAAAACTTGAAAGAAATGTTTGAAAAGCAAAATCAAAATATCTTGCACATGTCACAGGGTCTGACTTAATCAGATAAGATTTTTCAAACCATGTCATATTGTTGATATCCTCCAGAGATACATCTACACCCTTGACTGTTTTTGAAAGAATTCGCAACAGATTTGGCCATTTTGTCTCGGCAGCAGATAGAGACATAAACCATGTTGGCAAACCTAATTGTCGTATCATGGCAAAGAGGTCTTTCTGAGCTTTCTGCCAATATGGGGGGATCCTCTCAAAGTTTTTAAGATACTAAAACCTTCGTCTAAATTAATCATGTTTTCAAGAGAGCCAGGGATTTTCAGTAAGCCAGCAGTTGGAGGAGATTTTAACTTGCATCTGCGTAAGCAAAAGGATACTTTTTGTTTGATATGTTGTATTTGTAGCTTTTTTAGCTTGAAGAAAATGTTAGCAGTATTCATAGCAAAACGTCTGTCTCTATGGCGTAATTCACGTTTGCAAATCTGACTGTATTAAAGATGTGAGTTATTAGAGCCTTCTTGTCTAGGTTTCCCACAAAACAGAGTAGGAAATGACAATTCTTCAGCATTTTTATCTTGGAAAATTCCCAAAGGAATATTTCCTTCAGCAGGAGCAACGTTGTGTATCTGTCCCGGAGATAAGTCTATGGGAGGATCTAGTAAAGTGTCTAGGTTTCCTGTTTGGAGATGGGAATTATCATCTGTTTCATTCCAATCATCACTACTTTCCTCATTACTTTCTTCATTCTTTGATCTGTGATCTTGTAAAGAAGCTTGAGGGATAATATGAAAGTTTTTATCAAAACCAATGTTTTCTTGCTTGTATAAGGGGCTATTTTCAACTAACCACTTGGCAGCTTTTTGAACCCGTAATGGACGAATATTATCAAGGTGAAAGCCATGATCATAGTTTATTTTCCTTTTGAGTTGCAGTGTAATAACTTCTTGCTCATGTAGAGCTCTTGGCAATGTAGATACAGTAGCTGTTATGTTGGATGGAACATTGACAACATTTCCACTAATACGCAACTGACCACCTCGAGGAAGTTCTTGAATCTTCATGAAGGGAATCCTCAAAGCTATCAAGGTCTCTTCAAGACTATTCAATTCACACAATTCAGGTGGTACTTGACACAATTTAAATAACCCATGGCTTAAGGTAGCTGGTGATTTACCATCTTGAAGACATTTATGGCAGGTATTGCAAATATAGCTGTTGTTATCTGAATTAACAATATTTTGTCAGTAAATTGAAAGGTGTGGACTTAACTTTGACTTTAATGTGCTAACATTTTTAACACTCCTCTTAAACCACAACTGTTCACAGCAACAACATACATATGTAGGTCCTTCACTAATCATAAACTGAAATTCTACCACTAGATCATCAACAGTACAAACCTTTGGCTTTTTATGAAAAATGTGGTTAGAGACATCTTCTTGAACTGTTTGACTTATGGTGAAACAAGAATGAAGATTCCTTGATCGTTTAAGGCATGATTTTTTTTGTATTTGTCGTATAGCAAGAAAAGTAAAATTGACTGTTGCAGTACTTTCAAGTTTGTCAAAAATACTTTTAACAGCAGTCATTATGTTTGTTGCAATGTCTTGTGATTCAGTTTTGCGAGGGACTGATAGTATGCTGAGAGACAAGCTATTTTTATCCTGATTAAGACTAGGTGAGAACATAGTCATTGACTCTGTCTGCTTATTTACAGCGGCTATAGTATCTCTACATGACAACAAACATACAGATGATTTTGAAAGTTTAAAGGCAGTGTCTATTTCAGAAACAAGTTTGTTTTCCAGGACAAACAGTGACATAGGAATACTTTTACTTTGGACAAATTTGCAGGAATAGTACTGTGTGGTGGTGTGGAAATATGTTTTACCTACTGTCAAGTCATTATGTTCTGCACAGGAATCACTACTGTGGAAATCATGGGATAAGTGTTTGGCAATTTGCAAAATATTATGAAGTTGAGACTCACCCCATTTCAAAATATTTTTTTCAGATACAAAAGTTTCAACAGAGAAAGCAATGCAGCAAAGAAGTTTGACTGAATAGTTGTTGGAATTGTTGGCAAAAGAATCATCTGTGGTCACTTTGTTATATAGTGGTCTAACATAATGATCATTTACCCACATGTTACTGTACTTATCTGTATTAAGTTTTGAGAAGTGTGAAGTGCTTGTAGTGTCTTCAAAATTTATGCACAATTGGTCTGGATTCAGTGGTAACTCAGAGTTTTGTGCTTCATGGCTTTCCTGGAAGTTTTGTGGTTTTTGCTTAGTAAATGACACACTTTATTGATTGAAGTTTACAGCAGGATATATGACGTAGCAACTTTCATAAGTAGTTTGGTCAACATGTTGTTGAGGGTGGCATGTGAAATGAAGGAAATGCAAATCAAATTGCAACTCGCTGTCAAAGTTATGGATGGATTTTGACAGTAATCTTAAAAATGAGGTTAAGTGATCAATTGAGTTAAATTGTGACAAGCAGCAGCTGCCTTCTGGCACACACAACCCAGCTGCATTGCGTGAATGAGCATCAAAACCATAGAATGTTGCATTATTGTGAACAATGGCTACTGCAGTGTCATACATCACCAGTATTGCATATGGTGTGACTGTTAACATTTCATTGAAGGCACCCTGTAAACTGAATAAACCATTAGTGGTTTCAAATGTTGCACTAATTCCACCAGTAAGGGTATTTTGCACTCTAAAATTGACACAGTCCAAACCAATAGCAAAGGCTGAAGGCAAATCAGAAGGACGCAAAAATTCTATAACAGAATTGGATTGCCTTGCAATGTGATGATACATCTGATCTCCTGCTTGTAATACTGATGCAGGGTTCGTAGCGGTCCTTGAAAACCTTGAAAAGTCCTTGAATTTTTGTGAGCCTTGAAAAGTCCTGGAAATGTCCTTAAATTTAAAAATGAGGTCATGAAGTCCTGAAAATGTCCTTGAAAAAAGTTTTGGAGTGTAAAATTTGTCTGTGTATGTTTTATTTCTTACAAGATTTCATAATTAATAGCCGTAATTTTGATCAATCAGGTTTGCTAGAGTCTTAGCCGTTTGCTTGTGGCAGGAGTATCATTGCGGCAGGCAGAACCAGCTTCTTCCATCGGCAGTTCAGCCTATCATATTGTTAGTCCCTGCTTTGTGTGCATAACCATTTGGCAAATGTTAACCTTAGGTCCTTAATGTTACGAGATTACGACAGGACGTAATCCATGTACTGCAATATTGTATTGCGCAGTACTCGAACATAACATGTCAACTGATATGACAACTTTCACGTTTGCATGATTTTGATGATGCAGGAAATCCGTAGAACTCCTGCATGAGCTGTAACTCATCCCAACATAAACAAAATTCATGTCAACTAGTCGAAAAGAAAACATTTATATCCCAGCGGCTGGAATATTGAGCCTCCAGTGGAATACAATAGGCACTCCAGGGCCTCTAGCCGCCGCATTCGGTATGGGTACCGTAAGATTAGTATGTTGAGCACTAAAAACTGAGGCCGAACGTACGTAAACGGTACTAGGTTCAAACACCATGGCTCGTACTTCCAGGTGAGATGTAGTGTTCGACCGATCATCGGTTAAGTAATCGGCATCGGGCCGATTATTGAAACTTGCTCTTAATTTCGTTAAAATTCCCGTAAATACCAAGTCCTTTAACTTCCCGCTAAAACAGGATGCATTGATAATCACAAACGTATAAATTTTACCCCTGCCATGGGAATGATCGTTTGAAGTATAAGTTTTCTACTATAACCTGGTAGTATTACTTGGAATTCGATTTAGAAGTGCATTCAAGGTGTTTTCCCTGTCTTGCAGAAAGCACCGCGTAAGTTGCGGTACCAACTGTTCAGCAAAAAATACATAGTACAGACTATCTAGCTGCAGTGTTTTGCCGTTTCAGTTTTCCAATCCACAAGCTTTGCATACATATCTGTGCACGTTTTGTACACTTCGCACCTAGAATCTTGTGAAGTTCAGTGGTTATTATCTTGCATAAATTAAGTCATTCCCAGCATTCCTTCCGTAATGTTATTTATAGTAGGACTTAAGCAATGTTGTCATACGACGTCATTGCAAACGAAAGAAGTAATTGCACATGGTCTCTTGCAGCAAGCTTCTTGGCCTACGCATGCACTACACTTACGTGCGTGTCCGTTTTTACCGCCAAATAAGGCATCATATTTTGCTCGGTGACATCATATGCATAAGATCCATTGCAAAATTTAAATAAGCCCCTGCTTCGTGATTGGTTCAATTGCGTTGATTCTAGGCAGCCAATCACAACTTGCGCCTTCGCCTATGTGATTTAGTGTGTGAAAATACTCGGTCTTGAGACAAATTTTCCCGTTTAGTTTGTGTTATGACGATCGCGCTTGTAATACCGGATAGCGAAGTCGGGCGAGCCCCGTGCTAAATTCACCTAGAAACGGCTTCACAAATCTCTCTTAACGTGGATTTTTCGGGGATCGGACTTATGTTCATTTCAGTTGCAGATTCTTTTTAAACAAGACGGAAGTTTTGGACGAGAACTGCTAAAAATATACGGGGAAATTTATATCGGAAAAGAACCATGAGATACGTTCTACGGGTGCCCAGAACTGCTAAGATTATCATGATTGCTTTACATGGGGTTCGTTAAAACAGGAGAGTAGCTACAGTGCATCAACGCAACTACAACCCAGTACAGTAAAAGAATGCAATTTTCCGACATGATTGGGGGAGGAAAACTAGACAGAGCATGATGTTGGCATTAGAACTAAATTATCAAAGGGCATGTGATATCTACTGCAAACAATTGTACTGTATTAAGGGTGGATTTGTATCTCCACTTTTAAAGTGAAAATATTTCGCCTACAAAAATGATATCCAGAAATATTCCCAATATTTTCCATCCTGAACTGGTTATGATAATACGATATGCACGAAGCAAAGGGCACGTACTAAAGTGACAAACATGTTACTTCCCTCTTTCCAATAATCGGTGATCTGTAACTGGGAATCAGGTCCGATTGTTAAATTGAATAATCGGGTATTATCAATTATAGCATAATCTGTCGAACACTAGTGAGATGCTCTGCATGGCAGGCAAATGTTACTCGTACACCACACTAGTTGGCTACTTCGTAGGCTTGTGTTTGCATCAGCTTGCCATGCACATACGATGCGGCACGTCTGGTACAAAACCAGCTATACAGTCTGAGGCTATTTTCATTTTATGAAATCGGAATTTTCCATTATTCATACTAGCTGAAGAGAAAAAATCAAAGGGACTCGTAATTGAAAAAATGCAAACAGAATATTTCAAAGGGAATTTTACCCTAATAATTACAGCTGATACCTGGAAGTACGAGTTTAGATGCACATGCGCTTGATTGATCTCAATGAAATTTCCGAGTGAAAGTCGCTCTATATAGTACTTGAAAAGTTTTTAAGAGGTCTTGAAAAGTCCTTGAATTTTGAATCCATGAAGGGCTACGAACCCTGTGATGTTAATATTTGGCTTTTCCATTCTGAAATATTAACTTTACACTGAAGAGACTGCTGAAATGTTAAAATGAAGACCATTGAGTTACACATACATTGTTTTCCTCTAGAGGATGGAGGAAATACTTCAGATCCTTGATGCAAAAAACCTTGTAGTAGTGTTGTGTTGGAAAATTGACTCTGTGGGCCTGGATTTTTCTGTACATCATTTGCTAGAACTATACACTCACTGGAAAAAGTAAAATAAATGCCTACACAAATTATGAAAGAGCTAAGAGGTAATCGTTTTGAAAAGAATTTGCTGAAAATAGGAATGGAACAGTTTAAAGTGTGATCACTCTGATTGGGAAAGTTTGGTGTTCTTTTTTTCCGTCTAGCATTGTACAAGCCAGTAGTAATTCTGTATTGTTGTAGTGAAATAGTCATGGTTTCTTAGGAGAGGAAGAACTGGTTTTGTTACATCAGTTAAAAGAAAGTTTTCTGTACATTTGCACTTAACGGTTAGGATATGGAATTCTTTTTGAAATATATCTTGAAAAGTTTCTGAAAGTAACCAAGAGAACTTTTATTGAGAAAACTCCTGAAGTAAGTACATGTAAATGGCAAAAGACACTGTAATGATTGCTGATAAAGACATTTCAAAAGTAAGACTCAAAAGAGAGATGTGAGATGTGTCACATACAATAGACAAAATTTGTGCTGATGTTGGAAATGAGGATAGATCATTCTGCTTGACAAGGTTATGTTCACCAAAAATGACCACAACTATAAGGCAATAACTTAAAAGACTCTAGACAGCTGACAGATTGACGTGAGATTGTTTCACAGACCATAGACAAAAATTTGTGCTGATATGTTGGAAATGTTGAAATAGATCATTCTGCTTGACAAAGATATGTTCACCAAAAATGACCACAATTGCAAGGCAATAACATAAAAGACTCTAGACAGGTGACAGATTGTATCAGAGATACTGCAGCTGCACTTCAAAACAGAAATATTGTGGAAGTATCAAATGACTTTGTGACAGTACAAAAGAAATCTTGAAAAAGTATTTTATGACTTTGTGACACTATGAAAGAATGCTGAAAAAGGATCAAATGATGACTTTGAGAGAGTACAAAAAAATACTGAAAAGGTATTAAACGACTTTTTGACACTATATGACAAATACGTAAAAAGTATTATCAAATTATTGTGTGACTAATTGACTGAAATTCTGAAAGAAGTATCAAATGACTTTGTGACACTACAACAGAAATGTTCAAAAAAGTATGAAATGACCGTGTGATACTATGACAAAACTAGTACTGAAAAAGGATCAAATGACTTTAACAAACTCTAAGAGTATACCGAAAAAGTAACATCTAAGGGCCTTGTGACAAAATGACACTTAGTACTCACAAAGTATTACATGACTTTGGGGCAATATAACAGAAATACTGGAAATTGTTGTGAAGTCCACAAGAGCCTGAAGGTGATAGTCTTGACAAATTTTAAGAATAGGACAAATTTGTGACAAATTTGTAAGAATGTGACAAATGGTTAGATACAACCCTCACGGTGCAAATATATTACCATATATGATAGTCAGTAAGGTAATTTTACTGGAAATTTGAAAGGAATTTCAAAGCCATCGACTAAGTGATTAATTCTTCAAATACTCAATATGAGTATATATTGTCAATACTTACCTTTGCCAAGGATTACGTGGTAGCTATGCGATCTGAAAAGTAATGATAATAAAAATGTTGTTACATGACTGTAATGTGGTACGAATTAGTGACTTAAATTCATTGAGACAGGTTGATTCGCCATAGCATTAGCTGGAGGCCTTTTATTTAATCAATGCAGACTGCTGCAGATTCAGGCAATGGCTACTTAAATAGGGTAACAACAGGGTTAAGGTTGGTGTGAGGCTTGGCACAAATGCACTAAATCTACTCTGGTAAATAGCGCAATAGAGTTTCTAAGAAGCTTAAGGTTGTTGATATTTGTGCTTTAATATCAAAATAGAATTTGCAGATGTCCAGATTGTTAAGAGTTCCAGTTCATAAAAAATTTGTGTCGTATGGTTATAGCAGACAGCACTGCTGATAATTATGATGTTGACTATATGAAGCTAAAATGTTAGCCAAACTTGAATGCTGCCTTTTACCTAGTGCCAATATATGTGGTCTCACATTATATTGCCTTGAAGGCTCTCTGATCTCACACTGTAACAATGTTTCTAAAGTTGACATTAAGGGATTTGCCAGAGACAAAATTCATTGACTTGAAAATGTTCAGAAAAATTGTTCCTTTCAGCAGGTGAAAACTCCATCCTAGAGTCTTCAGAAGATATTCATTTTCAAAGAAGTCCATTTTTCCTTGGGATAAAGTGCATTATGGGGATTGCTGTGGGATATGTCATCACAGCACACTAATTGAATTGACATTGTATTCAATTTCTTTATGAAATTTATGTTGCTGCAGGAAATATTTACAAACATTGTTTATTAAAGCCTTAGTGGTGTAGGGTTATGTTAGATCTAGACGAAAAGATATTCACACATTTCAACAATATCAAATTTCAAGGACAAACAGGTCATTGAATTATAGAGAAAAACAAAAGGAATCTGGGGCAATTGGCCCACTTTACATAACATTCTGTCTCCTTGATGAGAAGTGAAAGTATTTTTATCAAAAACAACATATCTTTAAAATATTGAGATATCTTAATTTGGTTTCGAGAATGGGTATTGCTACATAAAGTGTGGAAGATATGGTCTGGAATATTTTTTCTTTCACATGAGATCCTAGTGAAAAGCCACAGAATATGCATTTATAAGCCTCCAATTTAGTTTAAACAAAACCATGAGTGACATAAAAGACAGAGCAGTAATAATAGCCTGCACCCCAGTTTAAATAGCTTCAGGCAATATTGTCCTTCACAAAGTGTGTGAACTTATTATAACTGGAAATTAAAGGTGAGTGTAGAGCACCCAAAACTGGGACCAAATTGAGTTTCCCATGTCAGTTTCCTGTGAGCTCACTGAATTTGGACTGACCAGTCTAACCAGTCACATGGAACCAACATCTCTTTCGTCTCAGGTGGTCTAACCGTTTTTGATCCAAACCGAGAAAATGAAACAATTTGTGATTTTGTGATGGTTCATGCACAATTCTACTCAACCAGTTGTCAATGGTAGAGGGCATGGAGTGTCTAGTTGGCAATCTGCTGACCTAGTATTTGGGTCACTTTGGGGCTTTCCATACCAGGTCAGCAATATACCCATTGTCAAAACTGGGCTACCGCACCTTTCAAAAATTTTGAATGGTCTTGATCTTTCTCATATTCACATATACTCCTTAGTAATTGACTTTTCTGGGTTATTTGTATGTTTAGGATCCTTCATTCTAACAATATTTACACTTTGTGAGCAAAAAGAGACAAAAAGTTTCGATTTTTACGAACGATCCTGTTTTGTTTTTTTAACACTATATAAACCTGCTAAATCTTGTTACTAGTATGTTCACACTATTGTATGCTAAATAGCATGCACTGCTGTTCAATTGTGACATACTCCATAGCTATGGTTACGTTCATACACGCGCGCATACGCCTATGATGTTTCTCTCACAGAAACTGCGGTCAAAAGTTTGTGTTGCCATAGCTTAGGCCTAGTTCAGTTAACAAAGTGTACCTGGGAACTAAGCCTCGCCTAGGTACCCTAGGCTAGGAGTGTCTGACTTTGAAAATGGGGTATATCATCTTTCCCAGGCAGGTATGTGAGATGCTGGCAATTCTCTTCACAACTAGGCCTACAGTGCATTTAGGAATAGCCCTAGGCTACACTTCTAAACACAGTTGGTGACTTTCATCCTCACTGACATTTGTTCACACAATATCTCTGGCATTGGATCTTCCATGAGTCAAATGATTCGGGCCTGGACTTCAGGGCATCTTATGGGGCCTTGGCCCTCCTTTGCCCTTCAACCTGTTATGTTATGTTATATAACTTCAATTGATCTGGCTATCAAATATGACCCCCCAGGCTAGGCCTATGCCTACATAGACGGTTGAAAAGTCTGTTTTTCTTCGTACAGCCAAGTGAAACTTAGGCCTACGGCCTAAAATCTACTAGGCATTGGCTATTACAGCTTTTCTTAGGCCTAGGCTATCAGGTTTTTTAGGCCTACCCTAGGCTATCAAAAATTTGCTTTTAGAAAAAGGTCAATTTCAGCTGCAACAATTAACCCTTTACCGTTGTGTTCCGATCGGGGCATACTTGCGCGCCTCGGGAGTGGGCGGAAAAGCGGACGTAGCCCGCCCGCATCGGCTTCCGTAGGCCATTGACCCCGTGACCTTAAACTATTGTCTCTCTCGCTGTTGTGGCCGAATTTTCGGGTAGCTACTCGCAGTTTCGAGCTCCGCGTGAAACAGTAAAGATGTGTGACAGCCGAGCTCTCCGCATGGGTCCAAAAGGACCCAAACAATGGTAAAGGGTTAACAACTGATCAACCTGCTGTTTTGAATAGGCTAGTCAGGGCAAGGACTGTGTATAGTGGTTGGTTCAAAGTTCGAACAGGTTCTAAATTCGAACACCTCATTTAAATGCCTATTTATTCACTGACCACAAAACCTGTAGTTCTTAATGATATTTTAATTAATTGATGAAAGGAGACATCTTATGATGGACAGATGAATGATTTTAATGATGTGTTCGAATTTAGAACCTCTTCGAACTTTGAACCAACCATTTGAACGTTCACATAGACCTTACTGAGTGAGGAGTAGGCCTAGTATAGGCTTGGCCTGCATGCCCTTGTAACTGTTAGGCCCAAGGCTAGTAATGTTTACCACTAGTATTATTTTTACTTGGCTAGGCCTAACTTAGTAACGTTAGGTAATGCTAGGCCAAGGCCTAGGCTAAGTTAGGTCTAGGCTATGCTAGGCCCTAACGTAAGATATTTTTCCTAGGGCCTAGACTAGGCTAGGCCCTAAATATTTTTCCTTTTCTCCTGTTCCGGCGGCTAATCCTAACGTTAACGTTAGGCCTATTCAGAGAGGTTCGACTAGCCTATATGCCTTTCGTGTGTTGTCCGTTAATCCTTCCGACTGCGTGACTAAATGAATGAAAAATGTTCCACACGTATAGGCCCAAGGCTAGTATTAGTAATGTTAACCACAGTATTACTTTTACTAGTAACGTTAGGTAACGCTAGGCCAAGGCCTAGGCTAAGTTAGGCCTGGGCTAAGCTAGCCCTAGGCTAACGTTTGATATTTTTCCTGGCCTAACTTAGAGCCTAGCCTAAATATTTTTCCTTGTCTCCTGTTCCGGCGGCTAATCCTAGGCCTATTCAGAGAGGTTCGACTATATGCCTTTCGTGTATTGTCCGTTAATCCTTTAACTGCATGACTAAATGAATGAAAAATGTTCCAAACGTATAAAAACAGAAATTTTTTTCTACCAAATCTCCAACTTTAGGATCTTGTATTAATGATTGATTCGCTTGCTAGCCAGCACTGCATCTTCTCTACTGCAGTACTATATATGCGTGGTGGTTCGTAGACCAACGCACTTACCTAGACAGGACCATGCATGCCGCAAGCTACAGTAGTCTAGTGTACTGGCTTTACTTGTCTCTTACCGATGTGCATCCTAAACTTTTCGCGTGACGTCATAGGTCGTAGTCTTGATATAGAGAAAGCGATAACAACTTGCCAGTCATTTAGTTTACGGTGGTCAATTTCCGTTGACAAGCAATCGTTAATCAAGGTTAGCAATGTACAAAAAGTGATATTTATTACACAAATATTAAATATTACACACATATATTCACATAAAGTACACTAAAAGATTGATGTTATCTACAACAAACTAACCAAACGACACGAAATTTTGTCTCCACTTGAGCTGGGACCCACAACTAAGCTCGAGAGTACATTACTCTCTCGCAACCAGCCGCACACTACACGAATTTGCACACCGCAACGCAACTCGATCATCGGAGTACGTAAGTTTACGAATGCGACTGTAAGTTTTAGGACAAGTTTTAAGTCGCACCGACTTCAGTCCGGAAGATGTTAGTTCTTCCCGACTGAAGTGTCGGTGCGGCACAAACATGATCTTAAAACTGCCACATAAAATCTCGGACACCTCACGATTGTTGGGACCCGACGATCGAGTTGAGTTGCGGTGAAAGTCGTACAGGCTCCTGTTTAACTGGGGGTTGTAGAATATGTCCATGGTATTTCCCACCTGTCGTAAGGAAACCAAACCTAAACTTGAACCATACTTGAAAATTAATTTAAACTTACTTATCGAGTTGACCGATCCTATATAACACGCGCGTGTTGGTGTGTCGGTAAATCTTACAAAGTCGTATAGCACGCCGTACAGACTTCTTAATATCCTAAAATGCGGTGTTTTCGCGGTACAGTGACGTAGTCAGAGGGGGGGGGGGGGGGGTTGGGGCCTACCCCCCCCCCCCACCGCAATATCCGGAAATATATATTTTTTTTTTCATACAAAATTCCAGAAAAAGAAATGTTGATTTAGGAATAGTTTCAATCAAACGGCTCGGAGATGCTATTTCCTGCCATTTGGAGACCTTTGGTGGACCAAAATTTTCTTGCACTCTCCGTGCCAACCCTATGGTGGTGCTCCGCTTACATAAAACGTGATTCTAGGGGGAAAACTGGGGGTAGCTAGAACCTCATAAAAAGGTTTTTTCTGAGCATATGTATGTCTTCACCACTACTTACTTACACACAATTCGGCACAAATTTGGTGGCTAGGAAAATTTTAGGGGCCTAGAACCCCCTCAGCCCCCGTAGGGCCTGCAACAAGCACCCCCTTGCCCAAAATCCTGGCTACGCCACTGTTGAGGTAAACATACATGGGCTTTTACGTTCAGTTTGTTAAGGCTCCATGACGAGGTCTTGCGGGCCCGTAGGCCTATAATGTCAGGACGCCTTGTGAGCGCGATCGTACGGTCCCATGTGCTTATGGAAGCAAGAATATGGTTCAGGATCAAAGCAAGTTTTGAGGGGCACTCATTCTAAGCATTCTGGTGAAATTCGCATTGAAATCCGACAGTTCGATGTGTTGTTCTCAAGGTATGAACAGGTAAATTTGTAACATTTTCAGCAAAAAGTGAATTTGAAGCAAGCACCTATGACATTGTCATTCCGTCACATTAATGAACAGTTTTTTCTTCTTTAAACCCTTCAACCAATTTTTTCCTCAACAACCACATGTTACCAGAATGCGATCGCGTAAGTGGCATGAGGAATTAAACAAAAACTTTACATCTCTCATCAAGTGGTTCTGACCCTATTAACTTCAAGGTCAACACAGACGTAGTAGTAGTAGTAGGAAGAAGAAGAAGAAGAAGAAGATGGAAGATGATGGAAGATGGAAGATGATGGAAGATGAAGATGATGGAAGATGAAGATGATGGAAGATGAAGATGATGGAAGATGAAGATGATGGAAGATGAAGAAGATGGAAGATGGAAGATACACTCACTATATAGGCCAGTTGTAAAGAAGAAATAAGTATGTTCAGAAACGGGTTGATTTTGGAGAGCCTCGGGAGCTGAGAGAAAATAAAACGAGAGAAAAAAGAGAAAACAAACAAAAGAGAAAGGAGAAAGATAGAAGAGATACAAATATGAAGTTAAAATGTCTAAAAACAAATTCAGAATTAGATGGCTTTCTGCAGGGGTTGTTTCTTCTATAATTGAATCACTGCTACTGAAATCCATTTCAGAAATTGGTAAACTTTAGAAGCAGACCACAATGTGCAAAATCAGGTAAATTGTTGAGCAATGATGCGGTCTTTAGACTAGATCTATGGGCCATATCATAGTGATATCTGAAATACATGATACACAGCAACTGTTCTGTAGCTGCAGTTAAAAGAATAGTCCCGAGTCAAATTTACTTTTGGGATGTTAAAGAGGAAGATATTCTAAGCATTCTGATGAAAGTTGCATTTATTTCCCATGTTCGGTTCTCAAGATATTAAGCAACTGAAGTTGGCACATTTTCCAGAGAAATTGAACTTGAAGCAAACAGGTATGACATCATGGATTCACATTCTTGGCCAGTGTTTTGTTATTCCCTAATTTTAAACTATTTGTTGACCTTGAATTGATTAGGCATACTATTTTGCCCCTAAGGCATATACAGGTTTTAAAATTCCATTACTCGGGATGCGCCTATGCTATCAATATATTAAGGTATAGTTGCATGAATTCATGTCAGTTTATTTTAAACAAATCATTGGATAAAAGTGTGAATCAATGACATCATGCCTACTTGCTCCAAGTTCATTCTATGTTGAAAATTTGCCATATTTTATTGCCAAAATCTCGAGAACCGAACATGGGAAATAAATAAAAATATCACCAGAATGCTTAGAATACGTCCTTCTTTAACATATCAAAAATAAATTCGGCTTAGGACTATTCTTTAAACTGTAATTACAACTTTGCAGTAAAGAGTGTAATGTTCTAATTTCTTGGGGAAGGCGGCGGGGGAAGGCAGCTTGAGTTGCCAATATATTGCCATTCAGGATTGCGAGGATGATAAAAGATGCCAGGCTGGCAAGGTAACATGCTTTCGTACACAGTAGGCCTGGGTATGGAGACATGGAAGATACTTTTACCCTCCAATCGATAAACCAAAATAAACGTTCTGTCCCCTTTAGAAATGAGCACAAAAAATTTAAACTTTAGATTTTAACAGGATTAGACAGATGTATTTTTGCAAGTGGTGGTTAGAATAGTAGAAAGGAGGTAAGAGAGAGCGATGAAGATTTTTTTTTATACCTCAAATCATTTTGAAAACTACCAAATTTTTCCCAATAGATCAAACTTTTCCTCTACTCTGTACACTTTCAGCCTAATATCGACTGCCTCAAATATACGATATTCCTCGCATAGAATCGGGTTATAGGAACTTATAATCCATAATGATCCCTTTTTGGTGGAGGATCTACAGTTTTACCAGTTGTTGCATGTGCAAAGATCACAGAGGAGGAGCACAGCATTGTAAGAATGTGAAGAAAGGGATTTATTTCCATGTTCCTCTACTCTTGAGAAGAAATTTGTATGAATATAGAAATCCCCAGCAAATTATCCTGAACCAGACTCAAATTGGTAGACACATTTTGCATGCCTTAACCTTAAATTCATTTTTTCCATTTCCTTCTTTCATGCCATCTCAGATGTTTTCACTTCATTCAACAGAAGTCTAAATGTCTTAAAAAGTACATTGGAGGGGTTTTCCAATGTAAACTTATGTAATTTATATTTTAAAAGGGGGAATTCTTTATGCCTTCTACTAGTTTTGAAAGTCACATTTGCAGTGACGTAGCGCTTTTACAGCAGAATATGAGCATCAAACAGTCAGACTTAAGAACTTTCCTAAATCAATTATTTTTGATAGGAATTTAAAAGTCTCCAAGTTGCTATATGCACACAAAACTTACCACGAAAAATTATGTGTTATGTTATGTTGGAAGTTTTGACATACTTTGTGCAGCTGTTCCCATTCCTCAACAGCATCTCACCAGCACACCTGTGAGGCAGTACCGCTAGCATCGCCAGACTTTTCAAAGTGGGTGGGGGGGAGCAATCCACCAAAGGAACACACCAAAATGAAGGCCTTTTGTTCACTGTAGGCATCTTCGTGACATGCAGCTCTCTGCTGTAGGCATTAGGCCCCATGGGCTCACTGAAGTGCCCATGGTGGGATCCTGGGACAACACTTCGTCCATTGAGGGTCAAGGACAGCCAAGTGGAGCCTCTGGGGTATTTATTGGAAAATTGAACATTAAAATGAATCATTTACCTATGTCCAAAATGTCACATCACTGAGAACACCAAAAAATTGGGCCACAAAAATAGAAACCTCAATTTGACCACTGTACGTTACGCACTTACAATTTCAATGAGGGTGGGGGGGGGGGGGAGTTCAACAGATCAGTTCAATGTTGGCACTGAGCATATAAAGATGATGCTGCAGAGTAGGAAGTAATGGTGGGACTACCTTCCAGGTATACCACGGAGGGGAAGCCTTCAAATTTGAGCAACCAAGGTAGTACGGTACTGTAGGCAGTAGACATCTAATAGCTGTAGATCCAGGACTAGTGCGTGAAAATGTAGGAAGGAATCCAGGAGCCTCAAATGATAGACTGAAAGATAATCGATGTGGGGATTGTACTGAAGAGAGAAGACTTAAGCTAGACCCCGCAAGTCTCACAGCTTGATGAAGACAGGGCTACCATATTTATTATTTTCCCGATAGGAGGACATGGATCACCCTCCTGGGGGAGAAGTCTATGGGGAGGGGTACCCACCTTTCAAAATTTGTTCCATTATGGATAGTGTCTAAATGCAAAATGTTGCAAAATTTTGTTGCTTGAACCAGAGTTTCTTTCACCTGAATGAAGGTGTTTTTGGCTTTGAAAAAATTCCCCAAAAGTCCTAAAAAAGTCTGATATTTTAAATGTAACATCGATAATCGATTAGTTCAGTGGTCAGAGCTGTGGACATTGTGTTGTTAGTTTTTGCATGCATCAAATTCTGACCAGCCCAGAAAAATGCGTTTCATCTTCCATTCAAGATGTAATGTTAACAACCCACCTGTTTGGGGTAGTCCTGATAGCTGTAGTCTTCACTTCACTAGATACTACTTTAAATGCTGTATCAGTTGATCTTGTGTCAGAATTGGACTTGATTGTTTTGACTATGTTTTAGCACTATAAAGAAAGATATTATGACTTCAAAAAAGAAATTGAGATGCAAAATGTAATTGTGACAGTGATGGCCAACAGTATTGCTTTGTAGAGTCCCACAAAAGTGTTCAGAAAAATAAATTTTAATTACTGATCATAAAGTATGCACAGATTTTACAAGGAGCTGACACAAAAATAGTTTGGTAAGATGCAACCTTTTTTACATCTCAATATCTTTTTTCACTGTAAGATATTGTACTATGGTGGCCATTTTGATTTGAAGATGACAGCCAGTGACTGCAAATTGTGGAAACAAGTAGTTTCACAGCACTATCCATGAACAGAAAGTTTAGGGACCTGATCCCATATTCTGCTATTAAAAAAGTTTAGCTATTTGCTATTTGGTGTGCACTTTTGCAAACTTTCTACTTGACTACAGGTCACTGAAGTTAAACTGTAGTCTAGTGGCAAGTTGGTGGTAAACGGCAGTCACTTGTCACCCTAAACTACAGTTTCACCCTATGAAGATCAAAAGTCTCAATAGGTACAGCTCTTTGATTGATATCAAATTAAAAAATGCAGGGCAGCTCATACTACACAGCATGCACTGAGAGTGTTCTGATTAAACAAGGACTTTTATGCTCAAAAGGACTAGAAGTAAGTACGTTGGAAGAACTGGAATGTCTGGGGTGATGAATAAATGCCTTTAAAAAGAGCATGAATTTCTGAAGAGAGATTGCGATATCCAATAGGACTAAAAGTCTTTTCAGGTCAATTCAACGTCAACTCAAGGTCAATAGCAAAGCATTTAGTAAGCAAGTGACCACTATGCTGAATACTTGTCCAGAAGCCTTAGTCATACAGAGTAACAAATTTCTGACAAAAGTGTTATCAACTGCTGCATTAGTAGGCCTTCCATTAAGGTGCATATTAGTTAAAACCATGCCAACAATTTTCCATGTGTCAACACTGCTGTTGAGTCATTAGCTAAAAAGAGTCAGAACAAACATATTATGATCAATCTGAAAACCTTAGGAAATAATAACTACATTATTTATTTGACGAAACTTTGAAACTTGCAAACCTGTTAAAATGGACTTAAAAAGAACAAAAAAAAAAAAAATGTATGAATGAGCAAAACGACTTGCATACTTGCCAACATTGCATGTCCAGAAAACGGAACATGTGGGAGATGAAGCAATGTGCACCCAAAGGGCGCATAGCGAGCGCGCCAGCGCTCGCACCTGGCGGGTGGGGTCCAGGGGCCCGCCTTAGGGCCCCTGGCGGGGTGCAGGGGCAGCCCCCTGGTGTGGGTCCAGGGGGCAAAGCCCCCGGAAGCTCCTGGGTTTCGGACTTTTGAGAGGTCATGGAAGTTACATTTAATGGGTTACTTTCAGGGAGAAAATAGCTCAAATATATACACACACAAAAAACAAAAATTGCAAGTGAGTGACACCTTACAATATATTTCACTCTGTGCTACTTGAGGCTGCTCCATGAAGTGCCTCAGAGGTTGCCTTCTTTGCTGATCTCAGCTCTTCTTGTGAGTAGGTTGTGATATGGCAAGTGAGACCTCTATTGGCCATTTTTAGTTTATGTGTCATCAGAGAGCTTAGGGTTGAAGTGTTCATATTAGACCTATACTTTGTTTTGTTCTTTTCTACGATTGAAAACACTCTTTCACAGTCACTGTTACTATGGAAAATAACCAATATTCCCTTCATTGCACTGGCAAGATGATGGTATTTTTTTTCTGCTGTTAAATGAATCATTAATGTCTCCAATGGCATTCCATTTCTCATCTATTCTAGCAATGTCTTCCACAATATCATCTATTTCTCCCTCTACTTGGTAGAGGTTAAATTGTTGTTGAAGCTGGTCCATATCACAGGCAGGAATAAAGTTAAACCTTTTGATGAAGTATTCCACTGCACTAAACTTAGACCTGCTTCTTCTGCTAATGTTTAGCACTTCTGCAATTAACAATAAGTCATCATTATATGGGTAGTTCTTAATCATGTATGCTGCTGAAGCAATGTAAAATTTTTTACATTCTGAAAGAATGTTTTCAAGTCCAATGAGTTTTTGTTTTCCTTTAAGAACTGGCTACATTCAAAACCTATTTGAATATCTTCAAAAGCTTTGTGGTTTTCTTCCTTCTCCAGATCCACCTTAGTGATATCACTAGCTTGGATAATAACATCAGGCTTAACAAATCTTGACAGGATAGTTGAAAGCTGACTCACAAGAATTCCATGAACTGGATGAATTTGAGGTTCATCCTTTTGTAAAATCTGTCAAGGAAGGGGCATGATACATAAATAAATACAGACAGTTGTAGATTTTGTTCTTCTATAAAGGAAATACAAAAATTTAGAATTAACTTGTGTAACATTGCAAATGCTTTAGTTTTACTTCCATTATACCACAACTGTACTGTTGGGCAATTTTTGAGTCTGGGAACATATCTTTAAAAAGCATTCTAGCATGGTCTGATGCACTTAGCTGGATGCTGTGCTCCACAAGGAAGTCTGTAAACTTCACTTCAGCTTAAATAACTGAATTATCCTCCTTCTGAAAAAATGTGGAAAGCTTCCTTGAACCTGAAGCTGCTTTTCTTTCAGCTTTTTCATTGCTGATATGCTTTGGTGTCAATATATGTCTAGATATGTCTCCTGCTCCCCCATGTGAAATTTTCAGGTCGCTACGACAAAATTTACAAAAAGCAAATGTTTCACCTCTGCTGGATGATGTTATGCATGGAAACTGTTCTTTATAGTCATCTCTGAACTTTTGATCTCGCCTGTGTTTGTCCATTATTCTAGAATGGTCCTACATCAAAATATAAACCCCCCCCCCCCCCCAAAAATGGATGGCTAATTAAAACACAATCTTGCAAAGGCAAACAAAATGGGAAGGGGAGCGGCAGGGCATCTCTAAATCCCATGATTTTATCTCTAAGTTAAAGTGTGTTCAAATGTTAGAATATTGGTTTGGTCAAGGCTAGCATGTCTTAACAAGATGGTGTAGGCCAGCCCCAAACGTTTGCTTTCAAAACGCCCAGCAAACCTGTGCTAGCCTAGCTCCTTTATTTGGGTTTTGGTTTTCTTATCAGGGCATCTTAATTCTAACCAAATTCTTTGAAATGTAGAAGTGCACACCAAATGTGTTACAGGTGTGTTGCAGCTAGCCTATAACCAAATCTGAAATGGAGGCCTAGCCTAGACTAAGTTAGGCCTAACTTTGCATAGCCTAGGCTAGGCCTGTAGGCGAGGCCTAGGTTACAGCATGTGGCTAAAATTACTTCATACTGTACATGCACATATACCTGCTATACCTAGGCTAAATGACTGATACTGACTAGGCCTAACTGCCTTCTATAGCCTAGGCCTAAGCTACACGGTCAGCGGTAGGCATTACGCCTAGCCTAACGTTTGCCACTGTGCATTATGTTGCGGGGTTAGGCCTAGCCTATGAGGCTACTATGTACTGTAGGTTAGGAAGATAAAGTGTAGGCGATAACATGACCACTTGTATACCCACCGGATTCTCTCTTACTAGGCCTAAAGTCGCTCATTTTACGAAAAAACTTCACTGGCATGCATAGAACAGACAGGCAAAAAAGCTAATGTTAGACCAACGTTAGGCCTAACTTAGGCTAGGCCTAACTTTAACGTATGCTGACAATTTGCACTCGATGTGATAAACACAAGCGATGGAAAGCAATCAAACGACTGTAAATTTCCTAGTACCGTTTGATGCAAGTAGGCTAATAATGAAAACTTCGGAAAGTACACGATCTGTCTTACTTACCTGAATATTTCTCTAGGCCTAAGTGGGAATAACATTTGTGGCTTCGATCACACGATGACTAACGTTACAACTCTCATGCATAATATACATACACGAATCTGACACCTCGAGTCCCGCGAATCAAACCCTGCTTGCTCTTGCTCACGTACACATGTGTTCTACGTTAGTAATACACCAGGGTGACCAGGCAGTTATTGTAAAAACGGAGTTGGTTTACGCATCGTAGTGGTCGCCAGCTATACCTACACGTAACAGTTTCTGAAGTTCTGTTTCCACTGCATTCGAATAAGTTAAGTTCAAAATAACAAGAAGTGGAAATTGTACGATCACATGCGTTCCTTTTCTAAGTAGTTTGTACGTAAATGTGTGGAAATAAATGAACACTTTGCGTAATGGTTTCCCCAAGCTGTTGCTGCGCGATTTACCTGATCAAAAAATCGGAACGTTCCGATTTTCAAGGGCTTAAAAACTCGAAAAACGGAACTGTTCCGCTTAAATCGGAACGGTTGGCAAGTACTTGGATTATGAATACTGCCCCTTTACCTTTGAATAACTGGAAGCTTTAAAATAAATTCTCTCCACCTTGCAAAACACTGCAGGCCACTTTCCATATTTCAACATTTGTCAGGCCTACTCTGACAACTGAGAAACTCATTTTATATGCTTGGACAGCAATTTTGAAATTTATTAACACCTCAGTCCCCCCCCCCCCCATGCCTAAGCTCTCTACAGTTTAGCTCCAGTTAAAACATACGTCCACAGTCATAATGCATCTGAACATTGATGTGTGTACCGTTTGTACCTCCCCACATAACTGGTGACTTGATAAACACGCACTTGGTGGCGCTATTCTACTTCATAAATACACATGGTTTTGGGAAAATTCTATGAAATAGATGACTTTGTTTTATTTGTTCTAAATGAATTAAAAAATTAGAATATAATACGATAGCCCACCCCTGAAACTGATCCTGGGGTCATTGACAACCGATGACGTCACCAGTTGTCTGTGTGTCATCAGTTGGAAGGTGTGTAAACATATCCATGTCATCATTTGTAAGGTGTAAACAAGTGAACGCATACAAACACACACATACATACACACGCCATTATGATTGCATAGGTTTCTCTTATCATCGAAACCAAAAACGAAACGAAATAGAAAACTCTTTCAATCCATAACAAAGTGAATAAACTTCCATAGTCCCTGGAGAAGGCTATGAGAGAACAACTGTGTTGATCCAATACACAAAAGCATACAAGTAGGCAATGCAAGCTACGCTGTTTTACTGCAGTGTCCCGCTTGTACGGTCCCGATAATTCGGTAACAGTGCTAATTATACTGCGTGCTAAGTTTCACTGAAGTCATAACCCTGAAAAGGAAAATTAAAACGGGAAACAAAACAAGCTCACCAAGTGTTTGGATAGTCCCGTATATATAGGAGAACTCACCTTCGAGTCTGCCAACCATCGACATTCCGCGGTCAGGATGGCCCCCAACCAACCAGACCCCGAGGTCGAAGAAGAACCAGCTGAGGGATGTGTTGAATCAGAATGTGTGGATTCTCCATTCAGTGATTCATCATCATGATCATCTTCAGAGGAAAATGATGAATCAGAAAATGATGAATATGATGACATTGATCTTGAGGGAGGAGAGGATGGAGCGGAAGGTCATGTACCCAGAATGGGAGTTAACCCTTACATGTTAGAACCTGTCCTTGCTGAAGGAGCTCAACCCAGAGAAGAACAACCTGCCGCGAACCCTGCCAATCAGGGCCGTCTCCAAGTTCTAGACTGGTTCGTTTTCCTTTCTTATCTCTCTCTCCCTCCTTTTTTTTTTAATTTTAAGTAAAATATATACGTAGGTACTTAGAAGAGTCTGTGTATGATGAATGAAGTTCAAAACAGTTTCTTGTTCTCTGTGAAAGCCG
Organism: Holothuria scabra; assembly: GCA_037179385.1. Lineage (NCBI taxonomy): Eukaryota > Metazoa > Echinodermata > Holothuroidea > Aspidochirotida > Holothuriidae > Holothuria > Holothuria scabra. The sequence continues at coordinate 24,383,517 of CM074183.1, read as the reverse complement.
CGCTTTGAAATTCGTATAGGCTACGAAAACGTTTTATAAGTGTTGTAGCCTACGTAGTGGATGGAATGAAGAAGAGGCACCCATTAAATCCCCTAAAAATCACTTTTAATCATTTCTCACTGGTCAAATTGTAAGAGAGCGGTATCGGCAATGTTCTACACGGCAGTCACCCCCTCCCAGGCTAGGTTTTAGGGATGTAATTGTTTGAAACCGTATTGAAAGAGTATTTTCCGAGCATATGTATGGCCTCACCACTATAAGAATACAAAAAATTTCGAAGGGGGGGGGGGGGGGGGGCAGCACCTTCCCCTCACCAAACCTGCCCTTCCTCTTAACCTCCCAAATGTGTGATAACATTTTTCAGACATCTAAAGGAGTTTAATTTCTTCCTGTCATCGTTATCCTTTAGTGAAGGGGTCTGTTATGTCCATTTGTTTGCAGCTTTTCTTTTCCCATTTCATAGCTACATTTGACAGTAGAAATTTCACCCCAAAACCTTTTCCCACTATGATATGGGTATTGGCACCGGTGAGGCTGAGGGAGAAGGCTCAAGGAGTTCGTGTAAAAGTAAATTTGGGCGGAGGGCGTGAGAAATGGTGACTGTCCGAAAGACTATAAGCGGAGCGCTTCCACCCCATCAGTTGGCAGGGAGCGTTGAGAAAATATTGGAAAATCGCGACCCCTTGCCGGAAATGGCATTTCCTAGGCTTGTTAGTAGAATCTAAACCTTCGATAGTCGCCTGATGAGCTTTTTTCAATAGAAGTTTCATTCTAGTAAAAACTGAGTAAATTGTAAAATGATGAGGAAATTACCAGATATACCACTGCCAAGTTGGGGAAATGGAAAGTAATAACTGGAAATGAGCCTGTATGCACGGTTGTACATAAATTAACACTAAGAACGCGGCGCGACGGAATGGAAAAGGGGAGGGGGGGAGGGGCTGAGTGCGAGCGAGTATATCTAAGCGGAGCACCACCGTTACTTGACGCAGTGCGGGTTTTTTGGACCGACCAAGAACGTGTTGAACATCCACTTCGGAAATTCTTGCCGCGGTCCCCACTTCTTGAAGCCTTTGAAATTTTTTTTATTTTTCATGGTTCCAACGACACTGCAACGAATATACGTCTTTTCCTCGAAAAACTGTTGAAGATTGTCTTGCGTTACTGAAATTCTCAAATCGCGTACGCACCACATGCTCAATGATATTGGCGCTCTAGTAGCCAGTGTGTGAGAACTAACCCCCCCCCCCCCCACCTTCCAGAGTGTGTGTCCAGGCTACCGTCCTACCAATCCTTAGCCCAGTTCCAAATCAAAAGCTGTCGCTGATCCAAATTCTACATGTGATTGTAACTAGAGTATATTTTCTTCGGTGTAATGGATAGCCCTAATACTGTCTGGGAAAGATTTGATTGGCTATGTCATGTACCACTTTTGCAAAACAAAGTAAATGATTTGTCTTTGTAGGTGCTGGTACAATAACTGCACTTTGATGCAAACAATGGAGGAAAGCATTTGCTGTCGAAAGTATCAGCAAATCGTGGACACAATGCAAGAGACCGACTCTCCTGACGCATGCCTTACACAGCACGAGGCATACAACAGAATTGTACTATGCCCTTTTGTATTGAGAGTGGCATATATTGGCTACAGTACCAGAGAAAGGAGACAAACGCCACAAGATCTAAATGGGTAAGGAATTACACTGATTTTATTAAAAATGAAATACAATCATAAATCCAACACAAATTTGAATGACCCTTAAGCAGTTAATATTTTCCAAGCTTTTTACCCCCCCCCCCCCCAACAGGTAGTATGCAGGTCCACCTGCCAAACATGGAAACTAATAAAACTGCTTCCTTCGATTATGCTTCAGCTACTGCATGGCTATAACCTGCTGTTCTAGTCACCGTAATATAAGATAGGTTAATGTTCGTTACCCTCGCATACCTCACACCTTGCTGCCAGGGTGGTAACAATACAATTTCACTCCTTTCAGTCTTTTCTCTTCTTTTCTTAATGTCACCTATTTCATTTATTATATTAAACATCTCCTAAATACCAGTAGACCATAAACAAACAAAAAAAAAAAAAAATAGACGATGATAAGAAGCTCACACAAGTTTGATTAGTAAGAGAGGTATGTCTCAACAAATGAATAACCCATTCATGGAAATACAGACTTAAACACTTTCACTCCAAATACTACACGACATAACTCTGGGCCCCCCAACATGTGTTAGATCCAATAAAGAAGCTGAAGAAACAGTCCCATGAACAGCCCATTTGCCGTAAATGCGAGATACTAGCATTGAAACACCAGTCTTTGCACAGTTTGAACTATGCCAAACTTTGACATTTAGCATTGACCCATAAAATCATTTAATTTTTCTTCTCAATATGAGACAGCTTATGTATCTGACATGAAGAGTATTATTTTCCCATTTTGTGTATCAGTTTAATGGATGCATAGGTTTCTTTAATGTTGAAATCAAAACCTGAACGCGGAGGAGTTACAGGTCAAATTTATCAACAATAGCATATTTCGTGAATTAGGTATTTGTGGAGCCCATGTTCATAAAAACGTCCCCATCATTGCAGCAACTCTAATAATAGAATTAAAATGTAAGAAGAAGTTAAAATTGTCATTTTTTTTTTTCAGCCGCAATCGATATACTGCATACCGCCAGGTTGTCAGATGGATATGGGAGATCCTTGGGCGAAACAACAGAATTCCTCTGCCCTCCTGTGTGGTTAACACAATTGTTCAAGCCTTTCCCCATCAACAACGACAAGCGAGAAGAGGATTCCGCTTTGCGCTTTTAGACTGATTTCCCTATGCCAAAAGTTGTCTTCAGATTTCTATTACAAAGAAATAAGAATATGTTCTTCCTTGAGCCATTTTTGGAAGGGTGGGGGAGGGGGGGGGGATGGTCAGGCTGGATGTTTTACACGACCATCCAGAAGGAATGTCTATAAAGAGAGGATTGAAAACATAAGAAGGCCTGATATGTTGCAACTTTTGGAGCAGCTTTAGGAAAAAATTTAAGACAAACTTTCATGTTTTATTCAAAATAGTTCGTACATTTCATCTGGTTCACAATCAATGGTTTCTGTACCACAGATCTAGTGGGGCGGAAGAAAGGTTCTGTCCGCCCCTCACCACTGTTTGGGACTGGAGAAGGGATGTTAACTAATCTTACCTGTTATTTGGACTGTTCCGGACAACATTCTGTGCTTTATACCATTTCATTATCTTGCTGTAATATATTCCACCTATTTGATGGTGTAAGTCTACTCCAGAAAGGTATTGAATAACAAGTAATGGAAGATATCATATGACTGCTAGCACTGGATCAACAGAAACACTTACTGTTTTCAAATTAGAGAGATACGAACAAATACAATACAGGGTGCGCTGAAAATCACATTAATACGTGAAAGCTTTTTGTACTTTATTATCTTCTTTTCTCTTTAAAATAGGTCACAGTTTAGGACAAGGAGGAAATCCTTTACAGCAAATTATTTCAAGCTCTCCCATATTTTTGTCAGAATTGAAGTAACTAAATAAGTGTTTGCACGGGTTACCCCCCGACATAGTATAACACCGTTCCACATCTATCACACGAAACTTAAAATATAGGCCTAGGTTTCGACTAAAGCTTGCTTTTTGAGACAGAAAACGCCCCAAAATTAAATACAGCACAAAGATATGTAGGCCTTACGAAGCACTGATTTTCCCCATTCGCCATTTTTCATGTCTCTTTAATCCTTAATTTTCTATTTGAAACAGATTGACCCGAATTTGTTGGGACAATTTTGAGTCTTGACTTGAACTTGTGGTCGCTAGTACTCCAATGCAGGTGTAAATATCAGGCAATGTTTAATGGTAAATAAAGGGCCTTATGATTGCTTTTAGTCACCGTTATACCGGGTACTGATGGGTATGACGATCGGGTACACAGTTCCAATTTTTGGGTACCCTTGCATATACTAAACTTAATAACATAGTCTTGTGAATTCAAACTGCAGATGCAAATCTTGTTTGCTGACGTTCCACAGCTTCTTCCAATGTTGGGTGAACCATTCCATGAGCCAAAGGTGGGGGTGCATCGAATAACCCCGTTGTCCCTTTCATTCTTCTTTCCGGCTAGCAGCAACCTTATCAATTCTGTGAGCAGATCATCACCATATTCTGTGAAGACATTAAGTGAAACAATACAGAAAAATTCAGTAAATATGTCATGCCTTAGTACATTATCATTGAAACTTCTGGAAACAGCAGCAGTGTCTAGTCAGCATTTTGTTGTGCCACATTTCTTTTGGTGGTACGACATTTGTCAACTAAAACAAATAACGTATACAACAAAACAAATAAAAAAAATGAAGAGCAATTCCTGTACAGGTGAATACTTGAAAGAAACAAGTTTTCATGAATCACAAATAACGTTGTACTGCATACCTCATTAACAAGGCAATTAGGAACAAATATATTGCCCTTTGGCCATATTCACAAAGTACCTCTCGAACTCATTTTTTTCCAAAGTGGAGAGGGACGCCACTCCCCTAGTATAACTATGCATGCTGTCAATTTAAAATGTCGCATTGGAGAAATAACCTGGTTATATCAGTGAACAACAGTGACGTAGCTTAACAAAGCTGTTGCAGTTATGCACCCAATGTGGTTTATTTCAGACCCTACCTTTAGTAGGATTGTCCAGAACCTTCTGGAGTACATAATCTCCCCCCCCCCCCCTTTGCTTCTGGGGAAACTAGTCTTCTATTGCACACTGCCATCCTTCTTTCTCTTTTGCTCCCTCCCTGCATTTTCATTATAGTACATCGCTGCTAAATAAAGCCTGCAGGAGAACAGAAAAAGGAGTAAACAGATAGATACTGACACAATTGCTATTTAAGCAAAATGGCAATTCCCTCGGAGAGATTTCTTGTGGCATGGCATAATTCACATACAGACAATCTAAAATATTTGTGTTGGAAAAGTTTTCTGAGGCCCCAGGAATCCTTGTCATGGGTAGAAATTTGCCAATGGATGGTAGGGGATAATGAGTGGGCAGGACAGTTTGGCTGCAATGCAAGCCACTTACTGTTTTACCAAACAACCATGAGTATGACACTCACAAAATATTGAAAAGGGAGATAACAACACAGTGTTCTCCACTAGCTGTTTTGTTAGGGTGGTGCACCCGGACAAAATTGCCAGAGGGGCTTAAGCACCCGGACAAAAAATGTCCCACTCGGACAAAAAGTTCAGCCACCCGGACAAAGGTTATCAATTCAAAACCTTGAAACAGAACAATCAGCAATAATCTCAGTGTCATCATTGAGCAGTGATATTCAGAAATGTCCCTAGTCATCAGAGTTAGGTATAATTACAAGTACTATTACTTTTAGCAAACATTTTCCGAAGAGTGACACCCTCTCTCTTTAGACCACTTGCCAAGATAACTATTAACCTTCAACCTTTGGAGCACCCCGACAAAAAATCAACCTGTGGAGAACACTGACAACATGATTATGACAACAGATATAAAGTTAATGCACATACCTGCACATCATACTTTGATAGCTGTATGCCAACATCTTTGGACCAAAGTGGTTAATGATGCTGTGGTAATTCTCCACAGAACACGTCTGATGGAGTGGTGACATCTTCTTCACACCTCGCACCAGACTGAAGTATTTTAACCAATTCCTCGGCAGCCTTATACTCTAAAATTAGAACAAGATTATATATGAAGTGGTTGTTGGTACTTGTGGTATGCAATCTTGGTTAGGATTTTAAACATACTTCCAAAGTATGTTGAATTCATAGAATCATTAAAACAGTACTCATTTAATAAAAGGAAGGGGAGGGCATGCACTGAGGTGGGGGAGGGGGGGGGTGGGGGGATTGTACGTGCATGTTGCCAATGGCTGCTTCCCACAAATACAATAGGAAAAGTTCAAACACACTGAAATATTTTAAATGAAAAAAAAAAAATGCTCTCCATAACATTACCCCTTATCCTTATTCCTTTGGGCAATGAGAACTGTATTACTACCATAAGGTAGCTAAATTCAACTTATTTGGACGAAACATACCTTTCGGAACCCATGCCTTCAATCTGCCATCTTCATCACGGGGAGGGTGGGTGCAAGGTGGAAACAGCTGGTTTTCTTGAACATGAACATCCATGATGTGGTTGACGACTGAATTCCATTTTGCCGCCATAATTTCTCCATCTCCGTCTGGGGTTGAACTGGCAACCCAGTACACATGGTTTGTGATGCTCTTCGTCCAGTCATTGATTAGGTTAATGAAAAAAGAACACAAAGATACATTAATGAATTTAATCTTTCAACCGTTAAATGGTTTTTGTGTTTTAATCACCTTTTCAAACAGCTTACAGGTAGCAAATCTTTACATTTTTATGACAGGTCTGTTAAAAACTGTTTTTTTTTTTTTTTTTTTTTCATTGGTTGATGATAATACACCTGCCAAACAAAGTGCAAGGAATATGACCGCAAAGAGTAGTTTTATGAAAGGGCTGGCATTACATTTCTTGAAGCATCACTGCCAGAGCATTTAAATGGTTACTCATCCCATTCTCTTTATGTCACATACAGATTTCATATTTTAAAAACAGTTTGGAAATTGTTGTACCTTTAGATATGTGCCATACATCAACGTAATGTTTGACACCATGCTTCTTTGACAGCTCCTCCCTGATCCATGCCGTCACTTGGGTATGTCGATCAGTTATGATGGTACCCATCTCCATCTTCTGCAGCCATACCACCCTTCTCTTTAAAGCTTCAAGCTCCACTTGGTAACTGCTTGCTACCTCATTTTTCTGCATAGAAAATATATATTCAATAAAATATCACTTAGGGTTAGATATTCTTTGCACAAGTATTCGACTGCAGCCACAAGAATGAACACACTAACACACATCTGCTATAATAAGGATTAAGTTTTTTTTAAAAAGACGAAAATGTCTTTTCATGAGATGTGACAGGGCCAGTGCAGAAAACAGTTTAAAACCCCTGAGGAGGTGAGGGATTGATGGTGGACAGTGAGTGGAAAAGCAGTGAGTAAAAGACAAATAGAAGCAGAGTGCATGTGATCACCATTTCTTTCCTTTGCCCGCTTTGCCCTCTCCCTATATTGTAGCTTTTAATATTGGCGTGCCCATGAATTGAAGGTGGGGGAGGGGGCACTCTGTGAATTCCCCGACTGACATGGAGAGAAGTCTATCTGGCTAGATGCAAAATGGTGCCTGCTAATGACAGGGGCATAGCCAGGAATTTGTCAGGTGGAGGGGGGGGGGGGCAGAAGGACAAAACCCATAGATAAACTCTCAGCATTCCCACCACTCCCACCATGAGTTGGTGTGGACCGGAAGAAAATTTTGGCCTAAAATACATGTACCTCCAAGATCGCTGGAAATGACACCTACCAGGCCTTTTTACCATGTATTAATAGGGGAAACACTAGCAAAATTGCAAAAGATAAAAATTATTTAATACCAAAAATATGCTCAAATGTTAGATGGAGTTTTACGGTCCAGTTTCCAACTTATTGGTTCAAGTCGAGCCAGCCACGCCCTTTCTTCTAGTTGTGGCTCACTGGCTTATTTCTCTATTCCATTGCTTGTGCTGAGCACCAAGCACAATGGAAGTAGGTTCCATTTTTAAAGTCTTTCTTATGAACCCGCCTGGAGTTGAACCCCGGATCTTCCGACTGTAAGGCGGATGCTCTAACTACTAGACTGTGCAGCCAGTCTAATGTGCTCAAGGGTAGAAATATTGTTAAAGATAAACATTAAATAATACCAAAAATATGATAAAGGGCAGGAGGCAGCTTTCCCTTCTCTCCTCTGTTGGCTGTTCACCCTAATGATCAATATGAAGGTGCATAAACAGATGATTTCCCGCTTCTGCATGGGCTGTTATTTGTTTAGTGTTCTCTCCCGCGGGGAGTTGACTAAGGGGAGGGAGAGTTCCCCCTGCCCTTTGGAAAATTTTTGCTTTTGGAAGAGAGCTGAGATGCAAAATGGTGCAATATTGGAAACATTTTGAAGCACTAACCTGTACAAGTTCCACGTGTATCACCTTGTTTATCCTCTGCTCAAGAAACGTATATGACTTGGCTGTATGTCCGGGGCTGTCATTTCGGGCATCACCGCCTATTATAAGCTCATCCCCTAAACCCTTCAAGTTATCAACTAACTGGAACTGCATCCGTTCCCATGTGTTGACAATGGCTGGTTGTAGAGAAAGACGTTGATGCATCATAAAGGACGAGTAAGAAATGGAGGCAACATTTATTCCCTTCATAACTTCAATGACCTTCTTTGGTGAAGCTCCACAAAACAGAATCGACCCTGACAATAAAATGTTCCCGGCAGGTACATTGCCAATAAAAGGTTGGCTATACCACTTTCTACTAAAACCGCATGGTGATGGCTTGTCATTACATACATGTTTAACGATAACCAAGCTTCCTTTGACATGAATTATCTTTCCTTCTGACTCTCCATGCCCATCGGGACAAAGTCTAAACAAACTCAGAAGGCATGACTCAAATACTATATACTTCTGTTCTATGTGTGGTGGTGTAGGTTCATCAACACTGTCGCTGAATAAAAGGAAAAGCATATAAATGGTACAATTGTTTCCTTCCAATGTTGTAAATCAAAGAAAAGTGCAACTTATTCAGGTTGTTCTGTACTCTGATTTAGACATTCTTCCATATAATAAAAAACCAGAATGCAAAAATGCATTGAGGTTTCGATGATATGTTCTTTTCAAGCAAATAATTAACACCATCATGTCCAATAAAATTCTCAGTCAGGGTTTGACCCCCGGTGACCCAGATGACCTTGAGCTGGACCAAAAACGAAAGGGTTCTTCTTCCAACCATAACGCATCTACATACCAAGTATGAACTTGATCCAAGTTTCCCACCTTGAGATATCGTGTTAACAAGTTTTCAGATTTTGACCCCTGGTGACCCCAGATGACCTTTGACATCCACCAAAAACAGGGTTCTTCCTCTTAATGTGGGGCATCTATGTACCATGTTTGAGAACTATCGGAGTTTGCCTTCTTGAGATACCGTGTCAACGAGCAAAGTATCACAAACACACACACACACACAAGCATACGCACGTTCACACATACATACACAGGCCATCACAGATGCATAGGTTTCTCTTATCATCGAAACCAAAAAAACGATATAAACTCCCAGAACTAAACCTGGCTAGTAAGGTTTTCAAGTGCATATCCATGCATGTTCTATGTTAAAGCCGGCTAAAATCACACTGGCAAGTGCACCTTACAGTAGTGATCTCACAGTAGTAAAGAGTAATTGAGTGAGGAGTTTGACACTGTTTCAGCAGCATAGCTGGTTGTACAAACGTGGGCTGAAGAAGGGAACTTAGTGCAAATACTTCAAAGGGGATGGGGTGTTGTGCATAAGCACTGCTCACATGTAAGCTCATACTCATTGGACAGAGGGCTGGCAGGCAACCCGGTTACCAAAGCAGCCACGCCCATGGATGGTGTAGGGGGTGGGGGTAGAATGAAGGTTAGCCAAAGCATACGCAGCCTGCTGGAATTTCCACTTCATTGCTTAGTAGAACTTTGGTGGAAAAAAAGCCTCAACTTACATGAAAACAATAGACTGAATGATTAATAGTATGAATTAAAATCTTACATATCTGGTATGAACTGCTGTTTAGTACTGCTATGATTATCATCTTTTTCCGAGGGCGAGTAATCTGGATCGTTTGCATCATCCTCCATCCCCATATTCTCTCCTTCATTGGATGGATCACTTTAATCGTCCTCTTCCCCTTCTACCGAGTGGGCTGCAGTAGCTTCTTCCTCCGTACTACTAGTCTGTGTCCATGCTTCCTTGGTTGGTACTGTTTGCAACTTTCTGGTTTGTGTACCTGTAGACATAATAATAATTAAAAATAAAAAAAGTGTTGCTACTTGTTTGACTTTATTGAGTTTTCCTTATTTTTTTTAAACCACTTGACCACGTACTATGAACTATTCAAAAGGCTCTCAGACCATTTGGCAAAGTTCAACAAAAAAAATTGGTCCCATTTTGTCTGTCAAGACAGGTGGGGAGGGGGGGGGGGGATTAGTTGTCCTATGTTGAGGGAATGAAAAGTGATTTTAATCATGTTCATTCATACTTAGTAGTACTGTAAACTTGTGACTCTGGTTGATCCTCAAATAATCCACAGTAAGAGGATCAATGTACCATCATACTCTGGTTGGTGCTGTTGATAAAAATGTGGTTATTTACACACAATTTAGTTTTTTCATCTTTTAAATCAAAATTTGATCAAAATATCGTTGTGTATGAACTCGATCGCTGGATGCACCCAAGCATTGATTGCATTAACCTTTGATCAAGCATTATCCTCCACTCACACCAGGGCAAAATTTAAGCAAGAAAAATCGATAAGCACCAACTGCTAATCAACTCTGTTTTTGATTGGTATTTACAAAGAATTAATTAGCACATTACTCTTCCATTTTGTATCAGTCAGCAACGGCGTTAATTGGCCAATTGTGTACTGTAAGCTTTTCTCTTATCATTGCTTCCGTTTTGTTCTCACATGTGTTTGCACATCGGTGTATAAATTGGCTGTAAGAACTAACATGGGAACTCCATGACTAATGCATCGCAGCACTAGCAGTTATTGTATTGCATGTAGTGCAGCTTTTGTTTCACACAATATGTGATGCAATCAGTGCCATGGTTCGCAAATGTTCTATTTAGGCTCACAAACTGCGATGCGAATCCAGCTAAAGTTTGCCCTGCACACATCTCGGTGTTATTTGTGTAATCTTTCATTTATTACTCTAAGGCAGTAAATGTAAATTACCAGTATTGCTTTCCTTGCTGTAGGGGTGGAGGGGGTTGCATCTTTTAGCCTCTCTTACATATCGTCAGACATGGAGAAATTGACAGCAACTTCTTGCAGCAAATATTCTGCAACCTAGATCCACAATAAAACTTAACAAAGTATACAATGTGGAGAAATTGAATTTAATTACCTTTATTGGTTCCCCAGAACGTGCTTCTAACTGTAACACCCTTCGACCTGTGGCGCTTCCTTACTGGTTCCATTATCACTTGCGTACTCTGGGAGGTCTTGGTGTCGTCTTCCCTCACTGAGGACGAACAACCAGCTTCACTGACCATAGTAGTTGCTTGAACTCTCTCACCATCTTCCACTTCTTCTACCTTCCTTGCAAAACCCATCAGCAACTCTGCAGCATTTTCCACTGTTTCAATTACCTCTTTTGTTGTGGGTAGCTTATCCATGATTAACCTGAAAACTTCCTGCATTACAAAGTAAATAAAAAATGTGACAATAAACAATAAAAAAAAGGGTTTGGCATGGTGCATTATGGTTTTGAAGCAATGTTAATCACTGACATATCACCCTGGAAATGTTTGCATATATAGTGAAATTCTTGCATTAAAATACATATGGGGCAATCTAGTACTGTAGGGAGTCCAAATGACTCCTTGACTGTTCTCTGGCTTAAGCCTTCCACAGAGTTATCAAACTATGACTTGAGTCAGAACTTGCAGAACCACCTGAATATTAAAATTTAGCTGATTTTGCCCCAGTGAAATTACACAGTGACTCAAGTCAAAACTTGGAGTTTAAATGCCTATACATAGCAACTTGACTTGTCACAAAGAAGAGTGCACAGGTTACAACTCTGCTATCTCAAAGTTGATACAGAGATTTATGTAAATATGATTTCGATTCCATTTCGTCAACATTCGAGACTATTTACACTGAATTTCATACAATATGGAATATACAGATGGCAGTATGACTAGAAAAAGAGACTCGGAAGGAAACTCAAAATAGCTCCGTAGAGCTTGTAGAAAGAGCCCTCCAAAAATGGTACAGTTTACAAATGTAAAGCAAAAGCAATGTTTACAAGAGGAACAAAAAAAAATGTGTTATTAGTAAGATGAGATTTACCAACACACCATGACCAACGCCAGTACACGACTGTGTTAATATACACCGTTAACTAACATTAGATTACAAATATTGAAATAGGCCTACGGTTCACGTTTCAAATACGGTTCAAATATGATGCAAGTCATTCCCTGTAGTCAGCTCTGTCTTATGGCAGGCAGGAAATACCATCGGAATGTTCTACAACCCGTCCACAGGCAGGGAGGTTAGCCCTTGAACAGGCCTAGCCTAGGCTCATTCTTCTCCCATCACTTTTTAAATGGAGAGGAATGGTTTCACTTTGAAGTTCATCTTTTTCTGTAAAACATACTGTGGTCTTCGGTGAAATGTGCAGAACAAATCTTTGCGTTCTTTCCGTGAGAAGCACCGGGTGCCACAAAATCTTTTCTCGTTCTCCTCACAAAGCGTATCCAGAGTTTCCTGCACTGGTGCATCCCCCAACAACACAATTTCTTGGCATTTTGCGTCAATTCGTAGTTCTAGTCCAACAGCGAAACCTTTTTGGTTTGATGTGATTCACGTTGCATGCTGTACTGTACAACCACAACTAACGATAGCTTGCATATACTTTGCACGTGTGTATGTATACACTGCACTTCACCATGTAAACAAGTTTAGCAGGTCACGATAAGAATGAGTCTTCACAATGACGTCACGGCTCAACTTAAAACACGTGACCACTGCAGTTCTTTTCGTGAAATGTTCGATTTCTATCATGAAAAATGGGCTGTTTTATCCCCAAATTTATACCATTTCCTGTCATTAGTTTTACTTCATATTTGGCACACTTCAAAAGTAAGCCTTGAGGAATACTGGAGAGAAAACGGGCGGCTGTTTCCTTTGATGGCAAATGCCATTGTAATTCTACTTTAAGATATTTTTGTACTCAAAAAGCCTTATTTCTCACCCATTAATGAATTAACACCAAAGTGTCTAAATTCTGTATTAATTGAAGAACTATTCACAAATTGTAGTTGAATTGACCTTGTCTCTAAGGTCTGGAAGATTTTGATTGAGAGGTTTAAGTCTGTCTGTAGCAAGAAATTTAAACTTGATTTGTATTTTCTCATGACCACAGGATCCAAGTGAATGCATATGTGGCTGTGAAGTTTACAGGGCGAGGCTCAGACAAAGTTTACATGGCAATGGTAAGTCAGTTTTTAAAAGGAATATGATACAGTACAGAAGCAGTTACTGATAGCCCAGACTAGTTACACCAACTGCTGCCGCAACCCTTCTCAATGTAGGAATGAATGTTTGAATGTTTAAATTCTTTCCTGGTCTTTAAACCAGTTTTCAGTGATATAGTTGCCTTCATTCCAACACTGCCCATTCTTTTTGCTGTGGAGTCATTTGGAAAGTCTCTGCCATATGACAGCCTGTCAGCACACATGAACAATTGGGTACAAAGTTTGAGGTTGTACTCTTGAAAAGACATTTTCACAGTAACTAATTAATGTAAAAATCCAGCTTTGCACCCGCCATCAAGAATCCAGCCAACCTGGAAAATACCAACTCTGCAGCCACCTTCTTGTTTACATCATCATTTGATGATTATTTATTACTAATAATAAATCAATCATTTCCATTTCATCAGATAACTCATATTAATGGTGATAACCTGCAGCTGAAGTTCATGAGGAGAAATAAGGATGGAAACTACATATTCACCTCTGAATCTGAAGCCACACATCCAAAAGAAGATATTGTAGCTGTTTTAGAAGAGCTTGAGATGATCCTTGTTGGGAGGGCCTATTTGTACAGGTTCATGGACATACAAAGACTTAAAAAGAATCAAGTTCTTTTCTGCTGATATGCATCAGAAGAACAGCCAATTACAGGGCTTTCATTAGTGTGTGACATTCAGCACTGCAAATATATTCCCAGGACCACCACAGGTGGAATTTGAATTTGAATACAAGTTTGTTGTAAATTTTCATAAATTTTTCATTTAGCACTGAAAATGTATTCTCAGGACCACCAAAGGTGGACTTTGAATACAAGTTTGTTACAAATTTTCATGAGTTATATATCACAGATCGTAATAAGGATATCCTGTGGATGGTTTCGATCCCTTTACTGCTAGGAGACTATTCGTGTCCGGGACCTACTGTGAAACTTACTTTGCATGTGCAGTGTACTGTATTCACAGCAAAGCATTTGGCTTTTATCACCTGGGAGACACAAATGTGTGAAGTCTCAAGTACAACAAACATGAACGAGTTTAATTAAAATATGATAGTGACCAAAAGGTGCTCTTAAGGTTAATTTTGTTAATTAAAACAAATAGATATTGGAAAGAATGGATATTGGCTTGAATTTATACCATTGTTTGGGAAATTGCTCTCTCAGAACCTGCCACAACTAGGAAAAGTTAGTCAGCTTGATGTAAGTTAAATGCACTGCAACAAGTCACGACACGAAAGTGTTAGTTAAGATATATTAACGGTTATGAGTGGATAGTGTGGACTTCTAACCCAGAGGTCAAATATGATGCTTTTGTTGTGCAAGGAAAAGTCAGAACAGAAAACAGCATGAATGAGTGGATTTATGTCTGTAGAGGGAGCTTGCACAATGTACGTTTGACACCAAAAAATTCAGTGTCCCATTACAACAAGAACACTATGCAATGTCATTATTAGGTGCCATATCTTTCTTGAAGATGGACTGCTTAAAGTTATGTTTTTACACTTTCAGCTTTGGTTGTTGGTATTTTTACATGGACATTAGTATTGTGTCTGTTAAATAGCTTAATCTTTTTTCAATATTAATCCTGGCAGAATGTTGAACAAATGAATGTTCAAAGTGAATGAGTATTGAGTTTTAAACATTTTGTTGTTAAATAATGTTGAAGCCACACCGCCAAAAATTTATGTAGTTCAATACACTTGTGTAATGAAAGTGCTTTCTGTGATAAATCCTGATATAGATAATTTTGCCAACACTCACTTGGATGTAGCTATTTTGTAAACTATGTCTGGCACTTTGGTGTCCCAATTACACGTGAAACCCTGAAAGGATGTTATACTTTCATCTCATGTTTGTTCTCCACATGTGAATTGAATATAGATTCAAAGGTTTTCCCCTGGAAATAAGCATATTACTGCGATGTAATTTGTACCGTGGCCGTAAGGGGACATCTGAGATGTAGAGTTGTCGTGTTTGGATAACTCGGTAATTTAGCAAAAAACTAGATTTTTGTCCAGTTGAAAACTTACATTAAGTTTACATCTCTGTAAAATTTGACAAGTTGTCGAGATGACAAGTTACGCCTAACTCGGTATCTCACCAATAATAAGATTTTTGTCGAGTTGCCGACTTACGTTAACTTGACATCTCGGTAAAATTTGACGAATTGTCTAGATGACAAGTTAGGCCTAACTCTGTACCCCGCCAATAATAAGATTTTTGTCGAGTTGCCGACTTACGTTAACTATACATCTCGGTAAAATTTGTCAAATTGTCGAGATGACAAGTTAGGCCTAACTCGGTATCTCACCAATAATAAGATTTTTGTCGAGTTGCCTACTTTCGTTAACTATACATCTCGGTAAAAATTGTCAAATGGTCGAGAAGCCAAGTTAGGTATAACTCGGTATCTCGCCAAAAATATGATTTTTGTCGAGTTGCCGACTTACGTTAACTATACATCTGGGTATAATTTGTCAAATTATCGAGATGACAAGTTACGCCTAACTCGGTATCTCACCAATAATAAGATTTTTGTCGAGTTGCCGACTTACGTTAACTTGACATCTCGGTAAAATTTGACAAATTGTCTAGATGACAAGTTAGGCCTAACTCTGTACCCCGCCAATAATAAGATTTTTGTCGAGTTGCCGACTTACGTTAACTATACATCTCGGTAAAATTTGTCAAATTGTCGAGATGACAAGTTAGGCCTAACTCGGTATCTCACCAATAATAAGATTTTTGTCGAGTTGCCAACTTTCGTTAACTATACATCTCGGTAAAAATTGTCAAATGGTCGAGAAGCCAAGTTAGGTATAACTCGGTATCTCGCCAAAAATATGATTTTTGTCGAGTTGCCGACTTACGTTAACTATACATCTGGGTATAATTTGTCAAATTGTCGAGATGACAAGTTACGCCTTACTCGGTATCTCACCAAAAATAAGATTTTTGTCGAGTTGTCGACTTACTCTAACTTGACATCTCGGTAAAATTTGACAAATTGTCGAGATGACAAGTTAGGCCTAACTCTGTACCCCGCCAATAATAAGATTTTTGTCGAGTTGCCGACTTACGTTAACTATACATCTCGGTAAAATTTGTCAAATTGTCGAGATGACAAGTTACGCCTTACTCGGTATCTCACCAAAAATAAGATTTTTGTCGAGTTGTCGACTTACTTTAACTTGACATCTCGGTAAAATTTGTCAAATTGTCGAGATGACAAGTTAGGCCTAACTCTGTACCCCGCCAATAATAAGATTTTTGTCGAGTTGCCTACTTTCGTTAACTATACATCTCGGTAAAAATTGACAAGTTGTCGAAATGACAAGTTACGCCTTACTCGGCATCTCACCAAAAATAAGATTTTTGTCGAGTTGTCGACTTACTTTAACTTGACATCTCGGTAAAATTTGACAAATTGTCGAGATGACAAGTTAGGCCTTATTCTGTTTCTCGCCATTACTAGTTGTCGACTTACGTTAACTTAACATCTCGATAAGTTGACAAAACGTCGAGATATCAAGTTATTTGTAACTCGGTATCGCACCAAAAATTAGATTTTTATCGAGTTGCTCACTAAGATTAACTTTACATCTCGGTAAAATTTGACAAAATGTCGAGATGTCCAGTCACACGCGGCAATCCGGTGTCTCGCACTACAGTACAGTATGCCGAAAAATGTTGATGTGCAAGCGCAGCTTAGCTGGAACCGTACATACGTACGCTTATCATTTTATAGAGTGGCCTAAGTAATCTAAAATGTCTAACGTTAGGCCTTCGCCAGAATCTGAAACTGTGCAGCAGAAGAGAAGTGAAATTGGTGTGTCGTTGAGCCACAGAGGTCACAACAGAATTGGCAAAAGCCACGTTGGTGCTGGTCTTGACGATATTCGTCAGGACGTGGAAAAAGTAGTTTAAATTGAAATGCTCAAATTTTGTGTCAATCGATGATTTTTTTTTTTTTTTTTTTTTTTTTGAGTCGTTAGATCTTAATTTCCAATATTTGGCCATAAAACCCATCTCCGTCTAGGGTTTTTGATATTCCTGCCCGAAAGTTTGCGTACTTGTTCAATGACTGCCCTTTCCTAAAACTTGTTCAAAAAATTGGTCCTTTTTTTGGTCAAAATATGTTTTTTTGGGGGGGGGGGGGGCGATTTTGAACAGAAAATTGACCGTTCTTCGTTAGCACAATTTATTCCCAATGGGAACAAAAAAAAAAAAAAAAAATGAAGGACCTCATTTTCTTTTAAATCTTGTCCGGAACCTTGTCTGCAAATTTAATTTAATTTCATTCATCTAAGGGGGAGAAAATCTAAAATGAACATACCCTTTTCCGTCCAATCAGATCCATTTGCCTAGCGCAACACCCTAAAAAGTAGAAACGTTTGTTTGGCATTTTATCCTGCGTAAGGAAAAATGCCAAATGAAAACAATTTGCTGTACAGTCTCGACCGAAGCTTTTGTCAATCAAAGAATATGACGGTCAGATTATACACGGTACAAACAAGTGGCTCGTTGTATACCTCCAAGAAAAATGCCAAATCGAAACACTTTGTTCTGCGATCGACCGAGTCAATTTTCAATCAAAGAAAATCACGGCCGAAATATTCACGAGACGAACAGGGCAATTACGGCTTGCCATACGTCCTGCTCTAAAGTATGCTCAGGGAGTTGAAAATAAAACTCCATGCTAGCATGAAGAACTACATACATCAGTTTTACTGTCTGACACAGTGTTTCATTCAATTTGGTTTTGGTGAGATCATTTTTGACGTGGACAACTGACGGTGCGTATACTTCTTCTCAAACCCGTGTTGTTTGGAATTAGGAGAGGCTAAAAGCAGGGCTGTAGTCGACTGCTGACTCGTGATTTCATAACTTGAAGGACTTGACAGGAGGGGTTGATTTTTAGTCATTTAAAAAGTACAGGGACTCGGACCCTCCGGACTCGACTACAGCTCTGGCTATAAGTCTTTCTTTTATTTTCACAATATATATAACGTCGTCACTGGATGATTACCTTATACTTAAAACTTTGAGAAACGACATAACTTTTGAAGAGGGGAATACGTTTATTTCCTTTAAAATGTGTCAGCGCAGCGGATGCGCCCATAATAAGGCCAAAATTAACCAATCGGCCTTTGTTTCAGACCTCTACATCGGGTCGAAAATCATTGTAAAATGCTGTGCGATGGCTATGTTTACCTGTATTTACCTGTACCGTCCACTTCTCAAGGACTGGAAGGTGGAGGATGGCGCACTAGCAGGGAGCCTATTTCCTGGCTCATGAAAGCTTCCATAATTTGATCCAAGAATCAGGTAATTACCCCGGATGGATGATTGGGAGCAGCTATTATTTTGGAGGTGTAATCATATTTAATTGTCATAATTGTTATATCGCAAGGCACTGTCTTAGTCGAAGTTTACAGCACTTGTTGTTCTAGTAACTTTTTAAGATGTCTGGCACGTTTAGGGATTTTCAATTTGAAAAGCCTTGTTTTTTTTAGATAGCCTAATTAAATCAAGTGATTGTTCGATGCCCAATTTTTTACCAAAATCCTGTCCAAAATTTA
Organism: Holothuria scabra; assembly: GCA_037179385.1. Lineage (NCBI taxonomy): Eukaryota > Metazoa > Echinodermata > Holothuroidea > Aspidochirotida > Holothuriidae > Holothuria > Holothuria scabra. The sequence goes on along the minus strand of CM074183.1, from coordinate 24,364,714 downwards.
CATTTTGCAAACCTTTGTGGGGTGGGGAAGCCCCTCCCCGGCCCTCGCCTCATACGCCAATGGAGATTGAGCACTAGGAGATGGCTTGAATCCCCAAAGCTCCCGTAAACCGATCTAGCCACCAATTCCACAAATTAAATCGAACAAGATTATGAAAACTTTTTACAGAACCGAAATGTAGACCTTCAAGTTGGTGTTGACGGCCGGGAGACTACGATGGACAACAGTAAGGGAGGCAAAAATAAAAGGGATTTTAGCCGTTTAAGAAGTTCCCATAGGAAACTAATCAGAGTCAAATGTTTCAGGCTGTTTATTCATGGAGGTGTTTTTGTCTGTTCCCTGGTTTATTTAAGCTCAATATTACTAATTTCAGAGGGGAAACTAGGTGGGGAAACTTAAGAGGTTATGTTATGGTTATGGGTTAGCTGGTTAGGTTAGGGATTCAGTGCTTTCGTTAGCCAATTAGGAATTTTCTTGTTAAACTGTGCGTATAGGTCCGTAAATTTTGGGAAGGGGGAGCTGTCTTCTGGAATACCGTTGGTTCGCAGTCCACAGCTACCCTAATAACGTCAGCGGGTGAACGGATTTGAAAGTTTACTTGCAACATACAACAAAAATGTAATAAAATTACATTATAATAAAATACATTTTTTCTTTTAATATCGGAATAAAGGTTAGGTCTTTATTTCATGACCTACCGGTATGTGACTAATAGGAAAATTTGATGTTTAGAGCAACATAAATGATCTCTTTAGAACTTTGACGTTATGTACACTAAATTTTTCTTATACTGAGAAAAGTACCGCTGACAGGGGTTGTAATCAAGGTCACTAAGAAGAATATATGCGAACTCATCTCAGGGGCTTAGGCTAGTCTAAGCCTGGATGAGTGCGACTTTGCAGAAGGTTGAACTCAATTCCAAGGAGGCCTGAACAAACATGCATTTGTTTAGACGGAAGAACCATGCCAGTCAATCAGCTCCAAGTCTCTCTAAATTTCACCTTTCTTTGCGCCCTTTGGTTTTCTTATGTAACTAGCAGTGGCGAATCCAGGATTTTCCAGAAGAGGTGGGTTTCCTTTGTGGCAGAATGAAAAGCGGAGGTTGAGCCGCCAACAGGACTATGTAAGCGAGGCACCACCATTAGTTGGCGCGGAGGGTACAAGAAAACTTTCGGCTTTGTACACCCTCCAGATGGGCGGAAATGGCAATTCCCGAATGAGAAAAATATAAAAAAGATGGGACTTTTACTTGCAATTACTAAATATTAACATCATTTTTAAACTTCCCTGGTCGGAAAGGTTGATCATGATCATGAGGGCCGGTTGGTATGCATTACCATCAAACATCCTTGCGGGAACTTCTTCTTATGTAACGTTTATGCCCCCAACCAACCTACAGACAGAAGGAATTTTTTTGCTACCCTGCCATCCTTCGTTCCTGGCTGTGCCCCTTGTATCCTATCTGGAGACTTCAACTGTGTCCCTGACACACGGTTTGATCGAATGTCCACCTTCACATCTTCAAGCTGTAGTGTTGGTATGGTGGAGTTGGACATGTTCACAAAGAATCACGATATGGTTGACGTTTGGAGAGTGCAGCATCCTGGCTTGTCCGTGTTCACTTGGCACCGCCCTGATGGCACGGACGCCTCAAGGTTGGACAGGGTGTACGCTCCAACGGCTCTGTCACCAAGTGATTGCGAAGTTGTGGCATGTCCAATTTCGGACCATGATGCAGTTACTGTCTCATTCACACCCCCAGAGTCATGGCCAGTAGGGAGGGGTTCTGGAAAATGAACACAGATATTCTAACGGAGGCTGAATATAGCAAAGATTTTAAGGCCAGATACGAAGGGTGGCGAACTTTGAGGCCGGCCTTTTCAACAGATTTAGAGTGGTGGGATGATGTAAAGACCCGCATCAAACAGTTTACAGTGGAATATTGTGTAGCAAGAGCTCGTCGAAGAAGGGAGGAGTTCCTTTCACTTTGCTCTAGGGAGAGGAACGGGGACCACTCCGCACTTCATGCAATCCAACAGTACCTTGATGGAAAACTACACGGGGCCCGGGTTCGTGCTCGTGTGCATTGTGTGGAGGCGGAGGAGAAACCAACCATTAAGTTCTACCGGGACGTCACAAAGAATGCCATCGATCGCAGTATAAAAGCTGTCCGTGACGCCCACGGTGTGGTACATAAGGACCCTCTCGACATTGTAGAAGTGTATAAAAACTTTTATGAGCAGCTGTATACCCAGGCAGATGTCGATGAAGACCTTCAAAAGTCCCTATTAGATAATATTGACAAAACCCCTCTAAAGATCAGAATGATGAACTTGGCTCCCCTTTGACTGTTGACGAGCTCTGGAAGGCAGTGGCGAAGATGAAAGGCGGAAAGGCACCTGGGTCCGACGGTATTCCAGTAGAATTCTATAAACGCTTCTGGGGTACCGTAGCACATGATCTCCGTGACGTATTCGTCTCTAGCTTCCTTGCTGGCTCATTGAGCCACTCGCAGCGCACAGGCATAATAACTTTGCTGCCTAAGTCAGGAGACCCCCTCGAACCGAAAAACAAACGGCCAATCACCTTGTTAAATGTAGATTACAAGATTCTGGCGAAAGCCCTTTGCAACAGGCTAGGCACAGTTATGCCAGATCTTGTAGGGTCCTTTCAGACTTGTGCGGTGCGGGGACACAGTATTCAGCAGAACCTCTGGGTGGTGCGGGACTTAGTTGAATACGTGATGGACCGTGACCTTCCATGTGCCCTTGTCTCCCTCGATCAGGAGAAGGCCTTCGACATGGTTGATCATGGATTCCTCTTTAAAATTTTAAAGAAGTTTTGTTTGAATCCAGTTTTTGTTAAATGGACCTCCTTATTGTACAATAGTGTAAATAGTCGGGTTATCGTTAATGGCCTACCGTCAGACCCCTTCAGTGTCCAACGTGGCGTACGGCAGGGGTGCCCCTATCACCTTTACTCTACGTATTGTTTAGTGAATCAATAGCAAGAGCCTTTCAAGTAGAGCCTTTGTTTCAACCATTTCACATTCCCGGTGGTGTTGAAGTTAAGTGCCTTCAGTATGCCGATGACGTCACATGCGTAGTCTCCGACCTAGCTTCCTTCAAGGCCCTTAGTGGCACGTTGTCTAAGTTTCAAAGAGCCACAGGTGCCAGACTGAATCCCAATAAGACCAAAGGACTTCGCCTAGGTAAGTGGCGGTCAAGAAGACTGCCCTTCGCTGCATCATGGGTAGACGACGCCATAAGGATAAACGGCATATGGTTTGGTTATGGACAAACCGAGTTACTTACCTGGAATGAGAAAGTGGACCTGGTGGAAGCTAGGTTGAAGGACTTGGGCGAGCGCCACATTAGCCTGTTCGGAAAGGTGACAGTTATCAATCGTTTTATTTATCCCCTTTTGTGGTATCCAGGCACCGTTCTGGCTGCTCCAAAGGGTGTCCTGTTGCGTCTCGAGAGGGCTGTGTTTAGGTTTTTATGGTCAGGGAAGACGGAGCTCGTAAGAAGAGGGATGGTATATCAGGATGTTAGGCGTGGTGGGTTGGGCCTTGTGCATTTTCCTTCCAAACTCCGTTTTCTCCTGACCAAGTGTGTTTATAGTGCTGTAGACAGCAGAATGCCTTTTGCCTATTTTGTCCGTTATTGGGGGATTATCATTCCGTCGGTTCTTTCCCTCCCTGTTTAGTAACAGTGAACCCCACAGCTGGAGGCCCTCGGAAGCATACAGTCAAATGAGAGAAACGCTCCTCATTATATCTAGAGTTGGGGACGTTTCGCAGTTAAGTGCAAGAGACCTATACCAGGCTGTTTTTGAAGAATTGGTTGGCCAGGTCCAATCCAATCACTATGCTTCAGGGTCGGAAGTGTGGCGTGTGGTCCACAGCAGATCATTAGATTACCGAAGGCGAGACCTGTTGTGGCGAATCGCACATGATGCGATTGTTACTAATCTCAAGCGTCTTCGGTGGCGTCTTGGAGATGGAATTTGCCCACGCACTGGATGCACAAAGTGGGAAAGTGTGTCACATGTGTTTTGGCAGTGTGAATTTGTGGCACTCCTTTGGGAATGGTTCCAGGTCCTGACTGATCGCTTGACGATGGGCAACACATGGGCGGTCGGCCGGGACTATGCTTTGTATGGTCTTTCACCCCCGCCATGCAATACAAGTATTCAGGGCATACTTACCTTTGCTTCGGCCTCCATAAAGCTGGACTTATGGAGAGACCGATGTAACGTTGTTTTTAGGGGGATGGGGAAGCCTGCGGACGTCGTCCTGGCATCGGTGAAGGCGGAGGTGAGGCTGAGGGTTGAGTCCGACTTCGTTCGTTTGCCAAGGTCGGCGTTCGGTAGGCGATGGGGTCCACTCGTTTCGGTGAGGGGGGATCGTGTGGTGGTCAATTTGTAATAGGGTGGGTATGTAAGGGGCTTGTAAATAGTATGTTAATATCTGTGTGTATAATTTTCTGTACATAGTTTTGTAAATATCTGTATATATAGCTTATTACTGTAATGAACATAATTTTCTGTTTGATTTAGCAGTCTGTAAATAGTTTTGCGTTTATGTTTTTGCCCGATCCGGTTTCAGTTTTTTGTTTTTGTTTTGTATGTGCCGTTTCGATGCACTTAAAAAGCACATCATTTTTAAACTAGCACTTACAAAAATGCCACTGATGTTTAATATCTATTTATAGCCTTGTCTCATGTGTTGAAAGTTTTATTTAGAATATCTCCATAGGAAGGTAAACACGGACAGAGGGGTACGGATTGACTTAAAGCAGATTCGGCTTGTGGAAGAGGGCAAATTTTTTGCCCGAAAATTGCAATCCTATACTCAAAAGACTATCTAAGCGAAGCGCCATCATTCGTTGGCGCGGAGCATTGGACAGTTTGAAATATCCGGACCCCAGACAGCTGGAAACGGCACTCCCCAGGCTTTTAAGCATGCCGAACCTAAGCAGTCATTATTTTGTAATCCTTAAGGAAGCAGTATTGAAGTGGAGCGCTACCATAAAAGTTTGGGTTGATAAACGACAAATTTTGGAAAAACGGCAATTCTTAACGCTTTCAGAAATGGCTTTGCCCAAGAGACCATCTCAGTGGAGCGCCACCTTCACTTGCCGCGGAGTGTTTAAGAAATTTTGAAAATCGTAAACCCTAAGACAGCTGGAAATGGAATTCCCCAGGCATTAAACAGAATCCAAACAGCCGATACTTTGAATATAATTGGTGATTATCCAGCCCAAAAGGTTAAACGGCGGGGATCCCACCTGAGCATACAGAAAGTTTTGAAAATTGCAACCCTTCAGACTGCCTGAAATGACATACCCCAGGCTGGTTAGCAGAATTTAAGCAGATTTTATTTTGAGCTGTCCTTTGCAATAAAATGTTTATAGCAATAAAAAGAAGGAAAAAGTGCAACATGACCAGAAATATGCCGGAAAAATTGCAAACGTTATTCGTTGTGAATAAGGGACATTAAACTCAAGAGATATAAGGGAAGGGTGTCACTAAGCAAAAATTACAAATTAAATAGGCCTATTTAAGCCTTATTGTTTTACGACGTAAAAATTTCAACTTTTTTGGAAGGTGGGTCCGTTAAATTTTTTGTTAATTTAAGGTTGCTCAGATGCAAAATCGATGGGATTTTTGTAACTGATTTTGGCGGAAAATGAGAATTCTACTGTAATATTTGGCTGGATTTAAGGGGAGGGTACGTGTGAACGATCTTTTGAAGCCCCCCCCCCCCATACCACACACCTTGAAAATTGCCATGTAACGGAGTGTAAGCAGTGGGGGATGCGCAAAGAAGAAAGTTATCATAAAAAAAGATTTGCATGACACAAATGGGGCTCGGCATCTTGACGCGTTTAATTGCATAAAAACCTACATGCTACTCATAAGTCTTTCGCCTGGGAGTTCGTAAACATCTTTCTATATTTGCTACGGTGCTTCTCCTAAAGTTCTTACAGAAAGATATTGATAAGAGTTTGAGTTAGATGAAGTTTGACGGCCTAGTTTCTGTAATCAAATGGTCTGAGTCGAGCCAGCCGCGGCCTTTTCACCATATTTGGTTCTCTGGCCTGTTTTCTCCACTCCATTTCTTTTGCTGAGCACCAGGCACAATAGCGGTAGATAATAGTTTTAAATACAACGGTATGGGGAGCAACACCGAAGGAAAATTCGGAGCGCACGGAGCGCGCAAAAATTTTGACAATTCACGAAGGATTTTCAAAGGTTCTGACACTGTAGTTTGAGGACCATTTCTGATAGGAAATGAATGCAAGAGCAGCAACACTCAGTCAAATTACACACTTCACTCCTACAGAAATGTAAATCTTGGGCGACTTTTGAGATCACTAAATAATTTTCAGATAACTTTACAGAAATTGAAAGGAGGACCTAACTCGTGCTCCCAAGTTTGGGCCCCACTGATTAATTCTATGATGGTTTTCGTCCTCAAATTGAGTTTCGACACTGGAGAAGTTCCCACCATCAAATGTCTGTTTCTAGAACATAACTTGATTTAAAGCAGAAAATGGGCAAATTTTATCAGATTTTTTTTAAAGCAAACAACTCACAAGAAGTCTTCAAAGTGCCTGTTATTACAACTAGGCCAATTTACTGTAACATATGGCTCATATATATTCCCCGAGAAAATTTCATTATAAAATTTTCAATACTAACTTTGATCTTAAGAATAAAATCAACTAATTCCAAGAAAATATCAGTAATCAATGACCTAACTCCTATTCGCTCTTAAGACGAACCTCCAACTATAGGAGACACCGGATGGGTGCGTCACCTACCATGCAGGTAAACATTTGTTTGGTCAGGGAGCACCCATCCCATCCTTGCCCCGGGCACCCTTATCACTGCTGAACACCACCACTGATAGTAATACCATTTTAAGAAGATATTTAAGAAGCATGGAAGGAATTCGATTTGTGGCGACCTGTGGGCTACTTTTCCAACGTTTTTTGGTTAGTTTCGTGCTTAAGATTGGTAGAGATTCGTGTAGATACTCTTCCCAAAACTCTCAGCCACCCTCTAGTTCAAAATCCTGGGTTCACCTTTCCCAATGGGTGTCAATGGGTTGTACATTACCTCCTATTCACTCGCAAAGTTAGATTGGGCCTACATTTCTGCACCATCTTGTAGGCACAAGACTGACGTACAGGGTATAGTGACGGTGGTCAGGGAGTAACACGATATTCTTTTTGACAATTTTCACCTTTTTATCCTTCCCTTTTCTTTTCACTTTTTACTCATTTAAAGCGGAACTCCAGCTGGTGCGGGTAGGCACCTCCCGCACCCAGCCTACGGCCCTGCATCTCACACCCCCAACTGAAATCGGTAATTCTACGCGGGAGCGGTTATTGTGTACAGTGTGTTAGCAATGTATTCAATAAATTTCCATCTCGTATGCGTAACAGTTTCCTCTCTATTCTGGTACAAGAGTGTTACCCAGTACCAAAAATTAAGAGTCCTGTCCCCCAGTAGGCTACCTCGCGATTCGCGCTCATGCTTGGGATGTAATTCAGTACCTCCACTGGGTGCCAATAAACACCAACATTGATTCGACAAATAGATTTGGTTCAAAGTAAAATAAATGAAGGAGGTGTGAATATTTTCAGTCACCTTATGCTTGATAATATCAATGTAAACATATATCAATAACAAAACTGGTTTTGTACAGATATGAAAAAGCATCAGTTTAATTAACATGAAACTGTTGTATAAATCTATACTTTCACGATTAATTGCCTTGATTTGTTTCGTATTTTATTTCAAATCTTCATTACAAGTAAATGGAGCTTGTATATTATGGCTCATAAACCTTGTTGAATCAATGAGTTTATACCTGCAGCTCCCTTATACCTGCTTAACAGCTCTTGTTATTAAATGAGATACTTCTAATTGATCCTCGTATACGCCTAGTTCATTAAACAACGTAAAGTAGACCTCTCAAAACATATCAGTCCCATGGATAGGTGTAACATATATAACACACACCGTACAACCAATGGCAAAACACATAGGACCGTAATCTTCAATGGATGGGGTTGGGTGTACTTGCCCCCTTGCGATTTTCAACCGAAAATGAAAGTTGGCACTCTAGAGGAAATATACAGAACTTCTGAAAGTTTCATTATTCAAATTATGATTTTTAGAGCCCAAACATCTGAGACATTGCATTAATGGCCTCTTTTTCTCAAACATTTTCGCAGAGAGGTCCCAGAAGTACGTCTATGCAGGCTTCTATGCCTGATGAATACTCCATCTTACTCCTACAAGAAACAGCGCTTGAAAACACAACCACAGACAATAAACCGCTCAGAGAAACCAATTGTTGCAGTACTTATAATTATTAGCTAAACTCAACTGAATGAGCTTATAAAGTAACTTTTAGTTTAAAGGGCATTGTACGGAGTCGCCGCAAACAGCTACATCTCAAAACTGTCTCTTTTTCGCTTCGAGTATCTGACATTATGTGTCATAGTATATAAATACCGTACTGCGTATCCAAACTAAACTAAGGAAAAAATCTATACGTATATGTCTCAATTAATGCAGTGTGAAACATAGTATGATTCTTCAGAGCCATTCATGGATTATAGGAAGTTCGTCGGGTGCATTTCAACTTCTGGTGACTGCAAGTTCTCTTTAAAGCTAATGTAACGTATCTGTGTGAAATATGAATTTCTTTCCACAGCATGCATATGTTTACATGCAACTATTCTGAAATGTTTCATTTCCCATTTTTTTTTTTGCAAGGCCTATGCTACGGCAATGCACCAACAGACGGTGACTCCCCCGGGATCACACCAAAAGCGGTAATTAATTGGGGCAAGACGGCACATGGTACCAGCCGTTAAAGTGGTGCCATGCATACCAGAACCGAAGAATTCAGGAAATAAATGAAACTTAAAATCAATTTATGAGTTCAATGTTTCAAGTACCTACTATAGATAACAACCATTTTGGATCTAGGAGACCGAAGGAAGAGAAAAATTTCTCAAAGAGTATAGACGTGCAATCCTTTCCCTTATGCATTATCCCCTTAAAATACGCTCTAATATGATAGAAAAACTCAATAAATAATGCAGATTCCTAAACACGTAATCAAGTCAACGATATACGAATACCAATTTGCATCCAAGCCACCTCACTAGCCACTATCGACATAATGTCTCAAAGAGTATAGCATGTCGTCCCTCTCCCTTAGATAAAACCGCTTGGCTTCTGCGCAACCACAAAATATGAAGAGTATCACTAAGTAATGATAATTGCGAGCTAATTAGTTTAAAGCTTTGCCAAAAATAATGTGTACAATTTTTAATCTTAGCCAGGTTTTACATGTGTCGTTCCCATCAGAACCGTCTGGCACCTTCAAGTCCTCGATGGTATCCAGAATATGTGGCAAAGGAAGACCTTAGTTACCTATCATACCACCTGGTGCGTCGCTAAGATATTTTTGACCCGTTGTAATCTCATGTGACATACCTCTGGTGACCTGGAATTTGACCTCTGGTGGCCTGACTGGTCTCCACAAAAGTTCCTCCCCACATTAAGTTTAACAAGGTTTCCAAACTTTCACTTTTGATGAAATAAAATGACCTTTGACCTCCAACCAAAACACTAGGTCTCTTCCTCTCCACATGACGAATCTGTATACTAAATACAAAAAGTTTCCGTCATTGCTAATATGAGACATTGTGTTTACTAGCCATTTACGAGGTTTTCTCACGCTTAGCTCATGAGACCTAAAATGACCTTTGACCTCCACTCAAACAACGGGAGCCTTCCTGTCAACATTGAAAATCCATAAACTAAATATAAGAAGTGTCCATAACTGCAACATTGAGATATTAGATTAAAAACTCCCATTCTGGTCTGTATATAGAGGGGGAAAAGTTTTCATGAGAAGGTAAGAGGCAGGGGTGAAGGGGACAAAAGTCCTTAGGCTACAGTTGGCAAAATGAGCAAAAGTGTTAAAAGCTAACTCCAAACTCTATAAGGGGAAAATAAAATTGACAATTGAAGCCAATGACATTGGTTTTAGGTCTAATCTGGTCTGGTCTGGTGACCTGAAATGAACTTTTGCCCCAGGCGAAAACTACAGACAGCATTCTTCCCTCAATATTATAGATCAATATGCCAAATATGAAAACCGTCGTCCATTGCTATCTTGAGAAATCATGTTTATAATCAATTTTCATGTTTTCGCAGTTTAAGCACAGCGGCTTACTTCAAATGACCTCTGACTACCACTAAAAACAATGGGGTACATTCTCCTAACATGAAAAATCTATATTCCAAATATGAAAGTTGTTTGTCATTACTCGTGATATCGTGTTTACAAAGATTTGGTTTTCTTTCCACTGGTGGCATCAAATGACCTTTGACCTCCACTAGAAAACAAAGGAGCACTTCCTCTTAACATGACAAATCTATATACCAAATATGAAAAATATCTATAGTTACTTTCTGAGAGATCGTGTTTTACACGCAACTGCAAAGGTATCGCAAACACACACACATAAAAATACACACACACGCACGCACGCACACTGCATCCTGTCACTATCGTATAGATTTCTTGCCTGCCTTCGGCAAGGACGCTATACCGTAGCTTTCAAGTGAAGACAATTTATGTCAAAATTCTCTCCCACAACCCACTATACACCAGCAGTCTCTTCATTGGTACGGTAGTGTTCTCCTATTGGTTTACTGTATGTTGAATTGCATGGCCGTCATGGTAGCAACAGATCTTTCAAAGCCACGAATAAACGGCGAGCTTCATGCATATCAGAAGGCATTTGATAGTTTTCAAGGTTTCCCAATATATCCTCAAGAGAACGTCTAAACCATCTAGCACAGCCGTATTGAGGATATTCGGAGCAATACTCTTCCCTTACTTCCCGAATTTCTTCTTCTGTAAAATCCAACGGCATTTTGTAGTCCATTGCATCATAAACCTCTGGCGCGAAATACATCAAGTCAGGAATACCAGATGGACACTCCATGTTTCTCTGATGACGAATGCGATGTTGGTTCCAGTCACGTGCTGATTTATCTAGGTCCTCTTGTAGCAAATGAGAAAAGCAAAACCGCATGGCTTCAACTTGGATAGGATCACTATTGTCAAATATTCCTTCATCCCCCATGTCCTTAAAAAAATTGATCCAAACACTGGTGCACATTCTCCTAAGCTGCGACCACCAGCATTCTATGCGCTGATTACTTGTGGACCGTCCAAACATGAAACTCCTTTCTCTGGAAAACTCATCATTGTGATACCATCTAAGGGCAACCTGGATATTACGAACTATGGTATTCTCTGTTCCCCTGTCGGCCCGCACTATGAAAGGCACACCGTTTGATCGACAAACGAAATTTAGGTACAAATTGCAGATGATTCTTGGATTGTTGTTGCTTGGTCCGGTTGTAAGCCATAAAACCTTCCTAGAAAACCCATCAATTGCCCCGTGAATAGGAAAACCATACACTCTTAAAAAGTTGGTTAAAAAATTCACCAACACTGGTCACGTATGTCAAATACCTGAAATTGGTTAAATTTTGCCCAATATGTGTTGTTTATTTGGTTACCCCACAGGCTGGTTACCCAATAAAGTGGTAAAAAACCTCTTGGATAACCCATTAATCAACAATTATTGGGTAAATTTTAACCAATTTCAGGTATTTGACATACGTGACCAGTGTTGGTGAATTTTTTTAACCAACTTTTTAAGAGTGTACGGTTTTAGTTTATCATAACCATCGATATCAATAATGAAGTTCGGTCCCCGAGCTGTGTAATGGCGTCTTCTAAAGCGACGTGCTCTTCTGTTTTCCACCCCAATGGGATCAAGCACTTGCTGTAGTAGCCTTACAGTGCTTCTTTGGACATTCAAACTATATGTTGTGCGAAGTCTTCTTGTCAGAGAACGATAGCCAAGACATTCTCCACCGCCTGAATGGAGTTCAGACAAGAAGGCTTCAAGGATATCCACGGCTGGTGATTCGTCTCCCCTTCTTGTTTTGCCGAAGTGACGTAAACGTCTCTTTACATGACGGATGCTTATAAAAACGTTGTGGCAAACCGCCAAAAGTGCTACAATTTCCTTTATTTCATAGCCAGCGTCGAAGTAGTGGCAAATGAGTTCATCTCGAAGGCCGTTACCATCTATTCGATACTCGGCCGCCGTGTATGGTTCTGGACCGAGTGCGACTGGTAATTGAACACTCAGAAAAATAATAACCTGAAGAAGAATTGAAAAGAAACTGTTTCACTAAAAGTTACTTGTTGCGGTATACTTAACGAAAGATTTTGTCTCACTTCTAGAGCATGCTTAAAGGGTACCTCAAGTTAAAAAATGCAAATATATAAATTAAAGAGTGTGAAAAACGAATTCTAACAGTCTAACTCCCATCCCCATAGGACATTCATGAGCTGAGATATAAAATGTTGAAATTTATTCATTTAAAACAAATTAGTCTATCGCGCAATACGTTGTGACTTTCTTGTTGTACAACTGACATTATCTGCTTTGTTTCCCTTTAAAATTAAAAATGTTTGTATGACCTTGCACACTTCCTATGTGCTTACTTGGCCATGTTGCACAGATAGGGATTTATTAATTACATCATCCCATAAGAGTATTAGTGCTATCACACCTTTGTACAAGGAGCAGTTACTTTCAGAAAAAACAAAGAAATGAAAAGATTGTAATTTGATTAGTACAGCAATGACATCATAAATTATTGCGCAACGTACCATTTTAATTTGAGTGAGTAACCATCAACATTCTATATCTCGGCCCAGGAACGTGCTATAAAGATGGGGGTTGGACTGTTAAAAGTTATTTTTTGTGCTCTTTGATATATAGTTTTGATTTTTTGGACTTGAGGTACACTTTAGCTTATCATGAGATTAATAATACGGTTAGGCTAAGCTATAATGGTGCCTCAGAAATCGCCAATACTGCATGTCACTCAAATTGACATATTTTGTTCAGCCATTGATATATTTCTTATCATGTTTTCGGTCATAAAACTCTATTCCGCACTGTATTTCTCGCTTCTAGTAGACCTCATAAATTCACTTCTAAGAGTTTGCGAGTGATATATTTAATAATATTATTTCATTCCTTCACTATTACTTCTGAAGTATATATTTTATTTCATGGAACGGCTCTTTGTCAAAGAGTCGGGAGGAGAGACAACTTTGGCCCCTCTCAAAAGTGGGGAGGTCCCCAAATACCCACACCCAGCGTAGCCCACCGCAGATGATTCGGTGTATTGGAAGATACACAAGAAGAGTAACCGTCTGTCATCCATGCTATGAGGAGTTCTCCTTCCCAAAAGATTAACCATTAGACTGCAAACAGCCCACGTATGTTTGCTGGCAATACGCCTTGTGACATTTTAGATAAACAGTGGCATTGCGCAAGCGCGTATATGAATATGTATGTATCACGTAGCAACGTAGATAATGAGCTGGCAACGGCGTAAACAACGTTCGGTAAGGGAGAAAAGTGTTGGCAGACGACATGAAAAAATGATGAATTTTGGTCGGTTTTGGGGCGGGAAACATGGATGAAAATGAAATACACACTTTCATTAGTTATTAATTATGACTCGTACACAGATAACATACCCGTTTGATCCAGATCACAGCGAATTTTCGACGTACGAAGTATGTCAACCCTGTAAATAGTTCACAGTGAGACGAAATTGAACTTCTTCGAAAGAGAAGGTAAATACCCCACAAATCATAACATATACAATGTAACAGGACTTTTCCCAGAAATGCTAGATAGCTCTAGTAACAGAACATTACCTTAAAAGTACGAGTGTGCAACTAGCTTAGTTGCTAGATTGTTTTGTGTAACGATATTCAGGCCATAAGATTGTGTGTGTATATATGCATATTCGCCCTTTTGTTGTTTGTTCCCAATGAAGATTAAACAAGTTAACTGACGTTAGGAGGGGAATAAGCAAAATTTAGACCAACGATTTTTGCCAGGAATGTAAAAAAGGGGAATTTCTTCAGTTACCCAACTAGCAATTGATAAGGGGCATCTAGGTTCAGAATGAAAGCCAGTGCTTAGGGTCAAAGCCTTATATGACAGGGAACAGGTACCCCTGCCCCATAGCAAATCTGTTTTACATAACAGTATGTACCGTATGGTACTGAAATTGTGTATATGTTACAAAGGAGAAGTCTACCTCAACATGATTTCCAGGGTAGGAGCCTGGGCTGGCTTATGAGGGATGCACTTCCCCACCAAGTATTTCTCCCCTTCCCCTTATGAAAATTGAAACTTTCACACCTGTAATTAGAAAGCTTTATGCCCCCACCACAGTTCTCACTTAATAACAACACTTCCACACCTAAAAATGGAAAGCTGGCTATGGGCCCAACTGGGGTAAAAACTCTAGGCCTAAGACAGTTATCCCACTCTCTACATTAAGTGCTACTGTCACTTAGCAAGTGGCATATGTACGATATGTGAATCACAAGGGGGATGCCCTAGGCCCTCAAACCCCCCCCCCCCAAGCTATGACCATGATTTCAGTCTGGGTATTACAAAGAACAGAGCTAGGGAGGGGTTTGATACTTTACATGCAGCCCCCATCTCATTTGATAAACTCCTATAACTGTAAGGGTCTATTGGTTTTGCAGCCCTGATGTCCCAGTACCATGCAGCACCATGCAGCTCCCAAACAAGGATTATTTTTGCCAGCCTAATTAAAGGCACAAAACCCAAGGGGTGGAAAATTTGACCCATTAAAACTTTTGGACTCTACCGCTAGTGTATTATTTCAAAGGCCCAAAACTGTTAATTTCAAATCTAAATTGTTTAAACCCCCTGGGGCCCCCCTCACTACCTGACACACCCATTCAAAACTTTGGCTATAGACTTGGCCAAATGCTAATTTAAGGTACATTTAGGCCTTATCGATTCGTCACCTTGCTTTACAGACAGTGTCTTTGTAAATGTTTGCCAGATGGGAATAGGAAGTGAGGGCAGATTACACAATAACACATAAAGGCAAATAGGGGCAAAGTTACTGGGAAAGAAATATTATCCTACCAGTATGCTAGCTTATATTAGGGCAGAATATAAGAAAGTCACATGACTGATTAAACTGTGATGTCTAAATTGCATGGCAGCCACCTGATAGACAAGTAATTGACAAGAAGAAACCTACTTCCTCTCACAAGAACTGTTTTACTGAATGATAAGAGGGTTAAAACCCTTCCAAAGGAGACCAATTTTAGCTTGGAAGATGAGCTATAGGCTGAATGTGAAATCACAGAAAAACATTACTTATTCACATTTTCTAACCTCATGACCATTTATTGGAAATTCAGTGTGAAACAATAAACAAAAATAAAAATTGTCAAAATGTTTAGGCTAGTATAATGTGAAATACAATTAGCCAGCACATAGGGGCAATGAAAAATGGTGGGAGTATAAAACAATAAGAATGGAAAATGCAATATTTCAACTTAAAAAGAATAAAGAAGGAGCTAGTTTTATTTAGTCTTATTTTTCAGGAAACAGCACTTAAAGAGTTATTTTTACATTATTTCAAAATTGACTGGAAAAGCATCAATTGAAAAGGAAAAAACCATCAATTTAACTTTTTTTTACAGCTGGCTCAATGAACTTACAAGGTCATGTTGAAAAGCTGCAGCACCTCTGCAGGATCTGTGGAGAAAGGGTGCAATCATGCTACGACCGTGACAAGGGATATTCCCCTAAAAATTGTGTGACGTATGCTGGGAAAATATTTGCAACATTTTCCATAGACATATCGACTGATGATGACACTATTCATCCACAACATCTATGCCATACGTGTTACTGCAAACTTTTCCAAACAACAAAATATGCCATCCCAGTTTCCTGGAACCCCCACCCAAGAACCGGTCAATGTCTAGTTTGTGAAATGTGGCAAAAACAGTGTAAAGGAGGAAGACCTAAGAAACGGAGTTACAAAACTGGTAAGAAAAAGGAAAAAGAGACAAAAAGTTCACCACGAATTCCACTAGAGAGCCTGGAGGGGACTGTAGGGGCCTGTAGGGGAAGGGAAGAACAAAGAACAGTCGCACCACTTCCCAATTCACAGGAAGGTGCAAACTTAAGCAAGACCGCTGGACGCACCATTGACACCTATATTGGAACGCATATCATTAAAAGCAAACTGCAACAGTCCCAGAATGGCATGGCGACTTTCAAGACTAGGGGGCAGGTAAGTTTCCTGGGTGTGGGGTCAATGTATCAGAAAACTAGAAAAATGCCATGAATTGTGGTAATGGCCATTTCTGTAACAGCTGACATAGCTCAGAGTTGCATAGTGTTAAATTTTTGTTGCATGGCATGCTCTCTTGGAGTATGTATGCGCAGTAATGTCCTTAATACTGAGGACACTTATTCATACTTATAAGACTGATTCATATTCCAGGATAGAACTGTGAAGCTATGAAAGGTAAGAACACTGGATAACTCTAAGCTATGTAAATGACATGAAACAGAAAAATTACAACTCAGTACATGATGTCAAGGCTTAATAAGTAAAAAATGAGGTATGAATAAGTGAACAGGCCAGCACCATCAGTGAGGAAATAAATTCGCCTGTATTTTGCTTAAACAATATAAGTTTTACTTTAGAAGAAATTTTTTATTAACTACACTACACTTACAGTACTATAATATATATATATAACTCAATCTGCAGACGGTACTGTTTCGATCTTGTTAGATCTCGTCAGCTCAGAGTAGGTTCCAAGACTGAATAACTACGTATATAATGTTTTTTTTTTTTTTTTTTTTTGTTTCGTCAGCCTCTACATTTCATTCACCTCCCTAAACCACGGAAGGGTACAGATGACTCTGAAAACCAAACGAAGAGAAAGCGCTGCAATCTGCTTTCCCAAGCAAGAGAGTATGTCAGTAAAGGCCAAGCAAGCAAACAACTAAGCGAGGAACTGAAAAACGTTACGCTGGACCAACTTCACATGTCTCAGGTTACCATCCCGAAAGGGGAATTTTTGGGCTTGAAGGCAGATACCTGCTCATCCTGGAAGAAGGCAAGAGAGTTAAAAAGGTATTCATGGTAGTCATCATGATTATTCTAGCCATATAACTATACACATGATTAGCAATAGTGTTTAAGTGAGTGCTGTATAGATTACAACTCATTTTAATAATTTAATTTACAGATGGTTAAAACAATATGGAATACGGACAGAAGGAGAAACTGCCATGAGGAGTCAGCAAAGCAAACTAATGAACGACAACATTAAGGCAGAATGGCTTCCTCTTTTCCATAAAAATGCTGATGAGGCTACAATACTAAAGAAGACACCCTGGGTTGGTGTGAAATCTCTCAGTGCAAAAGTTCAGCAGCAACTTGATGGACTTTACAGGTATTTTTACTTTTTTCAAAAAGTGTCTGTTGAAATAAATTTTCCTGCATGACTTCCACACTACCATTTTCATTGGCTTACTTTTCTAACACTACCCCCTTGGTATGGGCTATTTTCCAAGCTGAGGAAAAGTTTTGACCTTGATAAGTACTGAAAATTATTGAAGACTTTTTATCTTACAGCCTAGGCCTCCTCCACTGGAACAATATTCCAAAAGATGAGGTATGGATCAAAGTTGGAGGAGATAAAGGCGGCGGTACATTCAAGCAGGTATTTCAAATTGGCAATGTATCAACACCAAATGCTCCTCGAAACACTGTGGTAGTAGCGGCGTTTCCTGCTGACGATGTCACCGGGAACCTGAAGATAGCATTGAAAGATCACTGTTTTCAAGTTTCAAGTCTGCAAACCTCCCAGTGGAAGTAAGTCTGGAAAGTTATTATTATTTGTATACTTCAAACTGTTAGGCTATGTGTAATTAGTTACAGTATCAGGATCTAATGCCTCAAATTACTGTACTGTCTGCTTTTGGTATTACAGGAATCACCACTTGCGAGTTTTTCTGTTCGGTGACTACGAATACCTGTGCAGAGTCTACGGTATCACAGGAGCAAGTGGTGAGTTTCTTTCTTTTTCATTCTTAAAATTGAATCCTTGGAAATGTGCAGAATCTCAGGATACTCTCCTTCATTTTTCTACAGGTCGCCACTGCTGCTTATGGTGTACTGTAACCAAAGATGGCATGAAGCTACCCCCAGATCATCGAAATTGTACAAAGAGGAGCCTTGAAATGATGCATGAAGACCATGACAAATTCCTGAAAGATGGCGCTAGGCCATCAAATGTCAAGCTGTACAATAACATGATCAACAAGCCTCTATTTGATATTCCCCTTGAACAGGTAGTGTATCTTTCCCTCTCCATAAAGCTTGCTGCCAATTCTTCACATCAAATATCTAGTTAGAGTTATTTGGCAGTGTACAGTAAATTCAGGGCTCGATTTTCGTGGTTGTCCGATTGCCCGGGACAACTAAAAAACCGTACGGTCAACCATAAGTTGGAGGTTGGTTGTCCAATGGACAACCATTTTTCTCTCACAGTGGATATTTTTCAAGCAACTTCATTTTTTTGATGATTAAAAAAGTATATATATTGCTGGCTAATCAAATCTTTCAGCTTTTCTCATCATACAATTTGAGACTGCAAGTTTTTTTTTTTTTTTGCAAAAATCATCTTTTTTCTTTGAGACCAATAATACGTAAACCCAATTACTGTTTTGTACTGTAATTGTGCGCAAAAATGTTTCGGACAACCAAATTTTGTTTCGGACAGCTAAAAATAAATTTTATGAAAATCGAGGCCTGTTAGATCATAAACAAAATGTCCATCCTGAGGAAAATAATTACATTGTTCATTCCTTCCTTTCTCAGGTCTGCCCACCAGGGCTTCATATTAGCCTCGGTCTATACTTGAAGCATTTCAACTCTTTTGAGAAACAATGTCACTTGCTAGATCAGGCGATTGCAAAAAATTTGAAGGAACAAAATAAAGACTACGATCTCTCCATGTCATTCAAGACTGCTCTGGAACAACACTTTACCGCAACAAGACTGGAAGAGGAAGCAGCTGGTCTAGATGACAGTGCAGAAATCCTTTTGGAGCACCTGGCAACAATCCAAGATGAGGAACAGGCCTCCATCTACCAGAACAGTGTCACACAACACCTAGAAGAAAAAAGAAAACTTGTAAGTTTAGATTAGTGATGTGAAGGAAAAGTTAACTGTCAATTTTTGTAGGTACAGTATCAGAACAATACATAGAAGATTTTGATGTAATAAGAAATAAGTATCATGATCAGTCATGGTTCTTGTCAAAATTTTTCAACAAAGACTGCTCTCTGCAAAATTTAATACAGTATTTCAAATATTTTGAAAATGATCATACTCAGTACTGACTTTTGTTAATGAAGGGACTGAAAACATATTTTGTTATGCATACAGAACATAACATTTTATTCTACGGCTGGTGAATGAAAACAGATATTGTTATACCATGTGTACTGTAGCTGTTATTTTGCATACGTAAACTATATTTACTGCTCTTTTGCAATTCAGCTAAAAGAAGCGGAAGCCATGAGGAAATCTGCCTCTTTTGAAGTTGGTGAGGGGCCCCTTGCAAAGGAACTTGATGTCACCCTTCAGAAGTTCCGTGTATGCAGACAGGCATACCATGGCAAGAGTTTTGTGGGAAACCATGTTCATCGATGCTGCAAAGTAAGTGAATGTATAACTTCCTGCCCATGAAAAGCTGCTCTTGACAGAAGTGTTTCTTTACACATAATGCAAACAAAAGTCCCTTACTTTAAACTTACCATAATTACTGTATCTTCCATCCATTCCAGAAAGAGAACATAGACATGCTCACAAACTCTGTTGTGGACAAGACAAGGCAGCTGTGTCCCAATCTTGTGGGTGAGGCTGAAGTGATGGCACAGAAGTACAATATGCTTTTTCGCTTGTTTGGAATATGCCACAGGCAGTATAATACTGCAGAAACTGTTACAGAAGATCAGGTCAAAGCACTTGGTGAGTTTTCTCTTTTCAAGTCACATATTGAGGAGGAATTAAAAGTATATTTATATGATTATTTAAATTATTCCTTGCTTTGATCTTTCTCCAGACGAAACAATAAAAGCCTACGTCAGCTTCTTCCGTGAGAAATTCCCCTCGGAGACATTCCCCCCGAAGATGCACATTTTGGAAGAACATGTCGTTCCTTTTATCAGAAGATGGGGAGTTGGACTAGGTTACCTCGGAGAACAAGGGGTGGAGTCTGTTCATGCAAGGCTAAATGAGATCAAGCAAAATATCAGAGGTCTTTCAGATGAGCTGAAAATTCTGCAGTCGATGATAACAACCCACTGGGTTCAAACTAGACCTGGGGCAAAATAAATGAGAAAATGAATTGATAATAACAAAGTTATACAGTAAACACACAGTCAGTTTGTGGGTGAAGAAATGCGTGCAAAGGTACAACTAGTGTGTAAAAGCATGTTAATGTGGAAGTGAGTGGACACTGAGTGAGATTGTATACATGTGTCAGATGGGTTGTGGGTGACTGTGAGGGTGAGTGTCCATGTAGGTCTGGGAATGAAAAAGAGGGAGCAATATGTATGTAAACTGAATATTATCAATCAATTTTTTAATTTCATTTGAAGGATGGTGTTACAAACTTACAACTCTACAAGCCAACAACTGAAAGAAAATGAAACAAAAACTATAATTTCATAGCTTCTCACTGTTGTTTTTGATGAACTAGTGCTTTGCTAGTGTGAAATAAAGGATACAGACTTTGACTTAAGCAAAATACATCTTTTGTTTAGAGCTACATTACAGTAAAACAACCCCATACCACCTTTAAATCTACTGTAAGGGGGTGTTACAGTCTTAATCTGAGAAAAGAAATTTACATTAGCAAAACTTGTGGCCCTTACAAATAACTTTTTATTAAATCAAATTGAAAATGGATGAAACACCAGTGCCATTCTCAAGATTAACCTAACAATTAAACTGTGAAAGTGACCCAGTTCTTGCTAGCCCTTGCACTGACCATGACCATAAAATTATCTTGAAATATCAGGTGCACTAGTGCCAATTTTCATCAGGGAGGGGGAAAATTTGGGGGTGGGGCATTAATGCCACAAAATGTCTCCTGTGGCTACATGCCCGCTTTAAGGTACCAGTAGCAATCAACCTACAATAGTCCTAGGCATATCATTTCTGGAAAAGGCACCCACAGGATAGTCTCTTAATATGTAGGCCTAGCTAGACCCTTGTCGTGTATAGATCACTTGTCTGGGGAAATAATCTAAAAGGGCTGGGCAAATGTCTCCCATTTGACCTAGACCTAAGTGGTAGGTTCACTGGGCCAAAGCACCAGCTTGTAAGTTACTACACTACCCAGTCATAACAATTAAGGCACGTGGAAGTTTCTGGTCAAACTTCAAAGTTTTGATGAAAGCGAGGTTAAATTGGGGTAAGTTTAGAACTAAAAAGATCATAGGGCCTACCAGAAGAGTTAATCTTCAATTTCGTGATCGTGAACTTAAAGCATGTTAAATCTTGGCTACGTTACACCTTGGTGAAACCTAGCCTCGTTTATCCTGACACATCTACAGTAAGCAGAATGCCTAAACCTAAAGTCCGGTCTCTTTAAAAGAGAAGCAGAAAGTCTGTTCAAATGGCTGCACAAGGTAGCCACTGTCACACATACAGCAGTAGGGCCCTCTTCTTTTCTCTTCCTCAATTAAAACATAAAGACAACCCTTGTCAAACCATTTCAAGGAAAACTAAGTAGGCCTAGCCTATACGTGTTTAGAATGCCAGAATAATTCATGTGAAGTTGCTTTGCAGTAGAAGCTGGAGGGCCAGCCTTCTCGTCACATTTAGCCTCAAGCTAATGTAGTCTTAACATAATACACCATGCACATGATTTACCGTTGAGGAAATAGGCTATGACTTAGTGTATAATAACATGTAACCAACATCAACGGTATCTTCTAATTTGGCCGCGGCAAGGACTGGCCTTGATTGGAATAGGAGAAAGATGGGCTACCATCCTCCTTTATTTTGTTTCGTGTAAAGAAATGTTCCACCTAAAACATAGTAGTGTCTCACCTGGCAATTCGCAAAACTTTTGGAGCTCTGATGACTGTGGAATCGCGTTTTTTCCGGGTTACGATGAAGAACATGTGGGATATTCATACTTCGATAAACAGTATTTTCGGCAATCTAGCAGTCGCCTATGTTGAATATTTATTTTAAGGGTCCTTCTATTATATCACAGGTAACTATGTAGGTTCTGGGAAAACTCCGGATTTTTTTTACCATCAAAATGAAAATTTAGTGAAAATAAAACCCCAAAATACCCATAAATTGCTCTTTCGAGAAAAAATGGTCATTTTTTCGATCATTTGACTCAAAATGTAAAATAAATGTTGTATTTTAACAGAGGAATGAATAATGAACCCCCCTACATTTGTAAAGTTGTGGTCGATTACCTTTATCTCACTCAGGAAGGGTACAAAGGTCACGAGGCGATCAATTTTTTCAAATTTAAAGAGTCATGAATATTAAGTAGCTTATTACCTTCGCGCCTGCGCACAACTAAAATAGACTAGTAAACATACGTGAGCCCGACAGTAATTGAATATGTACAGCTTGACAAGGTATCCCTTGTACTACACTCTCAGTATTGTTAGCCAGCTCTACAAACAAAGTTAGGCCTATTCATCAGATTTACAGACTGAAGTGTTGTCTATTGCATGTTTCCTTCTATAAATGATAATCATAAAAATCTTAGATTTTCGAAGGTTAAGTTTTATCAACATTATTATTTTCATTTCCATTTCGTGTAACATCGAGGACACTTCTTTTCGTGCATTCGAAGTTTGTTGCTGCCCATGTGTGCGTGACCACAGCTTTCTTTTCATGTCAACTGGTACCAACACGTAGGCCTACGTCTAAAGACGTTGCGCGCATTTGGTACAATGTTTTAAAGTGTGCTTACACTACGACGGTGCCGCATAATGTTAGAATAAACTAATGGGAGTCAGCGTTGGGCTTAGATTTATGGGTTACGCCGGGTTGGGTAAAGGTGCAGGTTTGTTGTATTAAAAATTGATTAGTGTTCCTAACATCCCGTCATTAAGGGCTTAAGCACACGCAATTTGGTGTAGTACCCGTTGACCTTTTCCCTATTGGGCAATTCCTTGAAGAAACTTCCTACTCGTCTATTAGAACCGGCGTTTCAATACTTGAATACCAAAGCCTATGTACGAATATTAAATCAGACTCTGCTACAAGCATGAGGCTTTGGGATATATTCTATTTGTGTGATGAAAAATCTATGCAAACTTTTCCATTTTGTTACTCCAATATGAAGAGAAAGTAAATAATTTGACGATGGTAAAATGAAACGAACCATATACTTACCAAAATAAACACTTGAATTTTCTTTTAGATGTCCTTCATGCGATAATCGGCGTTCAGTCTTTCTGTAGAGCCGTGCACAAGCATGCAAACCATGTAAAATGGAAACCTGCGTTCGAGATGTAAATAAAACGTTGATCGCTAAATCGACAAAAATCTAAATTTTGGCGAGATACCAAGTTAAGTGTAACTTGCCATCTCGACATTTGTCGAATTTTACCGAGATGTAACCTTAATATAATTCGTCAACTCGACACAATCTTAGTTTTCACGAGATACCGAGTTATGCGTAACTTGACATCTTAACATTTTGTCAAATTTTGCTGAGATGTAAACTTAACATTAGTCACCAACTCCCCAAAAATCTTATACTTGGCAAGAAGTAAGGCGTAACTTGGCATCTCAACAATTTGTAAAATTCCACCGAGATGTTAGGTTAAAATAAGTCGGCAACTCGACAAAAATCTTACTTTTGGTGAGATACCGACCGAGTTAAGCGTAACTTGCCATCTCGAAAATATGTTAATTTTTTCCGATATGTTAAGTTTACGTAAGTCGGAAACTCGACAAAAATCTAATACCTGGCGAGATACCGAGTGAGGCGTAACTTGGCATCTCGACAATTTGTTTAATTAGTACCGGGATGGAAAGTTAACGTGAGTTACCAACTCGACACAAATCTTATTTTTGGCGAGATACCGAGTTAGGCGTTCTTTGGCATCTCGACAATTTGTCAAATTTTATCGACTTGTCAAGTTGAAGTAAGTCGAACCACTACAAAAACCTTATTTCTGGCGAGATACCGAGTAAGGCGTAATTTTGCATCTCGACAATTTGCTTAATTTTACTGAGATGGAAAGTTAACGTGAGTCGCCAACTCGACATAAATCTTATTTTTGGCGAGGTACCGAGTCGGGCGTTACCTTTCATCTCGGCAATTTGTCACATTTTACCGAGATGTCAAGTTAACGTAAGTCGCCAACTCGACAAAAAGCATTTTTTTGGCGAGATACCGAGTTAGACGCTATTTTGCATCTCGACAATCTTTCACATTTTACCGAGATGTCAAGTTAAGGTAAGTTGCCAACTAGACAAAAATCTCATTTTTGGGAAAAAGATAACGAGTTAAGCGTAACTTGACATTTCGACAATTTGTCAAATTTTACCGAGATATCAAGTTAAAGTAAGTCGTCAACTTCACAAAAAGTTTATACTTGGCAAGATACCGAGTAAAGCGTTACTTGGCATCTCGACAATTTTTCAGATTTTACCGTGATGTCAAGTTAAAGTAAGTCGACAAGTCGACAAAAATCTTATTTTTGGTGAGATACCGAGTTAGGCGTAACTTGACATCTCAACATTTTGTTAAATTTCACCGAGATGGAAAGTTAAAGTAAGTCGTCAACTCAACAAAAATCTTAATTTTGGCGAGATACCGAATTAGGCGTTACCTGGCATCTCGGCACTTTGTCCCATTTTACCGAGATGTCAGGTTAATGTAAGTCGCCAACTCGGCAAAAAGCATATTTTTGGCGAGATACCTAGTTGATCGTAACTTGACATCTCGACAATTTGTCAAATTTTACCCAGCTGTCAAGTTAAAATAAGTCGTCAACTCCACAAAAATCTTATACTCTGCAAGGGACCGAGTTAGACGTAACTTATCATCTCGACAATTTATGAAACTTTACCAAGATGTCAAGTTAAAGTAAGTCGGCAAATCGACAAGTACTTAATTTTTGGCGAGATACCGAGTTATCTAAACACGACAACTCTACATCTCGGATGTCCCCTTAAGGCCACGGTAAATTTGTTGCTTTTGTCATGATTAAAGTAATTTCATTTTTTCGTGCAAATGTCACACTTTGGACCCTGAATTAAAAAAAAAAAAAAGCCCATGTGTGTTGCAGCTTTGGTTGAGCTGCATCATTTTGGAGATACCACAGTAGATATTTATTTGGTTTGTTTTGATTTGGGATATATTCCTACAAGGAATGTATCCCATGTTGTGTTTACCGGGCCGTTGGTAAATTGCAGGTTTCCCTTAATTCTTTGACACAGAAATGCAAAGTTCTTCCTTTAGGTGCCGTTCTTGTAAGAAGTTTGTGACTGCCTCTAAGTGGGACCGAAGTGAGTTGTGTCTTGGTTGTCCACAACCAAGTCTAAACCAACCTCATCCGACCGAGAAAAATCGAT
The DNA here is from genome assembly GCA_037179385.1 of Holothuria scabra. Taxonomy (NCBI): domain Eukaryota; kingdom Metazoa; phylum Echinodermata; class Holothuroidea; order Aspidochirotida; family Holothuriidae; genus Holothuria; species Holothuria scabra. The sequence continues at coordinate 24,339,061 of CM074183.1, read as the reverse complement.
CAAACACAAGCCGTTGGCGGTGAAGTCCTCTAGAAGATCTTCAGGGAGAGCTACCATATCCAGAAAGGCCTCCTGTGCTCCCAAGGATAATCCTAAGAAATCCAACTCATACAGTTCTTGTCTTCGTCGAGAACGGACGTGTTTTGCGGAGCTCTCTCTGATTGTGCTGAATTTTAACATTGTACTGCTGCTCTGTGCTGGCTTTGTCTTTTTACGTACATAGAAACGGGCACGGAGAACCCTTAACACAACTCAGACCGCTGCTCTGTGCTGGCTTACTTGCTATACTATACTAATACTACTGTGATATTATTGAAGCGTTGGGTGTGGTCTCTCCCTTAAGGGCAAAGATTTCGTCATGCTTGTTTTACGGTTGTGTTTTGGGTTGGGTTACCTTTCTGATTTCCTCTTAACTTTTTTTGACTAACGGTGCTAAGTTTTGATTTTTCTCCTGCTGCTCTGTGGCCTCGTGCCACAAACCCTTTGCTACTATGCCCGCGTGTAGGGATAGTAGCATTAAGTTGCAACTTTTGAGTTGGAGGCAAATGTGTCACCTCCTCAAGTGTTTAGTGTGTTGAAGACAAGGGGTATTGAGGTTAAACAAATTGAGATGTAGCAGGCGCTCCAAGCCCGAAACACGTATGACCTGAAGTTCAGGTCAGATGCAGCCCGGCTGGATGGTGTGTCTCGCCTGAAAGGGGGTACAAGGGCTCACCGTCAGCCCATATGATCGCTCTGTGGCGGTGACGGTGCTGTACCTGCCCTTGGAGGTCGCACAGGGTCTGGTTGCGAGGGTTCTTGGGCAGTACGGAACTGTCACCAGCAGTATGTGGTGCACTTACGATGGTGGTGAGGTTCAAGGGCATACAGAACTGCACGAGGCAGTTCCGTATGGTATTGAAAAGGGACATTCCATCCTTCCTCTTCAGAGGGGGTGCCAAAGCCCATATACGCTACTTAGGCCAGCCCCACACCTGCTGTAAGTGTAGGAGGCTAGGTCGTGTCCCAACAGACGCGGGCGGTGTCGATGGTTGGGGCACGACAAGGCTGAATGTCCCAATGACGTGAGGTGCAACCTTTTACGGGAGGATGGACCCACCTCTGGTGCCTGCCCCACGTCCTACTCTACCCGTGTCAGTGGGGATGTGGGGCTGACACCCGACCCACGCAACCAGACCCAGAACCCATGCCGGACAATTCAGATGCACCTGAGGAACTGGAGAGGGTGGCTCGTGAGGAAGAGCAGGATTCCTTGCCTCAAAGAAGTGTGGGGAGGGGACAGGGATCCCTGAGGCAGACTCTCCACCCCTGGCACCTGAGCAGGCTGGAGTGACAGCAGTAGAGGAGGACCTCCAGCTCTCCTCTGATTCGGAGTCTGGCACTGCCATGTCAGATGTTGGTGAGTCAGCCCCAGGTCCGCAAATTAGGGAGCTACCGTTGGGAGAGAGCTGGTTTGATTCGGGTGAGGGCATATCTGAATCATCATTAAACAGATCTGCCTCGGGTGAAGTGTCTGACTCTGACCAGAATATTCAAGTCTCTGAGGCCCCCACACCACCCCCTCGTCATAAAGTCAGTAAGCTCCAGACAAATGTTTAGATTCCCACCCCTCCATGGCTGTGCCCCTATCCCTCTTGACCCTGAACGTCAACGGTATGAGGGACAGTCAGAAGCGCGCCAGAATATTTCAGTTTTGTAAGTCACTAGGTGTGGACTTCGTTTTACTCCAAGAGACACACATAGTGAATGAGGACGATGTCCACACCTGGTCCTTCGAGCGGGGTGGAGGATTGCATGCTTCCCTTGGGTCAGCATCCTCTTGTGGAACAGTTATTTTATACCACCAAGGTGGACTTCCCTGGTTGGAAAAGTTGATTCTGATCATGAGGGCCGTTTGGTATGCGTTACCATAAAGCAACCCAATAGTAGCTTTGTACTGTGTAATGTGTATGCGCCAAATCGGCCCTCCGACAGGAAGAACTTTTTCACCACGCTGCCATCCTTCGTCCCTAATGGTGCCGCATGTATCCTGGCTGGAGATTTTAACTGCGTCTCCGACACACAACTCGACAGTTTGTCCTCTTGTACTTCTTCAGGTCGTGGTGTTAGTACGTCTGAATTGGACATGTTCACAAAGAACCACGACATGGTTGACGTTTGGAGAGCACAACACCCTGGTTTTTCCGTGTTCACTTGGCACCGACCAGATGGCACGGAGGCCTCGAGGCTGGACCAGGTTTACTCTCCACTTGCTCTGTCACCATCCAACTGTGATATTGTGCCATGTCCAATTTCGGATCATGATGCAGTTACTGTCTCCTTTCAACCCCCCCCCCCCCCCCCAAGTCATGGCCAGCAGGGAGGGGGTTCTGGGAAATGAATATCGATGTTCTAACAGAGACAGAACACAACGCACAGTTTAAAGCCAGGTACGAAGGGTGGCGAACATTAAAGTCAGCCTTCCCAACAGGTTTAGAATGGTGGGATGACGAAGTCCCGCATGAAGCATTTCACTATTGAGTACTGTGCAGCTAGAACTCGTCGAAGAAGGGAGGAGTTCCTCTCGCTCTGCTCAATGGAGAGGAATGGGGACTCATCCACTCTTCACGCAATTCAGCAACACCTTGATAAAAAACTACGTGGGGCCCGCATTTGTGCCCATGTTCATTGCGTGGAGGCCGAAGAAAAGCCTACAATCAAGTTTTACCGGGATGACTCGCAGTACGCCGTGGACCTCCGCACGAAGGCGGTGCGAGATGCCCTTGGTACAGTACAGAAGGACCCTCTTGACATTGTTGAAATATTTAGAACCTTCTATGAAAATCCTTACACCCAGGTAAATGTCGATGAGGGATGTAAGATAATATTGACAAGTCCTCCACTAAAGAGCAGAATGATTACCTCGGCGCCCCATTAACTGTCGTCGAGCTCTGGAAGGCAGTAGCAAAGATGAAAGGCGGAAAGGCACCTGGGTCAGACGGTATTCCAGTGGAATTTTACAAACACTTCTGGGGTACCGTTGGACATGACCTTCGTGATGTATACGTCTCTGCCTTCTTTGCTGGCTCATTGAGCCCCTCGCAGCGCACTGGCGTAATAACCTTGCTACCCAAGTCTGGAGATCCACTCGAGCCAAAAAATTAGCGGCTAATCACTCTCTTGAATGTGGATTACAAGATCTTGGCGAAAGCCCTTTGTAACAGGCTGGGCACTGCTATGCCAGATCTTGTAGGGCCTTACCAGACATGCGCGGTGCGTGGACACAGTATTCAGCAGAACCTCTCTTTGGTGCGGGACCTAGTTAATGGACATGACACAGCATGTCCATTATTGTGGTTGGTCGCATTTTCTGATGATCACGTGACCCCATTTCTTTCGTTCAGTTTATCGGACGACTCCCAATGAGAAACAAACCGATCTTTTGGGAAAAAATTTGTACAGCAAAGGAGACCGGTATGTGACAAGGTTGTGTGAAAAATGTCGGTAATTACGAAATGCGGTACGTTTTTCCTCAAATACTCGACATTTTAATATTAAGTAGGCTAATAGTAATATTAAGTAGGCTTATAGTAATATTAAGTAGGCTAATATTAATATTAAGCAGGCTAATATTAATATTAAGTAGGCTAATATTAATATTAAGTAGGTAATATGCCTGTTACTTTACATATGACGCAGTCATGAACGCGAGGGATGCTGTCCTACTTTGGTCTGTATTTTCAACATCACTTTATTCAGTAGAACTGTTTGGTCACCAAATAAATTTTACATTTGACTTATGAAGTGGATTATAAAGACAATTGTTTGAAAACATTCGTATAATTTTCCTGGAAGTTCGACTGAGCGGCATGCTACGATGTCTCCGTTTGAACTGTTTCAGTGAAGGAATGTATATAATGTGTACGTAGTGTAAGTGCCTGGTTTGGCGCAGCGTTCAGCAGTATAAAGTCAGTATGCACGGTCCATTGCGATCGTGTACAAGCAATGTGACCGATTGAACGTATAAACAAAAAGAATTTCACATAATGTCGTACAGATCGATCGAAGGCAAAGTGCAATCAAACCTCAAGTCCGAATTTTCGATGCAAATCTCCTATTTTACCATACGTATAAACCATTATAGGTTTTCGATTTGCATAGGCCAGCTGAGGTCAAACGTGAACGTAGCTAATGTACATCAACTGCACGTACATTCGCAGGTTCACTTCATTCCGGGCAATTATTCTAAATCAGAGACAAATTTAGTACTACACACCTGCTGTACTTTTTTAGGACAGGTTTGTCAATCCTCGGGAATCCTGGGAGTTGCAACAAGTGCCTTTGCACGGGAATAGGCCCTACTAAAAAGTAGGACCCGGGTACCAAATCGCCATACCCGTCGGGTACCTGGTGTTACACTGACTTAAAAGATTAGAACATTTTGTTAGGCATGCTCCATATCAGACATGCAAAATAATATTTACAGCTGTTTTGGAGAGGTGATGATCATATTCCTAAGTTCAAAACATTTGATTTGCCATAAGGTTTTATCACCTCCTTTTGTTTTAAATCAAAATGACAAGTAAAAGAAACGAGAAAGGGCTATTGTTGGAACATCTATTGTGCCTTAAACACCACACACAGCCAACAACCTTCACCCCTATTTTAAGTGTATTTAAGTTTTAGTGGAACGACCGGACGCGTAGTGGCCATGATCCCAAAGAAACGTAACAGAAAACAGTCACATAAGAAAATAAGTACTTTCCAAGACAATTTTTGGACGCTTTCCTACTCTAAAAGCAAGCATCCTAAGAGCTCGAAGCTTCTCCTTTTAAAACACCGGTTTAAAAACATCAATCAATCAGAGCCCTGCATTATGGTATTCTCTTGCACGACCAAAATTACCCATTGCAAACAAAGGCGTCATGCTCGTGAACTTCTCTCACAGTAATGCACAATGCACGTTGGAATTTTCACTGGAGGGTTACGTACGTTCTGACGTAGCAGGCCTCATGTTGACATCCGGACATGGTGACATAAAAGTGGCATACCTCCGTATTAAGATCGTATACATGCAAGGCTCAGTTTACCTAGCATGCCGAATGCTACGGGCACTGTCTCTGCAACCTGGTCGGGGGGATGTGTCTGCTAGTTTCTGAGTGAAGTACGAAGTGATTTTGAATCACCGTCGGATAGCTTGCTCGAACAAAGTGACGTACATTGATGTGTGAGAAGTAACTCACTACGTGACGATAAAGCGCGATCGGGCCGCACGCTGATAAAAGTTTCAACTTCAGGAAATAAAGTACAAACAACTTTCAAACTTTTTGATTCATTTATTTGGTACATATTAAGCACAAAACACAAACTTACACATAATTTCTAGGGCTCTCTTCATTCTCAGGCCCGGAGAATGTGTACCAAATTAATTGTAAAATATTTTATTCCATTACCGTGGGGAATAGCGTAAATTGGGTAATCCATTTCGCATGCAAAATATTTAAGCTTCGCGTAGTAGATTTGGAACCGGGTTGGATAGCGAGTGGTTACCCGTGCAAATTACACTAATTGCATCACCAATGAAAATATTGGGGGAAGCAAACAAAGGCATGCCCCTCCAATAATTCAGGCAAATTTTAAAAAAAAAAAAAAAAAAAAGGAGAATAACCAAAATGTAATAACATTTTGGGATATGGGGGGCTTCTTGAAAACGTCACTTTGAGTGTATGTGCATGTCATTGTGAGTGTGTATGGTTGTGTGTGTATTTAGGCCTACGAGTGCACTCGCTTTCATAGGGTGGATTGCTTATAGATCATTCCGGTCCTCGACACGAAATAGGGTTCAACATAGTCTGTTGGAAAATTTTTGTCCCACAAACCACATACCAGATCTACGTCCCTGTTGTCCGTCGGATTAACCAGGCAGTCCATCCTTCCCCTACATGGACAACCAAACACTAGCACAATGTCATGTCCATTGTGGTTACGGTACGTAACCACATTTTCTAGTTGAGTATGTGGAGGACCGTGATATGCCATGTGCGCTTGTCTCCCTTGACCAGGAGAAGGCCTTCGTCATGGTGGATCATGGGTTTCTTTTTAAGCCCAACTTTTGTTAATTGGGTAACCTTGTTGTATGATAATGTATAAAGTCGGGTTGTTGTTAATGGTCTACCATCGGACCCCTTCAGGGTCCAACGTGGGGTACCTCAGGGGTGCCCACTGTCACCCCTACTTTATGTGTTATTCAGTGAATCTCTAACTAGAGCCTTGCAAGTAGTCTTCGTTCAAACCCTTTCATATACTTGGTGGAGCTAAGTCAAATGCCTCCAGTATGCTGATGATGTCACTTGTGTGGTCTCCGACCTACCTTCATTCAGGGCCCTTTCTAACACGCTGTCCACCTTTTAGAGGGCGAATTAATTGCCTATGGTTTGGTTATGGTTCTCCAGAGTAAGCAGACCTGGTGGAGGCTAGATTGACGTCCTTTAATAAAAATACAAAGGCTGCAAAAACTTTAAAAAGACTGCAAAATGTACCATTTGAATTTGAGTGAATGAACGTCAACATTGAACATCTCATCTAAGGAATGTCCTATGAAGAGGGGATCGTTAGACTGTTAAAATTCATTTTTTTTATGCTGTTTAATATATAAATACATTTTGAATTTTTTTTACTTAAAGTACACTTTAACCAGCATTTACTGTGATAAACAATCAAAAGCATGGTAGTGAGAAGATCAAATGATTTGTGCCCCTAAAAGCAGGTTACACTCTCTAGGAAAACATTTCGACACTGTCACTAGTGAAAGATGGTTCAACTTTCGTGAAGAAGCAAAGAATTTTTACCTCTAACTGCAATTGCATCTTCTTTTAAACGTTTTTCTTCACTCCTGTCTCCTTTAAGGTCTCTTTTCTTTTTAAAACGAATAGACCTAACTTATAGTCTATGGGCCAATAATCGAAATCACCCCCCCCCCCCCCTTAGCCACAATTATTCACTGTGTTTTTCTGTTAGGTGGGATTCTTAGGCATCATATTCTGCTTGTTTGCCATTACACAAGTGGTGGGTGTGGCCAGGAAATCCAAAATGGCCGCCATTTTCGATTTTCAGGTTTAAGGAGCTGTTTCTCTGTCAGAAGGTCATATACCCCCAAACAAGGTGTCATATGAAAGCTGATAAAATTTACTCTCTAGTGATGTATAATTTGAGGGGGTTCGGTGTAATATGAATGCCTAAAAATAGCAAAAAGTGTGATTTTTTTGCAAATTTTTACGGAAAATTGAAATTTTAATAAAATGTTCACTTCAGTATCTCATGATAGCTTTCATAGATGCATTTGATTTTTTCCACAAATTAGCCCTCGATTTCAGAATTTACCCAAAATGTGTTCTTCCATTGACTTACTGTACAAATTGGCTATTAACCGTGTATTCTATGACCCTTTGTAATTGTCTGGCCCCAGCTGTCCCTCAGAAACTCTTATCCACTGTGTTTCCCTTTCAGTCTATCATAACGTGAAAATCTGTCTTTAAAAAGGTGGTGAGGAAGTTCAAAATGGCCGCCATTTTGGATTCTCATGTTTAAGAAGCTGTCTTCCTGTCGGAGTGTCACATAATGCTAAACAAGGTGTCATATGAAAGCTGGTTAGACAGTCTTTCCAGTGATATACAGTTATAGGGGATTTGCAATCACATAGATGTCTATAAATAACAAAAAAAGAATCGACATTTTAATAAAAAAAAAAGGTATCTCAATATCTTATCATAGTTTTCATTGCTTCATATCATTTTCTCCACAGGTTTGCTCCTATATAATAAATGCAATACCGCCAAAACTCTGACAGATAGCACACATAATTCGTGAGTTTTGACCATTAAAAGGTTTAGACCCACAGTTTCGGTAGTTACTAAAAATGTTTCTTCTATGGACTAACTGTACAAATGGGAAATAAATTATGCAGATAATGAGCCTGTTTATTTCGCTGTCCTCTTTGCCTTAGACGTTCTTACCCACTTCTGTTAAATTGTACTCAAGGTTTTCAGCTATCAGTTTCAAAATGTATGCCATCAAATAAAATGTTAGTGACTTGGTGTGGCCATGAAATTGTTCAAAATGGCGGCCATTTCGCCTTTGTCAGTAACGAGGAGTTACGCACATTTTATTAGTTCACACATTGTCAGAGGCGGCGCCAGAATTTCAAAATTGGTTTGGGGTAAATGAAAATCATAGAAGAATGATGAGGCAACAGTTTTGGGGTACAGCACGAAACATAGCCATGCAGAAGCACTCGTTGCTGCGGGTGAGTCCACTTGGTCGAAACCCTGGCAAGCTTTGACATGTTATCATGTGTCTGGAAAAAAAAATTAAATCTCAGGAGCAATTTATTACTTACTTTTTCCATTCACCTGACCCCTTACTGATCTAACGTGAGGGAGGGGGCAATTGATGGGCCAAGGATGAAATGCCCCCTCTTGCACCACTGTAGTACGGAATGCATACCATCGAGAACCTCAAATAGGATATAATGATATACATCGCAATAACTAAGAAGAAACTGAAATCCTATTTAATAATTCATTTCTATCCAATAAAAATAGAAAGATTACAAACTTCCCATAATTTCCCAATCAAGATCTGAATCATTTGGATCATCGATCACGCGAAGTGGGGTCGTTATTATTGCAATAACATGAAGGAATCAAAACTAAAGTAATGATTGTTTCCCGAAAGGGTATTCTGTTTGTTTGAGAAATATTTGAAGTTATGAAAGCGAAGAATAGTTGAAAGTTGCTTTGTTTGTGGGAAGCTACTGAGAAAAAGCATGTTATTGCTTCCGATCTGGAAGCATTCACATGCCTGTTATACGGTGCAAGGTTAGGTATCAAGAACATCAACAAGCTTCGCTTCACTATGTTTATGACACGCTACACACCTCAAAACCAGCTACTATCTAGTGAGAGTGGCATCGACCTAAGCTTACTTCCACCCTGCAGATCATCGTTGCGAATGCCGGCATGTTTTACGTGCCAATTATCAGGCTTTCATCTGGAACTACCAAAACCATACAATGGTCATGGCTGGGTTTTAAAAGATGAAAAATTGCAGTACCAATGGACAGAAGAAGAACTCCTTCCAACTGAATTGGTGGATCTAGTACTGGAGCAGAATGATGAAGGAGAGAACACTAGTGATGATGACTGCTACGATATTCATGATGACATTTTAGATGAAGGAGAGGAGGGTGATGACATCTAAATATGTTACACGTTAATCACATCCTATGCTTTACTTTTGACAAGGGTGTTTTATACACACTAACAGGTATTGGTCATTGTACTTTGGTTCTGCTAGTTACACAGATGTTGCACTTCTTTTGTAGTTTTTGGTTTCCCGAAAGGGAAAACTACGGAGCCGCTCTCGTTTCTCTTCAGGCAAAACCTTGCGGGGGATCGCGGATTGCAAAGTCGGAAGTGACTATCTTGCTCATACCAAAGTTGGTAGCCAATGACTAACTACAAACGTGTTATTGCGTATTTGTAACCGCGTAAGTTTTTATCCTAGCATGTGTAACGATAGATTAGTTGTACATTGAAGCCGAAGACAATAATATTTGCATGGTCATCTTTCTTGTGACGTCTCAAAGTTGTTAACTGTTCTAGGGTATGTGGTACTTGGAATGTTAGAAGTACTTCCAAAAAATGAATGGCAGTTAAGAATACTATACTTACAATTACCTACTCAAAATATTAGTACTCTACTTCAACATCATTTTAACATGCTTAGACATCTTACATTTTGGGGGCGAATTTAGAATTGTCACATTATATTTAAAATACCTTACCTTATAGTCGAAGAGCCCACAAGTGATGCTTTGTGACATGTATTTTGTTGGTAGGGGAGAGGAATTTCACTGCTAAAAAGAGATGCTTGCTAATTCATTACACTAAGACAAAGCAACCAAGTTTAGAACATAAATATTAATACTACGTGAATCCAAATTGTGGACCCAAAATTTTCGAAACACCTTAATAACTTCCACATATTTGCAATTTTATATAATCACATCATCAAATTCAACCTGTGTGGAAATGTTCCCGGGTTAGGGTTACGGGACCAACGACACGGGAGACCAGTGACACTGGGGACCATACAATGATGTCCACGGGGGACTATTGACAAGGGTCACTATAGACATTATCCCTTTACTGTAAAGGTGTGGTAGGTATGTGCATGCTATAACTCCTTACACTAGATTTCATGCATAATAATTAATATAAGAGACAACCCCTTCCTTACATTGCTGTTCAAAGTTGTGACACACAATCACAGTTGCGAACTGAACTAACATAGACATACAGTAAGATTTAAAGAGAAATTGTCACAAGTGGGATGTATTGCTTCAGTGTTGTTTGTCAGATGTCGCCGGATGAATGCTTCCTAGAGATTACATTATTTTTCGTACACGTATTTTTTTTTATTGTAAAGGTCTTTTACTTTGCCAGTACCAAACGTTTTAGACTTTATTTCATGATAAATTTTATAGACTGCTTGTTACTGTACATTACTGTTTTAAATAGAGTTGTCACACACAAACACGATGCATTCTCAACTTAAATGTAGAGATCAGCTTCGTGGAGCAGTGTCACTAGAAAATTGCTTCAGAGTTGTTTGTCAGGTGTCGTAGAGAAAAGCCCCATGGAGATTTACACATTACTTTTCATACATAGTTTTCTCACGTGAAAAGCTTTTGTTGTACTCGGAAGCAATAATATGCTTTCTCTCAGTAGCTTCCCACAAACAAAGCAACACTCAACTATTCTTTGCTTTCATAACTTCAAATATTTCTCAAACAGACAAACAGAATACCCTTTCGGGAAACGATCATTACTTTAGTTTTGATTCCTTCATGTTATTGCAATAATAACGACCCCACTTCGCGTGATCGATGATCCAAATGATTCAGATTTTGATTGGGGAAATTATGGGAAGCTTGTAATCTTTCTATTTTTATTGGATAGAAATGAATTATTTAATAGGATTTCATGTTCTTCTTAGTTCTTGCGATGTATATCATTATATCCTATTTGAGGTTCTCAATGGTATGCATTCCGTGCTACAGTGGTGCAAGAGGGGGCATTTCATCCTTGGCCCATCAATTGCCCCCTCCCTCACGTTAGATCAGTAAGGGGTCAGGTGAATGGAAAAAGTAAGTAATAAATTGCTCCTGAGATTTAATTTTTTTTTTTCCAGACACATGATAACATGTCAAAGCTTGCCAGGGTTTCGACCAAGTGGACTCACCCGCAGGAACGGGTGCTTCTGCATGGCTATGTTTCGTGCTGTACCCCAAAACTGTTTCCTCATCATTCTTCTATGATTTTCATTTACCCCAAACCAATTTTGAAATTCTGGCGCCGCCTCTGACAATGTGTGAACTAACAAAATGTGCATAACTCCTCGTTACTGAAAAAGGCGAAATGGCCGCCATTTTGAACAATTTCATGGCCACACCAAGTCACTAACATTTTATTTGATGGCATACATTTTGAAACTGAGGGCTGAAAACCTTGAGTTCCACAGAACTCCACAGTAAACAGAAGTGGGTAAGAACGTCTAAGGCAAAGATGACAGCGAAATAAACAGGCTCATTATCTGCATAATTTATTTCCCATTTGTACAGTTAGTCCATAGAAGAAACATTTTTAGTAACTACTGAAACTGTGGGTCTGAACCTTTAAATGGTCAAAACTCACGAATTATGTGTGCTATCTGTCAAGAGTTTTGCCGGTATTGCATTTATTATATAGGAGCAAACCTGTGGAAAAAATGATATGAAGCAATGAAAACTATGATAAGATATTGAGATACCTTTTTTTTTTTATTAAACTGTATATCACTGGAATGACTTTATAACCAGCTTTCATATGACACCTTGTTTAGCAGTACGTGACACTCCGACAGGAAGACAGCTTCTTAAACATGAGAATCCAAAATGGCGGCCATTTTGAACTTCATGGCCATGCTCACCACTTTTTTAAAGACAGATTTTCAGGTTACGATAGACTGAAAGGGAAACACAGTGGATAAGAGTTTTTGAGGGACAGCTGGGGCCAGACAATTACAAAGGGTCATAGAATACACTGTTAATAGCCAATTTGTACAGTAAGTCAATGGAAGAACACATTTTGGGTAAATTCTGAAATCGAGGGTTGGAACTCATGAATTAGATATGCTATCCATCTGCGTTTTGCAGGTCTTAAACATATTACATAAGAGCTAATTTGTGGAAAAAAATCAAATGCATCTATGAAAGCTATCATGAGATACTGAAGTGAACATTTTATTAAAATTTCAATTTTCCGTAAAAATTTGCAAAAAAATCACACTTTTGGCTATTTTTAGGCATTCATATTACACCGAACTCCCTAAAATTATACATCACTAGAGAGTAAATTTTATCAGCTTTCATATGACACCTTCTTTGGGGGTATATGACCTTCTGACAGAGAAACAGCTCCTTAAACCTGAAAATCGAAAATGGCGGCCATTTTGGATTTCCAGGCCACACCCACCACTTGTGTGATGGCAAACAAGCAGAATATGATGCCTAAGGATCCCATCTAACAGAAAAACACAGTGAATAATTATGGCTAAGGGGGGGGGGGATGATTTCGATTATTGGCCCATAGACTATTAACCCAGCCGGACGAAAACGGTAAGCTTACCATCAACCATCCACACACAAAAGGTCTCCTTTGTCTAGTAGTATGTCCATTTCCTCTTCAGTTTGTTGTTCTGCCAGATTCACATCCTGTATTCCTATAAAATTAACATTGATTCGAATGTCAAAGAAATGATCAAATGTCACTGACAAGGATCTAAGTTTAGGGAAGATGCTTGGGAGATAAAGAGGACTAATGGAAGAAAATGGGATTATTTCTTAATCCTGGGTTTGGTCCCTGAAAGAAAAAATGGGGCTTCTTCTGTTCAATGTACAATAACAAGACACTTGTTAGACCACCTAGCTGAAGGTTTAGCTTTGACTGGGAGCTGTTTGCACACAGATAGGATGATGTGACAAACCAGTTTGTTTGATTCAAGAAATTGATTCTGTGAAGTATATTTCATGGCTTAAATTGTAACATTTTGCTTATATATCAGACCATTTGATACTTTTTTCACTTGATACGAATGTGTGACTATAGCCATCAAATTTGACTAACCGTTATATATATATAACAAATAAGGATTACTACTTTAAACAAAACAGAATAGGGCCTCACTAAGGACAACAAACACAGGAAGACAAAAACACATGCCAGAGCTGTGTAAAAAGTTTTTCGAGAAAGCTGAGAATAAGAGTAGCGGAAGTGTAGTACTTCTGATAAACATGAATACTCCTTACAGCAACTAGAATGTAATAGTATCGTCAATCAATTAATCAGGTGTGAAACCTAAGTCAATTGTGTGTGATAGGAGCTTTGTTTTCTCTCTAAGATGATAAGAATTAATCAGGCACCAAGCACAATGCAGAAAGTTCCAATTTAAGTCTTTGGTATGACTAGGTCAGGATTCAAACTCCTCGTGACCTCAAATCAGGTGCTCTAACCAATTGACCATGCAGCACTGCCAAAAAGATCAGCATGCATTCAGTTCCCTGTCAACTCTGAGGGTTTGAGCCTTTTGTAGAATTTTCTCCTGTATTCAACCTAAAGCATTTAGCCTTCCCACTGGTGGGACTTCCTTTGTAGTGTCAGAGCTATTGATCAGAAATCATTTTACATATCCTATAAATAGTCCGTACATATAAGATTAACTGTCAGAGAAAGGAGGAACTACATTCATTACTTATGCTCTAACATTTATCGTACAAAAGAAATTCCTCTGAAAGACACAAAAAGGATCAGGGACATGATGAATGGGTCTATTTTGTCAAACAGTTTACTGTAGGAGTCTAATACTGTAGTTTACTGTATGCTACTGTAGCCATTTACGTAACTGACTTGCTGAAATGGTTCTACTGGGGCACAATTAAATAAACTGGTTAATCAACAGCTGTGGGTCAACGTCTTCAAACTCATGTTCCGCGGAGTTGAAAATGTGCTGATCTCTTTGGCAAACTGTGCAACCAAGGACTACGTAATGTAAAGAAAGCCAAGTAAAATACCATGGCACATATAAAGAAGAACAGGTTAATGAAGAACACTAACTGTTCCCTTGGAAACTTGAAGAAAAGAATATCTGAAAAACTGGATTTTCACATACACTATGAACTTGCACCATCCAACTTAACCTAAGTAAATGTACAATATTGCAGATGTAAGCTCTGGTTGCTCTTTATGCCATGGGCAAATGGAAAGGAATACTTTGGTTAGATAGAGTTAAGCCATCTGTGGAAAACTTTTCTGGAGAAGGTTAACTTAGGAATTTGATGTAAACAAATTTTTAACTGTGCTTCTAGTTTTCTTTCAAGCAGCTCATTACACTTGAAAATTTTGAGTTTCAACCTGGTTGTCAGTAATAATAATTGACATCCAAGAACAAACAAGAACAAGAATACTACCAGAACAAAAGCCAAACAAGGCAAGAATGAAAACTCAGCTGCCAAACTTGATGAACAGAAAAGGACATAAAAAACAAAATAACTCAAAATGCAAAACCAAATTAACACAGCATAAAACAAAATTGGCAGATAAATCAGTCACCTCTAAAAGCGTTGTTGGGTGCTGCAGCAGGCTGGAAGGGAATAATTGGTTAAATATTTTACTACCTTTTTAAAGTTGTGGCACTGCTATATGACATGGTGCCGGACGTTGAAATTCCTCCATTTTGAAAATTCTAAATGTAAAACTTCTCACCTCCCACTTTCATAACTGTAATCATGTAGCTTTTAGAACACCAGGAAGGGTTCTTTCCGGCTTTCTGGGGGGTTTTGTAAAGGCCAAAAATTTTCTGGTACGCTACGCATCAACTCATGGTGGAGCTCCGCTTAGAAAGTAACAAAGGTCCTCATTTCTGTCATGACTGAGGAATGGACACCATATGCAGAGCACTTCTGTGAATTGCCTTCTTAACTGACTCTTTAAGACGGTTCAATATTTTCAGGAGAATACATTCTTTTGACTTTCTGGATTTCTTTTAAACTTAATCGAAATTTCTTTTAATCCCTATTTATTCTGACAAAAATTCTCTGAGAACAAGAGAATTTTTTCACAAAACAACCTCCAATATATCTCAATATTGTGAACACTGAACTTGAATGCATTGAACTTTATGCAGCAAAAGCTGATAGTAATCTGTGAACAGAAGAGTGGTTGTAGCAACTATCTCTGACAACCTTTCAATATTAACTGCTCTGAATTCCATTATCTCTCCAGGTACAGCGCTAACCATGCACACATGTGCACATTACTGAAGGAGAAAAAATAACAGCCAAAATTATGGGTCTCACTTTTTTTTTGGGGGGGGGGGGGACTGAATATAATGATGCCATTCTTGGGGTTGAGAGGTAGGCCTATATGGGAGAGGTAAATTGAAGAATTTAAAATGGATTCCTGCTCTGATATGTGGGGGGGGGGGCACAGGATTTCCCCCCTTGAGCACCAATTGGTGGTTGCAGATTGCTATTGTTCTAAAATCAACAGTATCGCAATGGAGAATCTCATTCCAGACATCCCAGCATCCCCAGTCTACAAAGACTCATCTGATACAGAAACAACCACCCCTAAAGGGCCTAAAAGTCCTAAGAGGGTACCGGAAGAAGGCAAACTACCTGAGGAGAGCTTTGAAAGAGTGAAGGTATCATCTCGATGCCCTGACGAAACTTCAAAGAACAGTCATCGCACTGAAGAAGGAAATAACCAAGCTTGACGTTGAATTAGCCAAAGGCAATATTCCCAACCACCTCCGGGTCGACCGAGGCTTACCCAGGCTACCGTGTTTCTTACATAGTTCTGAGGAAGTAAGGAAGGATTTTGCCTCCCTCTTTCAAAGAGCTGGCATGGAACTCGGACAAGCATGGCAGCAAGAGCTGGCTCGTCAAGCCAAGAAGCAGAAGGATCGCTTCACTGAGGAAGAACAAAGGGCTCGACAGGAACTGGACACACTAGACGACAACGGGGAGGCGAAGAAACTTTTTTTTACGTACATCGAAACAAGCACGTTGCAACAAAGGACAACCCAAACCGGCCGGACAAAAACACAACGGCTAACAGCGACCATCTACACAGAAACACAGAACGAAAACGTCTGTCATGAACTTAAAGAAGCACCAAACCCCACCCCAACACCCAAACTCACCACCCGACACAAGACCAACACAGAACAAAACCAATCCCAATCCCCAATCAGAGTAAACTAATGTCCATTTGTTTGAACGCCTTAACAAACAGACCAACTCGAACGAACCACCCACACACAAAACACGGAACGAAAACGGCCGTCACAACGAAAAGGAGGCGACAAACCCCACCCAAACCTATCGCCCGAAGACCAAACCATGAGGCCGAAACACCCCGGACTATGTGCTAATTACAAATAAGCCACACAGACACGAAGCAAAACTAATTACAAAACCACTTACATTTAACTGGAGTCTTTGAGGACATAACTATGTACAGTGGCCATTGCTTACCCATCAGTCTGGGACTTTACCTTTTTAATACGTGGGCTTGGTAAAGGGGTCCCAGACTGATGAGTTCCCTGGTCTGATACGTCTCCAGAGGCTGACCTCTTAAGTGTACACTCTGGCCCCTCCCCTTCACATAAATCAAACCAGCCCTCCCCTGAAGGTGGATCCTTTGCCGGAGGCTCCGAGGCAGGCCCCCCGCCACCTGAAGTTGCTGGCAAAGACTCAGAGTCCGCGGAGAGGCGAAGGTCCTCCACAATCATCATTTTAACCTCCCTGGGTGCCGAACGTAAGGATGGAGAAACTGCCTCAGCATCCTCAGAACCCCCTCGCACTGTTTGGAGGCAAAGAAGTCACTTTCCACCTCATTTGCTGCCTCATCCAGTTCCTGAGAAGAATATCCCTGGCCTGCTTGCGAGGGTTTAGGTGCCGACTCCCCATTGGCACTGGCACGAGAAGAGTACGACGTGGGGCAGCCACCAAACACATGTCCCTCCTCCCCACACAGGTTGCAACGTATCTCGTTGGGACACTCTGCCTTGCCATGGCCCAACTGCAGGCATATGCCACAACACCTATTGGGGCAAGACTTGGCTTCATGCCCCTCCTTCCCACACTTGAAACAAGTACGTGGCTGCCCAAGGTAACGGATGTGGGCTTTGGACCCCCCTATGAACAAAAAAGACGGTATATCTCTCTTCAGTACCATGCGGAACTGCCACTTTCCATTCAGTATGCCCTGCATCTCGCCCTCACCGTAGGTACACCATCGCATATCAGGGACAGCACCGTATTGACCAAGTACCCTCGCAACCAGGCCTTGCTCGACCTCAAAGTTCAGGTACAGCACCGTCACCACCACAGAACGATCATATGGAGTGACGGTGAGCCCTTCTACTCCCTTAAGGGAAGACACACCCTCCAGAAGGACGGTGATGGGGTCCACTCGTTTCGGTGAGGGGGGACCGTGTGGTGGTCAATTTGTAATAGGGTGGGTATGTAAGGGGCTTGTAAATAGTGTGTAAATATCTGTGTGTATAGTTTTCTGTACATAGTTTTGTAAATATCTGTATATATAGCTTATTACTGTAATGAACATAATCTTCTGTTTGATTTAGCAGTCTGTAAATAGTTTTGCGTTTATGTTTTTGCCCATTCCGGTTTCAGTTTTTGTTTTTGTTTTGTATGTGCCGTTTCAATGCACTTAAAAAGCACACCCTCCAGAAGGGCTTTATAGGACCTGAACTTCGCCTGCAACATCTCTATTCCTTCCACCTTTACACCATTCTTCCTTAACAAACAAAACACTTGGAGGAGGTGTGACGTTAACCCCCGACGCAAACTCCAACTTAACGATGCGCGCTTTTTAAGTGCATTGAAACGGCACATACAAAACGAAAACAAAAACTGAAACCGGATCGGGCAAAAACTTAACGATGCTGCTATCCCTACACACGGGCATAGCAGCGAAAGGTGTGGCACTAGCCACGTACAACACAAACAGTAAAAAACGAAACCTCCCGGTAAATTTACCCGTGCTTCAAAACGGCCACGACCAATATATACAGAACGTATAATATACCAGCACTAAAGCACAACAAGCAAACCAGCACAACACAATGCAGCACGAGCGATCGACGAGATGTGTTCTTTTCAGTGCATTGAAACGGCACATGCAAACAAAAAAAAAAAAAAAAACTCAAACCAGACCAGGCGGAAACATAGATGCAAACTATTTACAAACTGCTTAATCAAACAGAAGATTATGTTCATTGCAATAGTAGAACTATGACTATAACTATTTACATATCCAATTACATGGGCCAATCCCATCCCGCCCACGCAATACTCGAGCTATTCACACAAAACTATGTAAAGATAATATTACAAGTTAACTATAACCCCGTCAGCCCGCACCGAAACAAGCGGACCCCACCGTCTGCTGAACGTCGACCTTGGCAAACGAACGAAGTCAGCCTCCACCCTCACCTTAACCTCTGCTTTTACCGATGCCAGGAGGACGCCAGCAGTCCCGCCCTTTCCCCTTAATACAATATTGCACCGGTCTCTCCATATAGCAAGCTTCACGGAAGCCGAGACAAAGGTAAGTATCCCGCAAACACTCGCATTGCAAGGCGGGGCGAAAGACCATACAGTGCATAGTCCTGTGACCGACCGCCCAGCTGTTGGAAAACGTGAGGCGATCGGCCAGGACTTGAAACCATTCCCACAGGAGAGCCACAAAATCACACCGCCAAAACACATGAGGCACACTCTCCCACATAGATACGGGGGCAAATGCCATCTCCAAGACGCCACCGAAGGCGCTTGAGGTTAGTAACAATGGCGTCATGTGCGATTCGCCACAGCAAGTCTCGCCGGCGGTAATCGAGTGACTTGCTGTGGACTACACGCCACACTTCCGGTCCCGACGCATAGTTGTTGGGTCGGACCTGTCCAACCATGTCATCAAAAATGGCCTGGTACAGGTCCCCCGCAGTGGACTGCGAAACATCCCCCACTGTTGACATAATGCGGAGAGCGTCCCCCATGTTGCAATATGCCACCGTTGGTCTGCAGCTGTGGGGTACACTGTTACTGAAAAGGGAGTGAAAGTACCAACGAAATGATAGGCCCCCCCAGTAACGCACAAAGAATGTAAACGGCGAGTGGCTCTCAACGGCACTAAAAACACATCTGGTCAGGAGAAAACGGAGCTTCGAGGGAAGGTGCACCAGACCCAAACCCCCGTACCTACATTCCTGGTACACCATCTTTCTTTTGACCAGCTCCGTTTTCCCTGACCACAGAAACCCAAAAATGGCCCTCTCAAGTCGTATCAGGACCCTCTCTGGAGCAGCCAGAACAGTGCCCGGATACCACAAGAGAGGGTAAACAAAACGATTGATTACTGTCACCTTTCCCATAAGAGTTAGATATCTATCGCCAAAGGATGTCAACCTAGCCTCCACCAGGTCCGCTTTTCATTCCAGGTAAGTAACTCTGGAGAACCATAACCAAACCATAGGCCATTAATTTTAATGGCGTCGTCAACACACGATGCTGTGAAAGGAAGGGGCTTCCACCGCCACTTGCCCAGACGGAGTCCCTTGGTTTTAGTGGGGTTTAGTCTGGCACCTGTCGCCCTCTGAAAGGTGGACAGCGTGTCAGAAAGGGTCCTGAATGAGGGTAGGTCGGAGACCACACAAGTGACATCATCAGCATACTGGAGGCATTTGACTTTGGCTCCACCAGGTATGTGAAAGGGTTTGAACGAAGACTCTACTTGTAAGGCTCTGAAGGGTTCCGATGGTAGACCATTAACAACAACCCGACTATATACATTACCATACAACAAGGTTACCCAATTAACAAAGGTTGGGCTTAACTTAAATTTCCTCAATACTTTAAAAAGAAACCCATGATCCACCATGTCGAAGGCTTTCTCCTGGTCAAGGGAGACAAGCGCACATGGCATATCATGGTCCTTCACATACTCAACCAGGTCCCGCACCAACCAGAGGTTCTGCTGGATACTGTGTCCACGCACCGCGCATGTCTGGTAAGGCCCTACAAGATCCGGCATAACAGTGCCCAGTCTGTTACAAAGGGCTTTCGCAAGGATCTTGTAGTCCACATTCAACAGGGTGATTGGTCGCTGATTTTTTGGCTCAAGTGGATCTCCAGACTTGGGTAGCAAGGTTATTATGCCAGTGCGCTGCGAGGGGCTCAATGAGCCAGCAAAAAAGGCAGAGACGTATACATCACGAAGGTCATGTCCAACGGTACCCCAGAAGTGTTTGTAAAATTCCACTGGAATACCGTCTGACCCGGGTGCCTTTCCGCCTTTCATCTTTGCTACTGCCTTCCAGAGCTCGACGACAGTCAATGGAGCGCCAAGATCATCATTCTGCTCTTTAGAGGAGAACTTGTCAATATTATCTAATAGGGGTAATTGAAGACCCTCGTCGACATCTGCCTGAGTGTAAAGATTTTCATAGAAACTTCTAAATATGTCAACTATGTCGAGAGGGTCCTTCTGTACTGTACCATGGGCATCTCGCACCGCCTTTATGCGGCGGTCCATGGCGTACTGCGAGGCATCCCGGTAAAACTTGATTGTAGGCTTTTCCTCCGCCTCCACGCAATGAACACGGGCACGAATGCGGGCCCCATGTAGTTTTTTATCAAGGTGTTGCTGAATTGCGTGAAGAGCGGAGGAGTCCCCATTCCTCTCCCTTGAGCAGAGCAAGAGGAACTCCTCCCTTCTTCGACGAGCTCTTGCTACACAGTACTCGATAGTGAAGTGCTTGATGCGGGACTTTACGTCATCCCACCATTCCAAACCCGTTGGGAAGGCTGGCTTTAATGTTCGCCACCCTTCGTACCTGGCTTTTAACTGTGCAATATAATCTGTTTCTGTTAAAACATCAGTATTCATTTTCCAGAAACCCCTCCCTGTTGGCCATGACTCGGGGGGTTGAAAGGAGACAGTAACTGCATCATGATCCGAAATTGGACATGGCACAACATCACAGTTGGTTGGTGACAGAGCCGGTGGAGAGTAAACTCGGTCCAGCCTTGAGGCCTCCGTGCCATCTGGTCGGTGCCAAGTGAACACGGACAAACCCGGGTGTTGTGCTCTCCAAACGTCAACCATGTCATGATTCTTTGTGAACATGTCCAATTCCGAAATACCAACACCGGGGCCTGAAGAGGTACACGAGGACAATCTGTCGAGTCGTGTGTTGGGGACGCAGTTAAAGTCTCCAGCCAGGATACATGGGGCACTGCCAGGGACGAAAGATGGTAGGGAGGTGAAAAAGTTCCTCCTGTCGGAGGGCCGATTTGGCGCGTACACATTACATAGCAGAAAGCTACCATTGGGATGCTTTATGGTAACGCATACCAAACGGCCCTCATGATCAGAATCAACTTTTCCAACCAGGGAGGTCCACCTTGGTGAAATTAGAATAACTGTTCGGCAAGAGGATGCTGAGCCAAGGGAGGCATGCAATCCTCCACCCCACTCAAAGGACCAGGTGTGGACATCGTCCTCATTCACTATGTGTGTCTCTTGGAGTAAAACGAAGTCCACACCTAGTGACTTACAAAACTGAAAAATTCTGGCCCGCTTCCGACTGTCCCTCATACCGTTGACGTTCAGGGTCAAGAGGGATAGGGGCACAGCCATGGAAGGGTAGGGATCTAAACATCTGTTTGGATCTTACTGACCTTATAACGAGGGGGTGGTATGGGGGCCTCAGAGACTTGGTCAGACACCTCACCCGAGGCAGATCTCTTTAATGAGGATTCGGGTATCCCTTCACCCGAATCAAACCAGCTCTCTCCCAACGGTAGCTCCCTAATGTGCTAACCTGGGGCAGACTCCCCAACATCTGACATGGCAGTGCCAGACTCCGAGTCAGAGGAGAGCTGTAGGTCCTCCTCTACTGCTGTCACTCCAGCCTCCTCGGGTGCCAGGGGTGGAGAGTCTGCCTCAGGGATCCCTTTCCCCTCCCCACACTTCTTTGAGGCGAGGAACTCCTGCTCTACCTCACGAGCCACCCTCTCCAGATCCTCTGGTGCATCTGAGTTGTCGAGCATAGGTTCTGGGTCTGGTTGCGTGGGTTCGGGTGTCAGCCCCTCATCACCACTGACACGTGCAGAGTAGGACGTGGGGCAGGCACCAGAGATGTGTCCATCCTCCCCACGAAGGTTGCACCTCACGTCATTGGGACACTCAGCCTTGTCGTGCCCCAACTGTCTACACCGCCCACAACGTCTGTTGGGACACGACCTGGCCTCGTGCCCCTCCTCCCCACACTTAAAACAGGTGCGGGGCTGACCAAAGTACCGTACGTGGGCTTTGGCGCCCCCTATGAAGAGGAAGGATGGAATGTCCCTCTTCAATACCATACGGAACTGCCTCTTGCCGTTCAGTATGCCCTTTAACTCACCATCACCGTAGGTGCACCACATACTGCTTGAGACAGTTCCGTACTGCCCAAGAACCCTCGCAACCAGACCCTGTCCGACCTCAAAGGGCAGGTACAGCACCGTCACCGCCACAGAGCGATCATATGGGGTGACGGTTAGTCCTTGTACCCCCTTCAGGCGAGACACACCATCCAGCCGGGCTGCATCTGACCTGAACTTCAGGTCATACGTGTTGCGGGCTTGGAGCGCCTGCAACATCTCAATTTGTTTAACCTCAACACCACTTTTTTTCAATAAACTAAACACTTGAGGAGGTGACACATTTGCCTCCGACTCGAACTGTAACTTAACAATGCTACTATCCCTACACGCGGGCATAGCAGCAAAGGTTTGTGGCACGAGGCCACACAGTAAACAGGAGAAAAGAAAAAAAACTTCAGCACCGAACGTCAAACCAAGGTAGGGGA
Source organism: Holothuria scabra (assembly GCA_037179385.1). Taxonomy (NCBI): domain Eukaryota; kingdom Metazoa; phylum Echinodermata; class Holothuroidea; order Aspidochirotida; family Holothuriidae; genus Holothuria; species Holothuria scabra. The sequence continues at coordinate 24,316,045 of CM074183.1, read as the reverse complement.
AAATAGAAAAGTAACCCAATACAAAACACAACTGTCGAACAGGCGTGCTTTAAGACCGTGAAGACACGTCCGCTCTACCACAGTAAAGTGAGCCGCACATTCAGCCGCTCATTGAGAATGATCAAACAACTGCATACAAGGGTTTCTTATATTGTGTTCATGCTTCCGGCTGATGTGGCAGTGCTCCACCATTTTCTCTAAAGGTGAACCCTATGGCCGCTGATCGCAATATCGCTGTTTTTCTAATATCGCAATTTTTTCATGAAATCGAATGTGCGGCTGGTGCTGTAAAACTATTTAGCCGCACACGATTTTTCCAAATATTATTGTGAATGATTTTCAACTTGTTTTCTATCATCCCAAATTTCGGAGAGGTATCTTTCCTATTTTCTTACATTTTATTAATCAATGCGTTACGACACAACCAATTAACTTTACATTGTTTCTTTAATTGGTAACAATGTTTCCGGACGGACGGAGATTTTATCATGTCTTTATAGTTTTTTCTTCCTTACTTTCATTACAGAGTTAGCCCGAGATCCTTCGTTTCGCGACACGGTTGAGTCGCATCGTTCTCCGGATTCTCTATGGTTTCGAGTAGCATGTTCATTGTTGAAAGGGGGAAAACATAAGTTTGCCACCATACTTAGCTTGAGATACGACCGATTTTACTATGCACACAAAAACCTACAAAAAAGGAAGGCAAAGGAGAAAAAACTGATGTTGACCCGGACCAAATTCAACCTGACAACGAAACGAATCACCCGTCTAATGAACCAGACACGCATGAGGAAACACAGCAACACCATGAACTCTATTGCATTTGTCACAAGGAAAACGACGATACACCGTACGTACGGTGCGGACAATTGCAGGGAATGGTATCACCTTAGATGCATTGTATTTTCAACGTCTCCAAACAAAACGACCAAAGTTAAAGATGAACCATTCTTGTGTAATTCATGTTCTCCAACCGCTGTGAGGGTTATTGAAAATATTGGTAATACTTGGGTTTTCATCGACTATGCAGGCCATCAACAAGATCCACGTTGGTCATATGATGAAGACGGCGTCGTCATCAGCAGAATTATTTAGTCGGTGTTCCAATACGATTCGGAGAATTTTGTGTACCTTAAATGAACCGCTAAGTGCTCCATTGGACAAACGCGTTGTCGCGGATGCCGTTCGTGTCATTTCAAACGACGCGACAACAGGACGCATCAGAATTTTACTCACAGTGTGTCTCCAGATGCATTACTGAGAAGAATCATATCGACGACACTACCACTACCTATTTTAACCGTGACTCCAGACGGTACAAGTTTAACGGAAAACATAAGTCGTGTGTTGCAGACTGAAATACGTAGTGGGATATACTGCCAACAATGTAGCAGAAAAAGGAACAAAAGGTGCTTTTTACGTACATAGAAACGGGCACGGAGAACGAATAACACAACTCAGACCAGACGGGACAAAACATAACTTGAACTATGTACAGAATTCATACCATTACGGACGAAATGAAAGATTTTGTGACGATAATTTACAAAACCCACCGCAACCCAGGACTATTTACAAACTCACCTATTTACACATTACCAAACAAAGAAAAAATATGTACAAAACGATCCCTGAGGAAACAGGATTAATTACAAATTAACTATCACCCGCCCCTCCCGCACCGAAACAATTGGTCCCCAACGTCTGCCGAACGTGGACCCCGGCAAACGAACAAAGTCGGCCTCGACCCTCAGTTTGATTTCCGTCTTTACCGACGCCAACACGTCGACAGGCCTCCCTTCACCCCTAAAAACAATATTACATCGGTCTCTCCAAACAGCCAGCTTAATGGAGGCCGAAACAAAGGTGAGTATGCCACGAGTACTTGCATTGCATGGTGGTGGCGATAGACCATACAATGCATAGTCCCGGCTGACCGCCCAAGTGTTGCAAAGCGTCAGCCGGTCAGCCAGGACTTGAAACCACTCCCAGAGGAGAGCCACAAAACCACAATGCCAAAACACATGGGGCACACTCTCCCACTTTGTACACCCAGCGCGGGGGCATATGCCATCTCCAAGACGCCACCGAAGGCGCTTGAGATTGGTTACAATGGCATCATGTGCAATTCGCCACAGCAAGTCCCGCCGGCGGTAGTCTAGTGACTTGCTGTGCACTACGGTCCACACTTCCGGCTGTAAGGCATAATCGCTTGGGTGGACTTGGCCCGCCAAGTCATCAAAAATGGCCCGGTACAGGTCCCCCGCGCTGGACTGCGAAACCTCCCCTACAGCTGACATCATACGGAGAGTATCCCTCAGGTGACAATAGGTCTTTGAGGGTCTCCCGCTGTGGGGCATACTATTACGAAACAGGGACGGAAAGAACCCACGTAATGACAATCCCCCCCAATAACGGACAAAATATGCAAAGGGCATCTCACTGTCGACAGCACTAAACACACACTTTGCCAGGAGAAAACGGAGCTTTGAGGGAAAATGCACAAGGCCTAGGCCCCCACGTCTAAGTTCCTGGTACACAACCTTTCTTCTGACCAGCTCCGTTTTCCCTGACCATAAGAACTTAAATACGGCCCTCTCAAGTCGCACAAGGGCACCCACTGGAGCAACCAGAACAGTGCCCGGGTACCACAAGAGAGGGTAAATAAAACGATTAATAACTGTTACTTTCCCCATTAGACTAATGTAACGCTCCCCATAGTCTGTCATCCTAGCTTCCGCCAGGTCCACCTTTTCGTTCCAGGTAAGTGACTCAGGTGAGCCGTAACCAAACCATATACCATTGATTTTCATGGCATCGTCAACCCAAGATGCAACGAAGGGCAGTTGTTTCCACCGCCACTTACCCAGACGGAGTCCTTTTGTCTTTGCGGGGTTCAGTCTGGCACCAGTCGCTCTTTGAAAGGTAGACAGGATGTCAGACAGGGCCCTGAAGGAAGCTAGGTCAGAGACTACACACGTGACATCATCAGCATACTGAAGGCACTTGACTGTGGCTCCACCAGGAATATGAAAAGGTCGAAACAAAGGGTCCTCATGGAGGGCTCTCGCAAGCGATTCACTAAACAATACATAGAGTAAAGGTGACAGGGGGCATCCCTGCCGTACCCCACGTTGTACTCTAAAGGGGTCAGACGGTATGCCATTGACAATAACACGACTATATACATTATTATACAATAAAGCAATCCATTTAACAAAGAAAGAGTTCAGACAAAACTTCTTTAAGACTTTAAAGAGGAATCCGTGATCAACCATGTCAAAGGCCTTCTCCTGATCGAGGGAGATAAGCGCACATGGAAGATCACGGTCCATTACATACTCTACTAAGTCCCGCACCAACCAGAGGTTCTGGTGAATACTGTGTCCCCGCACCGCACACGTCTGAAAGGAACCTACAAGATCCGGCATGACAGTACCCAGCCGGTTGCAAAGGGCTTTCGCCAGGATCTTATAGTCCACATTTAACAACGTTATTGGTCGCTTGTTTTTCGGTTCAAGGGGGTCTCCAGACTTGGGTAACAAAGTAATTACACCTGTGCGCTGCGAGGGGCTTAACGAACCAGCAAGGAAGGCAGAGGTAAATACAAAAGGTATGCATACACTATTAACAGCTTGCCACCGTGTCTGGTCCTGCTGGTTAACCGTTCTACAAGGATGGGTCGAAAAAATAAACTTCCAATCACTTCAGTGTTACGTGTATCACTTTTAGAAATTGGTATAGACTTAGACTGCGGAATGACGGTCCCGATGGAGTATAACATGGTCTCATCGGTTGTACATCACGGTGAAGATAGTAGAAGCGGTCACTATGTCAGTTATATGTATGACGGTATATCCTTTACGCAGTACGATGATGATATTGTCAGCGAGTACCAACTTATTAATGCAGTTGATGACATACAAAAGAATGGAACTCTTTTGTTTTACCACTAGATGCCTGTTGTGACAAATGAGAGCGTAGACGGTACAGAGGAAGACGTCATTGAGACATTGAGGATGAAGTAATGTCTTCTGATCACGAGGAAGGAGAACAAAACGAGAGGGCTTCATCACCAGATATGTATGCCTTTATTTATGAAAACGATCAAAATGAATATGAAAATGTAACCGGCAATGTAGATATAACCGATGATGACCACGGACATCAAACCGACAGCACGCAGCACACGGAAACGTTAATGGACGACACTATCAACGCTATGGGAACTTCGCCGGTTTACAAAAAGTTTTTCGAAGCGGACATTCCCCGAAGTGCCAAATTTACTGTTAATAAAGAAGAGTGGGAGAAACTTCGTCAGAAACAGGTGAACACAACACTCCCACTTCAGTGGGTTAATGTATTCTATGAACTACTGAAAGCATCAAATCCTTACTGCACACTTATGTTCACACGACACCGTGCTGCCAAAAAAAAAAAAAAAAAAACCAGTCGAAAACGACCTGAGAAAATCTTTTCAGCTGAAGCATATTGTGCACATACTGTAAGCCATCTTGTACGGTGACGGCATTTGTAACCGTCAATGATGACCTCACTGGAGAGGTCATTTACGACGGTTCGGTTAGGCATAGAACTGACCATACATCACAACGGCCAGTTAGGGCAGACGAAAGAGAAAAATGAAAGGACCAGCTATGGAGCCAGCACTGTCCTTCTCGGATACATAACGAGAGACTGTGGAAAATGGATCCAAAGAGCTATGCAAGTGGAAACTTCACAGATGTTGGTATAGACGGAACTGTGTTCAAACAGATTAGTAGCGAAGGAAGACGGCGATTACGCAGTGACTCCGATTTATTCACCAGCATGCTCGTGAAGCAGATGGGTCCACTGTCGGACTATATAAGGCAGAAATCAATTTTCCCAAGATTTACGATAGCTTTCAGAGAGGCAGGTGTCCGACTTTTCCATGATCTGGGCAGAACTGTTCCACTTCACTGGGACGCTACTGGTTCGGTAGCATGGAAAGAAGGGGGTAAAGAATATCTTTACTACTCAATAATCATCCCTAACCCGAAGAAACAGGCTGCAAAAGAATCCAGCTCTCCATGCCCCATCACCGAACTGGTCACGGACAATCAGTCAGAACCAACAATTTCTCATTGGCTTGAAATTTTTCGTTATCATGAGAAAAAAATTTTCGGTCACAGGAATACTACAACCCCATGCTTAATATCGAGTGACAGAAGTTTACCGCTCTTGATAGCATCTCTCAAAGTTTTCACAATGGAAACGCTATTTGATTATATGGAACGATCTTGGATAATTATTAACGGTACAGCGTCCGCCAAGGAACTCAATAGAATGATTATTCATAGTGGGTTGAGCCATTTCATGAAAGATGCGAAAGAGATGTGCAAAAAACATTACAGGAAAGAGCAGAGCTGGTATGCAATGAAAGTCTTCAGACTTCTGGCAGCAGTATCGACTCTTAAGGAGCTTAAGGAATTGCTCCTTTCAGTGTGTATTGTTTTTAGGGCCGAACGGAAAACAACGTTGTACCGTGATCACAAGAAAAAAATTATTGGATCCTTTCAAAAGAAGATTCACGACGAAACATCTGAAAACGACCAAGACGAGACAGACGACGAGAAACCATTGATGGATAACACTGACCCATGTACGGAAGAAAACGCATTTTTACAACAACAATCAAATTTTAAGACGCTGGCTGAGGTGACTGACGAGAAGGCACAAGCAATGATTTCAAGAGAGTGTGCGACGTTACGGGACGAATGGCTAAATGTACCTGTAAACAGCTTTCGTGGAAACAATTTGCTGGATAACATCAAGCGGTACATGTTACCAACTGTGCCAGTATGGTCGAATCTGTTACTCGGGGACCTAACCAGACATTGCAAAATGAACACAAAATACAATTATGACCGCTCGCGTTTCTTTATTCAAAACCCACCGACAACCCAAGGTTACATGGAAGCGTTTAACAAAATATTGAAAACGTCGACTTTGGCCAATTTCAAATACCGGTTGGACGAATTGATAGAAAAAATGCAGCAAGGTGTAATCGCTCATCAGCGCAAGTTTTTGTTGCAACACAAGATAAAACGAAAAAAGAGAGCTGGCAAGAAATCGTCATCACTAATTAAAGAAAAATGGAAACGAACATCGACACGTGTTACGAAAGAGATGAGAAGGAGATCTGCGAAAGGGGTGGTACATCGGATGCTGAATAGAAGAAGGCAGCCTAAAGCAAAAGGAGTTGGCAGCAAATCCCGTCGAGACGGTAATTCTAAAACAAAGAATATACCACATCATTTAAAAAAAAAAAACCACCGATGGCAGAACAAAAGCAAAACGAGGCATAGATGAAATGTCAAGTACCGATCGTGAAGCCCCAAAAACGTGTAATTCGACGGATGGTATAGCACAACCAGAAAGTGGAGTTGGCAAAAAATCTAGACCCGATCTTGAAGCCCCAACAACAATTCATTCGACGAATGACAGAAGGCAACAAGACGGGGGATGGCCAAAAATCCACACATGATAATGAAGCATCAACAGCGTTTCATTCGACGGATAACAGAACTCAACCAGAAAGGGTGGTTGGCAGCGATCGTGCAGCCCCGACAACTGTTCATTCGAAGATAAAGGCCAAAATTAAGGAGCAATCCAGTGAGCAAGGAAAGAAATTTTACAAAGAAAAACCGGGCACAAGTAAAAGTACCGATCGTGCAGCCCCAACAACGGTTCATTCAAAGATAAAGGCCAAATTTAAGGAGCAATCCAGTCAGCAAGGAAAAAAATTTTACAAAGAAAAACCAGGCACAAGTAAAAGCAGACAGGCTTCATCTGGAAAAGGATTGTTATCAAATAAAAAAACAGATGAACGAGAGGATGTGCATGACACTTACACAATAGATAGCGATGACGATGGGATTATAACTGACAGGGAAGCGTCGGATAAGTACGAATCACTTTTAAGAAATAGTTGGCTGAATGACATAGTCATCAACGATCATTTTGATTTCATGCAGATGCAGAGAATGGACTTCAATATATTCATTTGTAATTCTTTCCAGACTAAGTCAACAGTAAAGGAAGATACAGTGATCAGAAATTGGTACCGACACCAGAAACTCACCGATTCAAAATGGGTCCTCCTTCCAAATAACGAAGAAAATGTGCACTGGTTGCTCCTTGCGGCGAATCTCGTTAGTAAAAATCTATACTATCTCGACCCATTGAGAGATGTTACTACTGGTGAAAACATTGACAAATTTCGAAGATTTTTGGAGAAATGGTCGGCGTTTGAGGGAAAGCCAATGGTGTGCAAACAATGGAAAGTCATATCAACCTCAGCTGCAAAGTTTCCATTTCAAACAAACTTATATGATTGTGGGTTATTAACACTCTTGTACGCAAGAGCACTCATTTTTGACGAAAGGATTGACAGACGTATACATTTAGAAGAGCAACGACTTCGCCTTTACAACGAACTGCATGATTACTACATACAACAAGCGTGATTACTGGATCGGGACTAAGAATTCACCAACAGATGTCTTTTTGTCAGTGTGAGTAATGACTTGTTACATAGACGCATGCACACGTCTTTTTTCGCTCAAATTATAATATTTCGTCAAACAACAGCCCATGTGAATATTTAATAAGACTAAGTTTTGTTCGAATAGCATGGCATTCCATACACCTAACAAACAAATAAACTAAATAGTTTTACAGCACCAGCCGCACATTCGATTTCATGAAAAAATAGCTATATTACACGATTTGTGGTATTTAGGTAGGGGTGGGGCAACTTTAGACGGCTGTAAATCCAAAAATCGGGAAGATACCTCTCTCAATTTTCTTGTGATGATAGAAAACAAGTTGAAAACTATTCACAATAATTTTTAGAAAAATCGCATGCGGCTAAATAGTTTTACAGCACCAGCCGCACATTCGATTTCATGAAAAAATAGCTATATTACACGATTTGTGCTATTTAGGTAGGGATGGGGCAACTTTAGACGGCTGTAAATCCAAAAATCGGAAAGATACCTCTCTGAATTTTTTTGTGGTGATAGAAAAGAAGTTGAAAACTATTCACAATAATTTTTAGAAAAATCGTATGCGGCTAAATAGTTTTACAGCACCAGCCGCACATTCGATTTCATGAAAAAATAGCTATATTACACGATTTGTGCTATTTAGGTAGGGATGGGGCAACTTTAGACGGCTGTTAATCCAAAAGTCGGAAAGATACCTCTCTCAATTTTCTTGTGATGATAGAAAACAAGTTGAAAACTATTCACAATAATTTTTAGAAAAATCGTATGCGGCTTAATAGTTTTACAGCACCAGCCGCATATTCGATTTCATGAAAAAATAGCTATATTACACGATTTGTGCTATTTAGGTAGGGGTGGGGCAACTTTAGACGGCTGTAAATCCAAAAATCGGAAAGATACTCTCCGAATTTTCTTGTGATGATAGAAAACATTTTAGAAAAATCGTATGCGGCTAAATAGTATAACAGCACCAGCCGCACATTCGATTTCATGAAAATAGTGATGATACACCATTTGTGCTATTTAGGTAAGGGTGGGGCAACTTAAGATGGCTGTAAATCAAAAAATAGGAAAGATACCTCTATGAATTTTCTTGTGATGATAGAAAACAAGTGGAAAATCATTCACAATAATTTTAAGAAAAATCGTATGCGGCTAAATAGTTTTACAGCACCAGCCGCACATTCGATTTCATGAAAATAGTGATGATACACCATTTGTGCTATTTAAGTAGGGGTGGGGCAACTTAAGATGGCTGTAAATCAAAAAATAGGAAAGGTACCTCTCTGAATTTTCTTGTGATGATAGAAAACAAATTGAAAATTATTCACAATTATTTTCAGAAAAATCGTATGCGGCTAAATAGTTTTACAGCACCAGCCGCACATTCGATTTCATGAAAAAAGAGCGATAATACACGATTTGTGCTATTTAAGTAGGGGTGGGACTACTTTAAACGGCTGTAAATCAAAAAATAGGAAAGATACCTCTCTGAATTTTTTCGTGATGATAGAAAACAAGTGGAAAATCATTCACAATAATTTTTAGAAAAAATCGTATGCGGCTAAATAGTTTTACAGCACCAGCCGCACATTCGATTTCATGAATATAGTGATGATACACCATTTGTGCTATTCAAGAAGGGGTGGGGCTACTTTAAACGGCTGTAAATCAGAAAATAGGAAAGATAACTCTCTGAATTTTTTCGTGATGATAGAAAACAAGGTATCGTATGCGGCTAAATAGTTTTACAGCACCAGCCGCACATTCGATTTCATGAAAATAGTGATAATACACCATTTGTGCTATTTAAGTAGGGGTGGCGCAACTTAAGATGTCTGTAAATCGAAAAATAGGAAAGATACCTCTCTGAATTTTCTTGTGATGATAGAAAACAAGTTGAAAATCATTCACAATAACTTTAAGAAAAATCGTATGCGGCTAAATAGTTTTACAGCACCAGCCGCACATTGGATTTCATGAAAAAAGTGATGATACACCATTTGTGCTATTTAAGAAGGGGTGGTGCTACTTTAAACGGCTGTAAATCAGAAAATAGGAAAGATACCTCTCTGAATTTTTTCGTGATGATAGAAAACAAGTGGAACATCATTCACAATAATTTTTAGAAAAAATCGTATGCGGCTAAATAGTTTTACAGTACCAGCCGCACATTCGATTTCATGAAAAAAGAGCGATAATACACGATTTGTGCTATTTAAGTAAGGGTGGGACTACCTTAGACGGCTGTAAATCAGAAAATAGGAAAGATACCTCTCTGAATTTTTTCGTGATGATAGAAAACAAGTGGAAAATCATTCACAATAATTTTTAGAAAAATCGTATGCGGCTAAATAGTTTTACAGCACCAGCCGCACATTCGATTTCATGAAAATAGTGATGATACACGATTTGTGCTATTTAAGTAGGGGTGGGGCTACTTTAAACGGCTGTAAATCAGAAAATAGGAAAGAAACCTCTCTGAATTTTTTCGTGATAATAGAAAACAAGTGGAAAATCATTCACAATAATTTTTAGAAAAATCGTATGCGGCTAAATAGTTTTACAGCACCAGCCGCACATTCGATTTCTTGAAAATAGCGATATAAGGAAAACAGCGATATAGCGAACTGCGTGCAAAGGGTTCACCCCCTGGTGGTAATGGCGGAGCACTACCTCAGCAGCCGGAAGTATAAGCACAATATAAGAAGCCGTTTTGTGCAGTTGTTTGATGTTTCCGAATGTGCGGCTCACTTTACTGTGGTGTCCGCTCTCGACGAAGTATGTAAATATCTGTGTGGATAGCGCTTTGCTACTGTAGTGGACGTAATTTTCTGTCCAAAGTTTTGTAAATATCTGTATATATTGCTTATTACTGTAATGAACATAATTTTCTGTTTGATTTAGCAGTCTGTAAATAGTTTTGCGTTTATGTTTTTGCCCGATCCGGTTTCAGTTTTTGTTTTGTATGTGCCGTTTCAATGCACTTAAAAAGCAGACCTGAACTGAACTCTGAGGCGAAGAAACTATTATGGAAGCTCCTCGAGAAGTCTGCAAAGAGAACTGAGGAAACCTCAAAACACTGCCAACAAAAGGCAGCATGTTTAAAAGGCAACTGTTCAGTTCTGGTCTTCGTCGAGAGCGGACGTGTTTTCACGGAGCTCTCGCTGATCGTGCAGAATTTTGGCATTGTGCTGTACTGTGCTGTGCTGCTTGTAATAGTAACATATAACCTACTGTCATTTTACTAAAGTGTTGGGTATTGGGTGTAGTCTCTCGCTTGGGGACGTGGTTTAGCCGTGCTCGTTTTAAAGCACGCCTGGTCTATAGTGTAGTGTTGGGTTCCCTTCCTATTTTCCCTGCCTGGGTTTGAACTGCTGTGCTGAAGTTTTCTCTCTAGTTGCTGCGTGGCCTTGTGCCACAAACCTTTGCTGCTATGCCCGGAGGTCGGGATAGCAGTATCGTTAAGTTAACAGTTTGAGTCGAGGGGGAATGTTACACCCCAGCATGTTTTTTCTGTGTTGAAGAACAATAACGTAGAGGTTAAGGATATACAGATGTTGCAGGCCCTTGCATCCCGGAATACATACGACCTGAAATTCCGGACTGATGCCGCCCGATTGAAGGGGGTTTCCTCCCTGAAGGGAGTGGAGGGTCTGACTGTCACCCCATATGACCGCTTCTTGGTGGTAACAGTGTTGTACCTCAATTTTGAGGTAGATCAGAGCCTGGTGGCGAGGGTTCTAGGACAGTACGGAACTGTCTCAGACTGGCGTTGGGTGAAATACAGTGAGGGTGAATTAGCCGGTATTCTCAACGGAAAGAGACAGTTCCGTATGGAGCTGAAACGAGACATCCCCTCCGTCCTGTTCATAGGGGGGTCTAAGGCCCACATCAGGTATTTTGGCCACCCCGCACGTTTCCAGTGTAGAGAGGAGGGGCATGAGGCCAGGTCATGCCCAAACAAACGCTGTGTCAGATGCTTGCAGTTGGGGCATGACAGGGCAACATGTCCCAATGATGTGCGGTGTAACCTGTGTGGGGAGGAGGGACATGTCTCCGGTGCCTGCCGCACATCGTACTCTGCGCGTGCAAGCGCAGATGTGGAGCCGGCAAGTGAACCCTCGCCTTCAGGCTCAGAACCGATGGTAAAGGAACCAGGGTCCCCTTCACCCGATGAGGTGGCACATCAGGTGGAACAAGAATTCTTAGCTTCGAAGGGATGTGAGGTGATCTGTGGGAACCCTGAGGTGGGCCCTTCTCAGCCTTCCTCGTCAGTACCTGAGGCACACTCCCCGCCAGCTCCTAGGGAGGCTGGAATACCAAGTGGAGAATGACCTTAGACTGTCATCAGACTCGGAGTCTGACACTGCCATGTCAGATGTGGGAGGGCCTGCCTCAGAGCCTCCACCAAAGGACTCAGAGCCTCCGCCGAAGGACCCACCATCTGGGGAGGGCTGGTTTGATCTGTGTGAGGCGGTTGCCGAGCCTAAGTTGAAAAGGTCGACCTCAGGGGAGTTGTCCGGCCAGGGAGTTTATCCTTCTATGCCACCAGCACCAGACCCATACAATAAAAAGGCCAGGTCAGGGACGGTTTTGTAATTCCACACTCCACATTTCATGAACGGTCCCTTGTCCCTCATGACTCTGAACGTCAACGGCATGAGGGACAGTCGGAAGCGGTCCAGAATATTCCAATTTTGTAAATCATTAGGTGTGGACTTCGTTTTCCTCCAAGAGACTCACATTGTTAATGAGGACGATGTCTACACCTGGTCCTTTGAGTGGGGTGGGGGTTTGCACGCTTCCTTTGGTTCTGTGTCTTCCTGTGGGTCTGTTATTTTAGTTTCACCAAGATGGACTTCCCTGGTCGGAAAAGTTGATCATGATCATGAGGGCCGGTTGATATGCATCACCATCAAACATCCTTGAGGGAACTTCTTCTTATGTAACGTTTATGCCCCTAACCAACCTACAGACAGAAGGAATTTTTTGCTACCCTGCCATCCTTTTTTTCCTGGCTGTGCCCCTTGTATCCTACTGTGTGTCCCTGACACACAGTTCGATCGAATGTCCACACGCACATCTTCAAGCTGTAGTGTGGGTATGGTGGAGTTGGACATGTTCACAAAGAGTCACGACATGGCTGACGTTTGGAAAGTGCAGCATCCTGGCTTGTCCTTGTTCACTTGGCACCGCCCTGATGGCACGGACGCCTCAAGGTTAGACCGGGTGTACGCTCCACCTCCTCTCCCACCAAGTGACTGTGAGGTTCTGGCATGTCCAATTTCGGACCATGATGCAGTTACTGTCTCATTCCAACCCCCAGAGTCATGGCCAGTAGGGAGGGGGTTCTGGAAAATGAACACAGATATTCTAACTGAGGCTGAATATAGCAAAGATTTTAAGGCCAGGTACGAAGGGTGACGAACTTTGAGGCCGGCCTTTTCAACAGGTTTTGAGTGGTGGGATGGTGTAAAGACCCGCATCAAACAGTTTACAGTGGAATATTGTGTAGCAAGAGCTCGTCGAAGAAGGGAGGAGTTCCTTTCACTTTGCTCTAGGGAGAGGAACGGGGACCCCTCCGCACTTCATGCAATCCAACAGTACCTTGATGGAAAACTACACGGGGCCCGGGTTCGTGCTCGTGTGCATTGTGTGGAGGCGGAGTAGAAACCAACCATTAAGTTCTACCGGGACGTCACAAAGAATGCCATCGATCGCAGTATAAAAGCTGTCCGTGACGCCCACGGTGTGGTACATAAGGACCCTCTCGACATTGTAGAAGAGTATAAAAACTTTAATGAGCAGCTGTATACCCAGGCAGATGTCGATGAAGACCTTCAAAAGTCCCTAGTAGATAATATTGACAAAACCCCCTCTAAAGATCAGAATGATGAACTTGGCTCCCCTCTGACTATTGACGAGCTCTGGAAGGCAGTGGCGAAGATGAAAGGCGGAAAGGCACCTGGGTCCGTCGGTATTCCAGTAGAATTCTATAAACGCTTCTCCGTGACGTATTCGTCTCTGGCTTCCTTGCTGGCTCATTGAGCCACTCGCAGCGCACAGGCATAATAACTTTGCTCCCTAAGTCAGGAGACCCCCTCGAACCGAAAAACAAACGGCCAATCACCTTGTTAAATGTAGATTACAAGATTCTGGCGAAAGCCCTTTGCAACAGGCTAGGCACAGTTATGCCAGATCTTGTAGGGTCCTTTCAGACTTGTGCGGTGCGGGGACACAGTATTCAGCAGAACCTCTGGGTGGTGCGGGACTTAGTTGAATACGTGATGGACCGTGATCTTCCATGTGCGCTTGTCTCCCTCGATCAGGAGGCGGCCTTCGACATGGTTGATCATGGATTCCTCTTTAAAATTTTGAAGTTTTGTTTGAATCCAGTTTTTGTTAAATGGACCTCCTTATTGTATAATAGTGTAATAGTGTAGTGGCACGTTGTCTAAGTTTCAAAGAGCCACAGGTGCCAGACTGAATCCCAATAAAGACCAAAGGACTTCGCCTTGGTAAGTGGCGGTCAAGAAGACTGCCCTTCGCTGCATCATGGGTAGATGACGCCATAAGGATCAACGGCATATGGTTTGGTTATGGGCACACCGAGTTACTTACCTGGAATGAGAAAGTGGACCTGGTGGAAGCTAGGCTGAAGGACTTCGGGGAGCGCCACATTAGCCTGTTCGGAAAGGTGACAGTTATCAATCGTTTTATTTATCCCCTTCTGTGGTATCCAGGCACTGTTCTGGCTGCTCCAAAGGGTGTCCTGTTGCGTCTCGAGAGGGCTGTTTAGGTTTTTATGGTCAGGGAAGACGGAGCTCGTAAGAAGAGGGATGGTATATCAGGATGTTAGGCGTGGTGGGTTGGGCCTTGTGCATTTTCCTTCCAAACTCCGTTTTCTCCTGACCAAGTGTGTTTATAGTGCTGTAGACAGCAGAATACCTTTTGCCTATTTTGTCCGTTATTGGGGGGGGGGGGGGATTATCAATTCCGTCGGTTCTTTCCCTCCCTGTTTAGTAACAGTGAACCCCACAGCTGGAGGCCCTCGGAAGCATACAGTCAAATGAGAGAAACGCTCCTAATTATATCTAGAGTTGGGGTCGTTTCGCAGTTAAGTGCAAGAGACCTATACCAGGCTGTTTTTGAAGAATTGGTTGGCCAGGTCCAATCCAATCACTATGCTTCAGGGTCGGAAGTGTGGCGTGTGGTCCACAGCAGATCATTAGATTACCGCAGGCGAGACCTCTTGTGCCGAATCGCACATGATGCGATTGTTACTAATCTCAAGCGTCTTCGGTGGCGTCTTGGAGATGGAATTTGCCCACGCACTGGATGCACAGTGGGAGAGTGTGTCACATGTCTTTTGGCAGTGTGAATTTGTGGCCCTCTTTTGGGAATGGTTCCAAGTCCTGACTGATCGCTTGACGATGGGCAACACGTGGGCGGTCGGTCGGGACTATGCTTTGTATGGTCTTTCACCTCCGCCATGCAATACAAGTATTCAGGGCATACTTACCTTTGCTTCGGCCTCCATAAAGCTGGCCTTATGGAGAGACCGATGTAACGTTGTTTTTAGGGGGATGGGGAAGCCTGCGGACGTCGTCCTAACGTCGGTGAAGGCGGAGGTGAGGCTGAGGGTTGAGTCCGACTTCGTTCGTTTGCCAAGGTCGGCGTTCGGTAGGCGATGGGGTCCACTCGTTTCGGTGAGGGGGGGGGGGGGTGGGCCGTGTGGTGGTCAATTTGTAATAGGGTGGGTCTGTAAGGTGCTTGTAAATAGTTGTAAATATCTGTATGTAAAGCTTTATTACTGTAAT
Organism: Holothuria scabra; assembly: GCA_037179385.1. Taxonomy (NCBI): domain Eukaryota; kingdom Metazoa; phylum Echinodermata; class Holothuroidea; order Aspidochirotida; family Holothuriidae; genus Holothuria; species Holothuria scabra. The sequence goes on along the minus strand of CM074183.1, from coordinate 24,300,672 downwards.
GAACATAATTTTCTGTACATAGTTTTCTAAATATTTGTACATATAGCTTACTACTGTAATGAACACAATTTTCTGTTTGGTTTAGCAATCTGTAAATAGTTTGCGTTTATGTTTTTGCCTGATCCGGTTTCAGTTTTTGTTTTGCATGTGCCGTTTCAATGCACTCAAAAAGCACACACAAAAGGCAGTATCCAGACGCCACCACCCCTATAAGAGATGAAACCCCGACGCAAGATGTCTAAACTCAACGGCTCTTCTAAGGGCCATCAACTCACTCCAAAAGAGTCGGCTCCTCTACTCTTCAAACATGCTCTGTGTCCGTGTACTTCTATTCTACGGAACTTCACTATTTTTAAGCGTTAAAACCCGCCTGAAATAAAGGCCTATCCTTAACCGTAACCATAAAGTTACACAAGTGTCATTATCTTGCCTATAAGGAAATACAGACTATACGTAGTCATAAACTGCCCATAACCCTTTAAAATGGCGAAAGAGTCCCAAGTACCTCACGATTAATTTCTCGATAGTAATAAAGACTCAAACCCGAGTCTATCAAATTAAGGCTCCGAATTTATCAAGTTCATAACTTCATGCCTTGTAAGACCCTATGAGATTGTGTTGATCTCTAACTCTCCCCGGGAAAAAAACCTTAAAAGGGGTTGCGTTGAGAGAACGACACCTAACCCTCGGTCTATCGCACCAGAGGGATTAGACTTCTTGAGAACGACGATCCTAAACTCCTGCTTAAAAAGCTTTAAGGAACTATAAAAATTGTCGTGAAATGTTGTATCTCGTGGGATCTTTGTCTCATGTAAACCGAATTTACTGTGGAGAGGATACAGGAATTTACTGTTACACTCCCCTTCCAAACTACTAGTGTTAAAGGCAACACCCGCCGGGAATTGTAACAGTCTACGGCATATTTATTATAACTTTTATGTTATGAACGGGCTTATAATTAAATGGCATTTTATTCAACCTACAAATATGTATTCCCCAAGATCTTATCCTGGCCAATGTAAGGCCTCTGTGATAAGTGTAAGTTGCGCTCCCAAAAGCGACATTCTATAGGATCTACGAGAAATTTTTCAGCTGTTACTTTTACTATGTTGTCCGCATCATGAGACAATGTTGATTAATTACCCCAACCCTCTTAACGGTTCGCTACTGATGAAGTTGGGCCATAAATTGAGCCAAAGCAACAGAAACCGGTCTAGCCTTCTGGTTACAGAGACCAAACCAACAATAATCAACCCCCCGGCACATAATCTATAATGCCACCCAAGTCTTTCGTTTGAAATCTACACTAAAGATTTCGGGCCTTTCCTTCAAAATGTGCTTATAGTTTGCAGACTACCCTTGTGACGTCAGATGGTGCACCGCCTACCCTCACTTCACTTCAAAATCCAGTTGCTGCAGAGCATTTTTCATCTCCCGAACACACAATAGACAATCTAAAGCTATTCATCTGGAAAGGCAACTTTAGGGACGACGGTCAACGAAAAGATGAAGAGATTAAACTAATTTCATCCTTAAAAACACAAACCAGGGGTCTGAACAAAGATTTGGGCATTTTAAACGAGTTTACGTTGTAGAGTGTGCTTTGCTTTATTACTCAAGTCTCCGAGAAAGAGGTAGGACCTCGTAATATTAGACAACGCTTTTGTACTCTCACCAATGAAATAGAGGCAAGTGATATTTGTTTCTGTATTTATATTAATATACCAACCCACGGAACTTACTGCCATATATATATATATATATATATATATATATATATATATTATAATATCAACTGAGGCAACGAAGCATTCAAAATTATTGGCAGTTAAAAGATTTCCCAGATTTAGCAAAACAAATGAACCTTTTCATTATATTTCCCATCATAGGTCTCTGTAAAATTTAAATGCAAATACTGACTTCAGTACTCTTTAAAAGAACACGAATGAATGAGCTTACCACCATTTTTTGATTGCTCCCCTCTCTCTTCTGTCTCCTTTTTTAGCAGAGATCAATTCCCCATGGTACACCATGAGGAGATCTCCCTTGTCGAATTGTTCTGTAGCAAAGACACCTCTCCCTACAGGCAAATAAAGTTGGAAAATGCAAAACATGAGGAAGCTTTTCTGAGTAAAAGTAGTTGCCATGAGAAACCATTGATGACTATCAGCTGGGCATATTTATCACAAACCAAAAGCGAATTATTTTCATCATGAAGAGCTACTCACTGCCAGGGAAGTTGGTGTTTTTTCAAGATATTTCCCTAATCCTTAATAACAATTCACACAATGTTTCAAATAAAGTTACATTCAAATGCTTTGAATTTCTGTGTAGCATACCATCTTTTTTCAAAGAAAATTTAAAACCTAGACTTCAAATGATTGAAATACTGATAGAGGTAAAAAATGTAATCATCACCTTTTCCAGGACTGATCTATGTCTCTTTCTCCTGCTTTGTCTTGACATGTCTGCTGAAAGATCACAAAAGACTCATTGCACCAGGAATGAAAATACAAACTTTTTTTTCTATACTTTAATTTTCCAAAGATGCTGTCATATGACTTAAGAATAGCACAGGTCACTGACCAATTATAAAAGAGCAGAAACTGAAAGTTTGAACAACTTAAACTATACTCTATGCAATATCCTGTACATATAAAGGAGTGACCTACACTGTAGGAGTATGAAGTACAGTAAGCTGCAACTTTCAAGTTATATGACAGTAAGCAAAACATCATTTTCTCCACCATGCAAGTACTAGCCAAGCCTGTGCAGTTGGGCCAATACTCTTTAGTCTAGTATTTACTTATAAAGCACAGTGCATGGTAAGTTATACTAATTCCCATTGCATGATTGTGCCACACTGCATGGGCAATAATAAAAATTTGTATTGTACGCATTCTTTTCTTACAGTAGGCCTACATTAATTTCAAAATACAACTTGGCTGCAATAGTTTGGCATATTATATAGTTTACAATAACTAGAAACAAACACTGTAGGGAACGCAGTACACAATTTTTTTACTAATGCATGGTACAGTGTCATTACTTCTTCCAGACATACTGCGGGTTAAGTTAAAGATATAAGGCTCTAAAAAATAAAAACTGATGTGACCTGCAGGAGGTGTCCTAACTAAGAATTAAAAAACCAGCTAAGCTTCAGATATACCGTAGAGCGACTACACATTCTTGCTTATACTAGGCCTAGGCACTATAACAAAACGTGTAAATGCAAGAATACAACATAAGCCGAATACTACAGAAAAAAAAAAAATATTTTTACCAATTAAGGGACAATGACATTGACCAAAGGTAAACAAAATAAACCTGATAATTAGATATGCCATTCATGTAGGCCTAGGCCAACTTACCAACTAGCCTAACTGGCTAAGCACTCAACGGCATGCCTGCGAAATCCTTCAATCCATTCAAAATTTAAAAGTATAAGTACCAAACAATCAAACTAAACAAAATAATTTTCTGGCATCTCAAGCTTCAATTACAAGCATAAATGGTATCCACAGGGGATCTGCTAGGTTTCAAGGAAGAGTAGAATTGCATGGAAGTCCTCATAGTTGTAAACAAATAAATATCAAGCATTAATGGATATGAAGCAGGAGGATATTCTACATATTCCCATTTGAAAACAGAAGTTCATAATGCTGATGAAGGCTGCATGACTTAAAGTCAAGAAATGACCAATAATCATGGGATAAGGGTCAAGAATGAAAGTTTCTGCCAGTTCATGAGTCATTCCAACACTTCTTTATTCAGTTGCTAGACTACTTGAATTTTCAAAAGCACAATGATACACACATAATAGTTCACATGCCTAATATGTTACATTATGTAGGCCTAACCCTAACGTTACAGCCAATACAACACAGTGTCTAGCCAACACTGCTAGGCTAGCCTAAAATGTAATGTTAGGCTAGGCTAAAGAACATAGCCTAGCCCTAAGCCTGTTTTGATACAATTGCGGACATTTGCACTTGGTAAATGGCAGTCGTACCCATTTAGCATACTGCTTTCACATGGAATCTAGCTCTCACTTAACTTTAAAATCACTTTTTCTATGAAAAACTTCTTTATTTGTACCACTATTAGCAACTTACCGAGGCTGCCGGCACTAAGCATGCACCATCAGTGAATCTTTTCCACATGTAATATACACACCTGGATGGTAGCTGGAAGTCAAGTATAGTACTGAACTGCATACACTGAATACTGCATAAGGGATGCATATAAGGAAATGTCTTCAGCTGTATGAAATTCGACTGGGGACCTGCACATGGATGAAACCTTCTAATCGGGGACCTGCACACATACAGTTCCGAAAATCACGTGACAAGAATTTACACTGTGCAACTAGGGACAACACCTTAAAACAACCCATCATGAGAAGACACACATACTACACACCTTAACTGTATGGAAAAGACCAATTGGGGACAAGTACTAGTTTGAGCTGGGAATTTCAGAGGGAACTATTTTGACCAATCAGAATTCATATCAACAAAAAACCAAATGGGGACGTCCCCGCTTGGCAGCATGTACCCTATTGGAAGGTGTGTAACACAGTACAAGTCCACAATTGGAAGCCATTACATACGCACACACAAACACACACACACACACGACATCACTTTTTAAGTGCATTGAAACGGCACATACAAAACAAAAACTGAAACCGGATCGGGCAAAAACATAAACGCAAACGCAAACTATTTACAGACTGCTGAATCAAACAGAAAATTATGTTCAGAAAACTATGTACAGAAAATTATGTTCATTACAGTAATAAAGCTATACATACAGATATTTACAACTATTTACAAGCACCTTAGAGACCCACCCTTTTTTAAGTTTAACACCACACGGTCCCCCTTCACCGAAACGAGTGGACCCCATCGCCTACCGAACGCCGACAGTGGCAAACGAACGAAGTCGGACTCAACCCTCAGCCTCACCTCCGCCTTCACCGACGCCAGGACGACGTCCGCAGGCTTCCCCATCCCCCTTAAAACAATGTTACATCGGTCTCTCCATAAGGCCAGCTTTACGGAGGCCGAAACAAAGGTAAGTATGCCCTGAACACTTGTATTGCACGGCGGGGGTGAAAGACCATACAAAGCATAGTCCTGGACGACCGCCCATGTGTTGCCCAACGTCAAGCGATCAGTCAGGACTTGGAACCATTCCCAGAAGATGGCCACAAATTCACACTGCCAAAACACGTGACACACTCTCCCACTTTGTGCATCCAGTGCGTGGGCAAATTCCATCTCCAAGACGCCACCGAAGACGCTTGAGATTAGTTACAATCGCATCATGTGCGATTCGCCACAACAGGTCTCGCCCGCGGTAATCTAATGATCTGCTGTGGACCACACGCCACACTTCCGACCCTGAAGCATAGCGGTTGGATTGGACCTGGCCAACCAATTCCTCAAAAACAGCCTGGTATAGGTCCCTTGCACTTAACTGCGAAACGTCCCCAACTCTAGACATAATTAGGAGCGTTTCTCTCATTTGACTGTATGCTTCCGAGGGCCTCCAGCTGTGGGGCTCACTGTTACTAAACAGGGAGGGCAAGAACCGACGGAATGATAATCCCCCCAATAACGGACAAAATAGGCAAAAGTCATTCTGCTGTCTACAGCACTATAAACACACTTGGTCAGGAGAAAACGGAGTTTGGAAGGAAAATGCACAAGGCCCAACCCACCACGCCTAACATCCTGATATACCATCCCTCTTCTTACGTGTTCCGTCTTCCCTGACCATAAAAACCTAAACACAGCCCTCTCGAGACGCAACAGGACACCCTTTGGAGCAGCCAGAACAGTGCCTGGATACCACAAAAGGGGATAAATAAAACGATTGATAACTGTCACCTTTCCGAACAGGCTAATGTGGCGCTCGCCGAAGTCCTTCAACCTAGCTTCCACCAGGTCCACTTTCTCATTCCAGGTAAGTAACTCGGTTTGCCCATAACCAAACCATATGCCGTTGATCCTTATGGGTAGTCAGTCATGAACGGATCGACAACTGGATCCGTGTCATCGGTGCTGGTATTTTGCAACAATAACATAACCTATTATATGGCTGGTCATAATAAAACGATTTTCATTTGGAAATCCGAGCCGACATTCTCTAATTCGGACCAATAGTTTTTTTATTCATACTTTGTTTTAAGGGTGGGCACGGTTTATCGATAATTGATTAAAGCTTGTCTCGCGATAAACTGTTATGTTACCATTATAGGCCTATAACTTATGTCAGCAAAAAAGAGCGATTTTTGTTCCAAAATTAATCAAACTTATGTACGCGTAAGCGGAAAACGCCGTCTGCCGATGTGACGTCATGAAATAATTAGTTGACATTCAATTCTCATAGTCTTCTGTTGCAGTTGTTTTTTTTTTTTTTTTGTTCGTTTTTTTTTTTTACATTAGCTTGCAAATTTATGAGCTAAATTTAGACCAGGAATGGAAAGGATTTGAAATAGAGCTCATCAACATCGGACCGGTATATAAACTAAAATCGTTCTAGTTTGCCCAATATTGGGCAAAATAACCCAGAAACTTATTTACCAACGTTGCTATGTTTATGTGAATTTCCTTACCCGACGTTGGTTAAACGTACCGCCAACTAATGATTCTTAATGTAACTGCTATTTTTAATTATTTACAGTCACAGTAAATATCTAGCAAAATGTTCACGTACAATATGGCAATTTTTCTAACACAAAAAGAGTTGAAAGTCGATGTATAAATGATATGAAATTTATTGTAACACCAGGTAAATATACCTTCCATCCGAACGTATCATTCTGAATTTCTTAGATGAAATTTGTGTTTATCACCTTACGCAGGTCTAATTGAAAAAAATGAAGCTGCCGATGGTGAATTCTTGTAGAAAATCACGCTTCTCAATTGTACAATACAGCATAAAGGAGAACATGAAATACTATGAAGAAACGTCGCATGCTTGATCTTTCAAAATAACAAACAAATATCCCTAAATATATGTAACAGCCGAACGTGAACTTCAAATTGAAATGCTACTACTCTCTAAAGTTGCTAGCATTATCAAAGCCCGTTACGTTTAACACTTGTACAAAGTACCTTCTCCGAAATGTTCCAGTGAGCGTTTCACAATAACAGGTAAAACAATAAACAACACCAAACTTTGGGTAAGGGTAATTTTCACAAATCTACTTTTTTGGTAAAACAAATTGCCCAACAGTAGGTGAAGCAATTAACCGACCGATATATTTGGTCAGTATTTGACCAACAGTTGGTCGAACATATATTTCCCATTTCCCCAGACCAGCCAAATTTGCGCGCTTTCCCATTCCAACTCATTTGCCACTTAACAACCCCTTGAAGTTCCCTTTTTAATTTTAACTAAAATCGAAACCTATACAATCATGATGGCTCGTATATGTGTGTGCGTAATGTGCGTGTGCGTACGTGCCAGACAATAGGCTTGTAATCAGCGTCTCCCCATAAAATAAACCAAGCAAAAAAAAAAAACTAATATCTTAATAACATAACCATACTTGTCATGCAGGTAGCACAGAATATAAAATCGCTATTTCGTGCAGTGGTCCTAGAATCTGTGGGCAACAGGTGGAGCGTGATATCAACAGGGCATTGGAAACGAAATTGCACAATGTATATCGATCAAAGAAAGGGCTCTTAACCTCTGATGACCCTAAATGACCTTTGACCTCCAGTAAAAACAATAGGGATCATCTACTCCATATGGACAGTCCACATATTAAGTATGAGATCCCTCACAGTTACCCTTCTTGAGATATACTGTTTACAAAGTTTTGATGTTTTGACCTCAGTTTTGATGTTTTGACCCCAGATGACCTTTGATCTCCACCAAAAACAATAGGGCTCATCTACTTAATATGGGCAATCTGCATGGCAAGTATGATATCACTCACATTTTTCCTTCTGGAGATATCGTGTTTACAAGCAATTTCCAGGGTATTTACCATTTGACCCCTGGTGACCCCAAATGACCTTTGACCTCCACTAAAAATAATAGGGACCTTCTACTCAATGTGGGCAATCTACATGCCAAGTTTGAGATCTCTCAGAGTTACCCTTCTTGAGATATCGTGTTTACATGCGGACGTCACACACACACATACGCACACACACACGACATCACCATCGCATAGATTCCTTGCCTGTCTTCGGCAAGGAATCAAAACAGTTCGCCAAAAATACTGCACGGTGCCCGACCTTAGAACTTTGTTTGAACAAATCAATTCTTCACGTATTCTTGGCTTCCTCAAAATAAGCAATCTTTATAAAAAATTCTGACATGGCTCCCGCTTGCTTTCCTTTTTGTTGAAATTGTCCACCCATTGTATATTTTAATTTTTTTTTACCTCTTTCGGTAGTTTAACCCCAACATTGTACTTTGTCTAACTCGGTGACACTAAATAACACATTCGTGTTGGTGTGTCTAACTAACTGCACCTGAGCCATGTCAAGAAATTCTGGGTTCCTGCACTCTGCACGTCCCAGTCTTTAATGCATTTGGAGACATCTTTGCGACCTTGTAGTAGATTGATTGCTTCATATTTGTTGTTCGAACAATTCGGAATCAGGTGAATTGAGGTATGACCCAAATGCATCCACGGCTCCCTTATACCTCGATAGATAGGCCTTCCATCTCATACCTGCCTATGGACTTCATCATGTGGGCTACTGAAATTTATGATGATATCAAGAAATTTGATGGCCAAGTCTGAAATCTGATGCTCTGAATTTCTTATCTTGTGACTTGCTAACTAAGTTGACGGTACACATCGCATCTATAATGAGGTTCTGCTTTGTTGATGCAGCGCTGTCGTTACCCGTGGGTTTCTACAAATTACCTGGAAGAGGAAGATCCATGATCAGCCCGACTGTTTGGGACTTTCCAGACAGCACAACCATTGAACCATGGGGCTGCGGTATTATTGAACTCATATTCCCCAATCATCCTTTACTTCAAACTCTTGACCTGCTTTTGGCTACAACTAACTTTTGGATAGTAGCGGCCTCTCTTGCTTAAACGTTAAAGTGAACCTCGAGTAAAAAAATTCAAAAACTATATCTTACAAAGCTTGAATCACAAATTCTAACGGTCCAACTCCCATCTTCATAAGACATTCTTGGGCGGAGATAAAAAACATGCAACAGTTTGTCACTTTCTTGTTGTACAACTCACATTACCTGCTTTTTCCTTTAAAATTATTTTTTATGACCTTGAACACTTTCTGTTTGTTTTCATAGCATGTTGTACAGAAAGGACCTAGTTAATTAAATTACCCCTTAAGAGTAAGAAGAGTGCTGTCCCACCTTGGCACAAAGTGCAGTGACTTTCAGAAAAACAAAGAAATACAAGGATTGTTATTTGAGTACAACAATGACATCCCAAATTACTGCGAAAGGTTCTATTTTAATTTGAGTGAATACACTTCAACATTTTTTATCCCAGCCCAAGAATGTCCAATGAAGATGGGAGTTGAACTCTTAGAAAAAGCATTTTTTTTTTTCAAGTTCTCTCATATATATTTTTGTGTAGTCAAGTTGGCGTATGTATGTGTGTGTGTGTGTGTGTGTATGTCACACATTGGAATGTGAGGTATGTGACACAACTCAATAACAGAGTACACAATTTTTCTCAAACATGGTGTGTACATGTATCATATTCAGGAGATGTTCCCTATTGTTTTTGGTCCCGATATCTTGCATAGTAATGAGTGTGCAGCGGTCAATGTGTGCATTGGAATGTGAGGTATGTGACACGATGACTCAATAACCGAGAACTTAATTTTCATCAAACTTGGTTGGTACATGTATTATATTGAGTAGATGTGCCCTATTGTTTTTGGTGGTCATATCTTGCATGTTAATGAGAGGGCGGGGCTAAACGTAAAAATTTTTTAAAACGACACTATCTTGCCACTGAAACATTATAGAGGGGTGGTGTAATGGAGATTTGTGTTCGTCTAAGTGAAGTAAATGTGATGACCCAGATTGACCTCACTTGACCTCGTTTGACCTTGTGACCTTAATAAATTTTGGGGGGACGGCTGGATTCGTCTTGATCAGACAAACCAAAAAGGCAATTACACTACCCTCCTAGAGTGTTCCTAACTTTAGTTATTGACAGTTTAGTGACAAGAAAGTTAGTGTGTAGGTCATATATGCAAGGTATGGAGTGCAATAACTACTTTGTGACCTCATTTGACCTTTGTGATGCCTGAATTTGTCTTGTTGAGACGAACAACAAAGGCACTTATGCTACACTCCTATGATGTTGCTAACTTGAGTCATTGTCATTTCAGTGAAAAGTGAGTGGTGTGTGTGTATGTTTGCATGTTATATGCTTTGGAATATGTGGCATAAAGTGTGATAATTCAATAACCAAATGATAGAGGGAGGTCACACAAGCAGGAATGATCCTATAGCAAATATAACTGGTTGTCCCCCAGGACAAATGCAAAATACGTTTGCAAGCTATGACAGTATTCTTTAGTTATACGAAAGAAAAAAATTAAATGCTCTGCTCTAAGCTGTGGTACTATAGCAACTTAAAACTCAAGAGAAGAAGCAAAAGAGGCTGATCTGGATGCTTTCATGCCTTATGGCATATATTTCCCTTAGAATTTTGGGGTGATATGTCTTTGTTTAATTGGTATAAAATCCAACGGAAGTTTAATGTCCTTTGACAAATGCAGTGTATAAAAGAAAAGCAGAATTATAACCCCCTTCTCAGTCTTAAAGCAGTTTAGTTAGCAATCATGCCAGTAATGCAATTTTTATTTAAAAAAAACCTCTTCTTCATATACAGTATTTAATAAAGTTATTTACACTGCAAGTTTTGACTCCAATTTTTATAAATATGTATATATCATAATACTAAAGTATAAAAGCAGTTTCTCTTCTTTACCTCTGCTTTCACACTACTGGGACTACTATGCCTTTTTGAGCACACTCTTCAGGTTGAAAATTCAAGTTGAAAGTCATTTATTAGATAAAATTACAAAGCTATGTTTGTTTCTTGTTCTCTGGCGAAATTGTGAAATAAAAATTGTAGCAGACTTTTGGACCTTTGCCTTTTCCTTTTGAGGCAAGCACATACAGTAGGTAGTCCAAATGACAACCATGGCGTAATTTCTAGTTCTCCATCATACGTTTTGGTTGTCAGGGATGACCAGATGACTGTTACATTTGTTCCTTGCACAACGGACAGTTGTGTTTGCAAAATGAAGTGTTGACCTACTTTGACTATATTTGACCTTTGTGTAAGGTCTGGATTTGAATTATTGAGATGAACCAAAGGGACAACGCGAATTAACTACGTTCATATACTGCCCCAAACTCAAGTAAATGACAATTTAGTGAAGTTGATGTGTGTATGTATTTGTCACATGGAAATGGGAGGTATGCAGTGTGATAACTTGAAAAATCCAAGTGTTTAATTTCCCTCAAACTGCAAGTGTTTCATTTGTAATCTAATGTGCTCATATGTTTTGGGGGGAAGGCCAAAAGTAATTGGGGCTAAAGGTGCCAATTATGCCTAACCTTGCAACTCCCTATAATAAAAAAATCATCCTAAATGCAAGGAACCATAGTGCCCCTTGGGCTCTTGTTTTTTTTTTTTTTGACTTGACAAACACTTTAGCAATTAGCCTTTCATCTTCACTTCGGTAACTGGTGCAACATCCTTGAAGAAGGAGATGTTGTTTTTCTCATTTGAGTCCCAGAAGCCAGTTTTCTGTTCAACCATTCTGGATGATACAGATTTCTCAAGTTGTTTTTGAAGAGTAGTTGAGCAGGTGCAATGCTGTTAAGATGTGATTTATTTATTGAAGTGGTCAAAAACCCTGGTTTTTTTTTTTTTTTTGACAATTTCTCAAGGTCACCCATTTGCGATCGCTTATTTTCTCCTTCAAAATATGCTCCAAATGAAAGTGTTTTTCAAGAGCTACAAAATTAGGGCAGTTTGAAGTGTGTGGAGTTAACCTAACTTAATGGCAATTTCTTGACAAGTGTTACTTCTGACCTTAGAAAATATGTAAGATGTGGTTTTCATTGATTTTTGCAGCCAATTAGAAACAGCGCCCCAACTTTGAAAAACGTCAATGAGAATTTGGCACCATGTTGCAAATTGTTGAAAAATCAAACTTGGCAAATTTTCTGAAGTAGCGAGTAAATCATGACAAATGCTGCCTAACTGCTTCACCTGTTTACAGTATATGCAGTAAATATGCTAGGCTTCGTCCCTTCCACTTGACATATTCCTGGCTATATGCTCCTGTCGATAGGAGACATCGTTTCGCTTCTTGTTAGTAACAACCCTTCTCCATGCCAGTCTGCTCCTGTCCCCGGCATCCAGCCTCACAAAGTCCCCCGGTGTCAAATTGTGGAACGCTAGCACAGTATCTCCTAGCAGAAAGCACACTTGTTACTTGTTATGTGGGTGCCTTATGATCCAAGAAAAACCAACCGTTGATGGATATGAAAATTCATTGCATTCTAGTGTCACCTATGGTCAAACAGAAAAATTTCCCAAGATTGGATGTGAGCACATTCTTTTTCCAGTAGGTTTAGATAGCATTTTACCATTGCATGGAGTAACTGGGGCAAAACACTATAACTTTTCCCGCACAGTATCACCGCTGCACGTGAAGCATGTAGATACATATGCACACTTCATCATTTATTTCAAGAAGTACCTGCAAGGACCACACCTCTTTTGGTGGGCTTTGCTGCCAGCTAGCGTAGCAAGAAATGACGAATTTGTTATTTGCAGTACTAGTTTGATCGGCCATCAAAATGGTGGTTCCAGATATGGTGCTTTTTAAGTGCATTGAAACGGCACATACAAAACAAAAACAAAAACTGAAACCGGATCGGGCAAAAACATAAACGCAAAACTATTTACAGACTGCTAAATCAAACAGAAAATTATGTTCATTACAGTAATAAGCCATATATACAGATATTTACAAAACCATGTACAGAAAATTATACACACAGATATTTACATAGTATTTACAAGCCCCTTACATACCCACCCTTTTACAAATTGACCACCACACGGTCCCCCCTCACCGAAACGAGTGGACCCCATCGCCTACCGAACGCCGACCTTGGCAAACGAACGAAGTCGGACTCAACCCTCAGCCTCACCTCCGCCTTCACTGATGCCAGGACGACGTCCGCGGGCTTCCCCATCCCCCTAAAAACAACGTTACATCGGTCTCTCCATAATGCCAGCTTTATGGAGGCCGAAACAAAGGTAAGTATGCCCTGAATACTTGTATTGCATGGCGGGGTGAAAGACCATACAAAGCATAGTCCCGGCCGACCGCCCATGTGTTGCCCATCGTCAAGCGATCGGTCAGGGCTTGGAACCATTCCCAAAGGAGGGCCACAAATTCACACTGCCAAAACACATGTGACACACTTTCCCACTTTGTGCATCCAGTGCGTGGGCAAATTCCATCTCCAAGACGCCACCGAAGACGCTTGAGATTAGTCACAATCGCATCATGTGCGATTCGCCACAACAGGTCTCGCCTGCGGTAATCTAATGATCTGCTGTGGACCACACGCCACACTTCTGACCCTGAAGCATAGTGATTGGATTGGACCTGGCCAACCAAATCTTCAAAAACAGCCTGATATAGGTCCCTTGCACTTAACTGCGAAACGGCCCCAACTCTAGATATAATTAGGAGCGTTTCTCTCATTTGACTGTATGTTTCCGAGGGCCTCCAGCTGTGGGGTTCACTGTTACTAAACAGGGAGGGAAAGAACCGACGGAATGATAATCCCCCCAATAACGGACAAAATACGCAAAAGGCATTTTGCTGTCTACAGCACTATAAACACACTTGGTCAGGAGAAAACGGAGTTTGGAAGGAAAGTGCACAAGGCCCAACCCACCACGCCTAACATCCTGATATACCATCCCTCTTCTTACGAGCTCCGTCTTCCCTGACCATAAAAACCTAAACACAGCCCTCTCGAGACGCAACAGGACACCCTTTGGAGCAGCCAGAACAGTGCCTGGATACCACAAAAGGGGATAAATAAAACGATTGATAACTGTCACCTTTCCGAACAGGCTAATGTGGCGCGCGTCGAAGTCCTTCAACCTAGCTTCCACCAGGTCCACTTTCTCATTCCAGGTAAGTAACTCGGTTTGCCCATAACCAAACCAGATGCCGTTGATCCTTATGGCGTCATCTACCCATGATGCAGCGAAGGGCAGTCTTCTTGACCGCCACTTACCTAGGCGAAGTCCTTTGGTCTTACTGGGATTCAGTCTGGCACCTGTGGCTCTTTGAAACTTAGACAACGTGCCAGTAAGGGCCTTGAAGGAAGCTAGGTCGGAGACTACGCATGTGACGTCATCAGCATACTGAAGGCACTTAACTTCAACACCACCGGGAATGTGAAAAGGTTGAAACAAAGGCTCTACTTGAAAAGCTCTTGCTAATGATTCACTAAACAATACGTATAGTAATGGTGATAGGGGCATCCCTGCCGTACGCCACGTTGGACACTGAAGGGGTCTGACGGTAGGCCATTAACGATAACCCGACTGTTTACACTATTATACAATAAGGAGGTCCATTTAACAAAAACTGGATTCAAACAAAACTTCTTCAAAATTTTAAAGAGGAATCCATGATCAACCATGTCGAAGGCCTTCTCCTGATCGAGGGAGACAAGCGCACATGGAAGATCACGGTCCATCACGTATTCAACTAAGTCCCGCACCACCCAGAGGTTCTGCTGAATACTGTGTCCCCGCACCGCACAGGTCTGAAAGGACCCTACAAGATCTGGCATAACTGTGCCTAGCCTGTTGCAAAGGGCTTTCGCCAGAATCTTGTAATCTACATTTAACAAGGTGATTGGCCGTTTGTTTTTCGGTTCGAGGGGTCTCCTGACTTAGGCAGCAAAGTTATTATGCCTGTGCGCTGCGAGTGGCTCAATGAGCCAGCGAGGAAGGCAGAGACGAACACATCACGGAGATCATGTGCTATGGTACCCCAGAAGCGTTTATAGAATTCTACTGGAATACCGTCGGATCCAGGTGCCTTTCCGCTTTTCATCTTCACCACTGCCTTCCAGAGCTCGTCAATAGTCAAAGGGGAGCCAAGTTCATCATTCCGATCTTTTGAGGGCGTCTTGTCAATATTATCTAATAGGGACTTTTGAAGGTCTTCATCGACATCTGCCTGGGTATACAGCTGCTTATAAAAGTTTTTGTACTCTTCTACAATGTCGAGAGGGTCCTTATGTACCACACCGTGGGCGTCACGGACAGCTTTTATGCTGCGATCAATGGCATACTTTGTGACGTCCCGGTAGAACTTAATGGTTGGTTTCTCCTCCGCCTCCACACATTGCACACGAGCACGAACCCGGGCCCCGTGTAGTTTTTCATCAAGATACTGTTGGATTGCATGAAGTGCGGAGGGGTCCCCGTTCCTCTCCCTAGAGCAAAGTGAAAGGAACTCCCCCCTTCTTCGACGAGCTCTTGCTACACAGTACTCCACTGTAAAACGTTTGATGCGGCTCTTTACATCATCCCACCACTCTAAACCTGTTGAAAAGGCCGGCCTCAAAGTTCGCCACCCTTCGTACCTGGCCTTAAAATCTTTGCTATATTCAGCCTCCGTTAGAATATCTGTGTTCATTTTCCAGAACCCCTCCCTACTGGCCATGACTCTGGGGGTTGGAATGAGACAGTAACTGCATCATGGTCCGAAATTGGACATGCCACAACTTCGCAATCACTTGGTGACAGAGCCGTTGGAGCGTACACCCGGTCCAACCTTGAGGCGTCCGTGCCATCAGGGCGGTGCCAAGTGAACACGGACAAGCCAGGATGCTGCACTCTCCAAACGTCAACCATATCGTGATTCTTTGTGAACATGTCCAACTCCACCATACCCACACTACAGCTTGAAGATGTGAAGGTGGACATTCGATCAAACCGTGTGTCAGGGACACAGTTGAAGTCTCCAGATAGGATACAAGGGGCACAGCCAGGAACGAAGGATGGCAGGGTAGCAAAAAATTCCTTCTGTCTGTAGGTTGGTTAGGGGCATAAACGTTACATAGGAAGAAATTCCCGCAAGGATGTTTGATGGTGATGCATACCAATCGACCCTCATGATCATGATCAACCTTTCCGACCAGGGAAGACCATCTTGGAGAAACTAAAATGACAGATCCACAGGAAGATGCGGAACCAAAAGAAGCGTACAAACCCCCACCCCATTCGTAGGACCAGGTGTAGACATCGTCCTCATTAACAATGTGAGTCTCTTGGAGGAAAACGAAGTCCACACCTAATGATTTACAAAATTGGAATATTCTGGACCGCTTCCGACTGTCCCTCATGCCGTTAACATTCAGGGTCATGAGGGACAGGGGACCATTCATGAAATGTGGAGTGTGAAATTACAAAACTGTCTCTGACCTAGCCTTTTTATTACATGGATCTGGTGCTGGTGGCACAGAAGGACCAACTCCCCTCCCCGGTCGGACACCTCCCCTGAGGCCGACCTCTTCAACTTGGGCTCAAGTTCAACGGCCTCACACAAATCAAACCAGCCCTCCCCAGATGGTGGGTCCTTTGGTGGAGGCTCTGAGGCAGGTCCTCCCACATCTGACATGGCAGTGTCAGACTCCGAATCCGATGACAGTTGAAGGTCATGCTCCACTGTCAGTATTCCAGCCTCCCCAGGAGCTGGTGCGGATTGTGCCTCAGGTACTGATGTGGAGGGTTGGGAAGGGCCTACCTCAGGGTTCCCACAGACCACCTCACATCCCTTAGAAGCTAGGAACTCTTGTTCCACCTGATGTGCCACCTCATCAGGCGTAGGGGACCTGGGTTCCTCCACCATTGGTTCAGGGTCTGAAGAGGGTTCACCTGCCGGCTCCACATCTGCACTTGCACGTGCAGAGTACGATGTGGGGCAGGCACCAGAGACATGTCCCTCCTCCCCGCATAAGTTACACCGCACATCATTGGGACATGTTGCCCTCTCATGCCCCAACTGCAGGCATCTGCCACAGCGTTTGTTAGGGCATGACCTGGCCTCATGTCCCTCCTCTCTACACTGAAAACAGGTGCGGGGCTGACCGAAATACCTGATGTGGGCCTTCGAACCCCCTATGAACAAGACGGAGGGAACGTCTTTCTTCAGCTCCATACGGAACTGTCTCTTTCCGTTGAGAATTCCGGCCAAATCACCTTCATTATACTTGACCCAACGCCAGTCAGAGACAGTTCCGTACTGCCCTAGAACCCTCGCCACCAGGCCCTGATCCACCTCAAAATTGAGGTATAACACTGTCACTACCACAGAGCGATCATATGGGGTGACAGTTAGACCCTCCACACCCTTAAGGGAGGAAACCCCCTTTAATCGGGCAGCATCAGTCCGGAACTTTAAATCATACGTGTTTCGGGATGCAAGGGCCTGCAGCATCTCTATATCCTTTACCTCTACCTTATTGTTCTTCAACACCGAAAAAACATGCTGGGGTGTAACATTCCCCCTCGACTCAAACTGCAACTTAACGATACTGCTATCCCGACCTCCGGGCATAGCAGCAAAAGTTTGTGGCACAAGGCCACGCAGCAACTAGAGAGAAAACTTCAGCACAGCAGATCAAACCCAGGCAGGGAAAATAGAAAGGGAACCCAACACTACACTACAGACGAGGCGTGCTTAAAAACGAGCACGGCTAAACCACGTCCCCAAGCGTGAGACTACACCCAATACCCAACACTTCAGTAAAATGACAGTAGTATATGTTAGTATCACAAGCAGCACAGCACAGCACAGCACAATGCCAAAATTCAGCACGATCAGCGAGAGCTCCGCGAAAACACGTCCGCTCTCGACGAAGACCAGAACTGGTTCCAGATATACGGGTTAGTTATGACGAAGATGAGGTGTAATCATATTGAAATTTAATTCATACAAACAACATGATCTTTTTGAAGTATGGCTGGTTTGTTTGTTTGTTTACCTACGTACTCTATTGCTTATGCTGAACACGCAGCTCAACAGGTTCCATTTTAAGTCTTTGGTATGACCCGGGTGGAGTCAAACCCTGGACCGTTCAACTGCAAGGCGGATGCTGTAACCAATAGACCACCCAGCTAGGTCATATCAATGTTGGCATATTACCACAAAGGAACATACAGTTGATGTTAACGGGTTTTTGAAGAGCTGTGGTACGAAATAGGGTGACCAGAGGTGATAGAATTCAATACCGTATATAATTTCCATCTCTCTTTTTTGGGTGTTTTCATTGTTCTTTACCAAAACAGGTATCTTTGTGCGTAGACTATTTAAGCAAGGCACGCAAATAAGGAGGGTTCTTGCTTGGATAAAATTTGGGTGGAACAAGAATTTGATTGGTGTGACATGTTATGGGGATGACCAGTAAAGCCCTTGCTCATTGGTCCCCCTTCACAGTCTACCATCTTTCATACAAATTTTGTTTCATTTACAAGCAAATGAATCGCCGAGAATATGTGTGTATTTTGTTTTAAACCAGGGTTAAATAGTCATACATTTTAAGACTTGGTTGGAAGCCCCCTCCATAGACAAATCGTTAGCAGTCTCAGAAAGCAATATGGTCACAATAAGAATACAACATGCGAATGGAATGTTCTCCTCTGCTTTGGAGAATCCCGTTGTTGAAAGCGAAACAAATGCACTCAAAAGTATGTTAATCTGCCCAAAAGATTATCCAAACAGAATGCCACCATCAGTTTGCACAGATTGTACAGAATGTTTTGAAAACTTGTGACATTTCAGACAGGAAAGGAACTGCATTTCATGCACTCTAGAAGTAGAGTGCCTAAAATGTAAAGAAGACACGTAACAACAGACTTTTGTTACTGCTGTCATAGGCCCAAACAGCGCCTTGAACCTGAGATGACGGATCATTACTCGTGCTCATACTAGCCACGCAATGTGTAATAGTGCTACATAACGAACAATGGTGCACTATTTGAAATAAACTCGCTTGAAGTAAAAAAGAAGTAGGATGATAAGTAGGAGGAAGGTAAAGAACGAAAAATTAGGGAAAAGTATGGAGTCACTTGACGTATGATTGTACCGTAGTTTCAGTGTCACAGGAAATTCTGTAGCCTGTGGTTGAACTACACTATAACCAGTATACATAAAACAACCTCATGTTAAACTATCTTTTTCATAACACAATTTAATTGCATGACGACCGTAGGTGGCTCAAAATCAGTTGGCATGATTTTTTACAGTGTTCACGTAATTTGCTAAGTAAAAAACTACAAAGTGGTTTTATGCCAAATACCATTAATTTACAAGCATACTTATACATACTCGACTTGGAGACATGAGCACTTGAACATAGGGAAAGTTTATAGTTTACATATCTCCCACAAGTTCGCAACCAAATACATTGTATACCAGCAGTGATGGTGCAGAATCCCAATACTTTGTAATTTTAAAGGGAGGTTCTCCTATTGTTGCTGGTGATATTCATTTCCTTTCATTTCAAAATATAAAAAAAGACAAAAAGATCGTTATTACAAAATAGAACTAAGTAACAGCACCTCCTCTCCCAGAAACCCGTAACACCTAGGGATGCACCGGATCCAAAATTTTGGATCCGGCCGGAACCGGATTTTTCTGTAACCAACTTGAAATCCGGCCGCAACCGGATTTTTGCAATGCAGATGAATAAAGTGAAATTCAGAGAAGCAGAGAAACTCTGGGATAGGGTAACTCTGGGATAACGTAATGTTTGTAAAGGACTAATGGGAAATGTCTATACATAAATTTGTCTTCAAGTATTGTACAAGTGTATTTACGTCATTTTTTCACCAAAAATTGCAGTATAATAAAGGCATGAAAAACTGTGTTCCTAGGCCTGCAGAAGTACAGCAAAGTTGTAGCAAAGAGGGGGGGGGGCAATAAGAGCTCTTTGTACTGTATTTTCCCTCCCTAAATGAGTATTTGTAGAGGAAACTCCTCAGGAAATCTTGAAAGTTATTTTGCATACAGTTTGTTCTTTTTGAACTACAGTACATCACCACCTATTCAAAAAAATTGTACAAATTATGTAGGCCAGTAATACTTGGCAAAGAGAGTCCTTGGATGGTGGTTACTGAATGGACTGCGCAAATGTACTGTAAAAAGACTCTAGGGTTAAGGTTTTCAACTATGCACAGCACCATTGTTTTATACACCATTTCTAGTATTTGAACACGCCATAATATCTAAAAAGTGAAGCACATTTGTCATCAACAATTTTTGGGGGCAGAGATACTGCATATCACACGTTCTGACATTACGTTTTATGATTGATGACATCAAAACTGTTCTTGGCTTCAGTAAAGCTCACTTAGGTCCTGCTCAAGCTTGAAAATTTTTCTGCAGTACTGTTTCTGATGTTACAAAGTTATGTATAACACCCTAAAAGGCTCGGGGAAAAAGTAGGCCTATTTGGATTTCTAGGGAGGTACAGTACTCAGAGCGACTAGGAAGAAACGTAAGTGTACCTACGTTATAAGGCCAGCAAGGAGTCTGATGACTTAACTGCTTACAAGAGATCTTAGAAATTTGGTTAAGGACACTAAAGTTAGGTATGAAGAAAAGTTGGCCAGTGAGGTAAAGATTAACCCAAATTCTTTCCATGCCTATGTTAGGTCTAAACAGCATGTTAACCCTTTGCCGTTGTGCTCCGATCGGGGCATATTTGCGCGCCTCGGGAGTGGGCGGGAAAGCGGATGTAGCCCGCCCCGCATCGGCTTCCGTAGGCCATTGACCCCGTGACCTTAAACTATTGTCTCTCTCGTTGTTGTGGCCGAATTTTCGGGTAGCTACTCGCGGTTTCGAGCTTCGCGTGAAACAGTACAGGCGTGTGACAGCCGAGCTCTCTTCATGGGTCCTAAAGGACCCCAAAAATGGTAAAGGGTTAATGAGGGGGTTGGGCCACTTCATGATGTCACACAGTACACGTGTGTGACAGCCGAGCTCTCCGCATGGGTCCAAAAGGACCCAAACAACGGTAAAGGGTTAAAATAGGCCTGTGGAGTGTGTTTACTGCAAAGCTGATGCCACTGTCTCTGCGTGTGTGCACGTGAACCTTTAGCCGAGTGGTGCCGATATTTTAGCTTAACCCTTTGCCGTTGTGCTCCGATCGGGGGATATTTGCGCGCCTCGGGAGTGGGCGGAAAAGCGGACGTAGCCCGCCCCGCATCGGCTTCCGTAGGCCTTTGACCCCGGGACCTTAAACTATTGTCTCTCTCGCTGTTGTGGCCGAATTTTCGGGTAGCTACTCGCGGTTTCGAGCTTCGCGTGAAACAGTACAGGCGTGTGACAGCCGAGCTCTCTTCATGGGTCCTAAAGGACCCCAAAAATGGTAAAGGGTTAATGAGGGGGTTGGGCCACTTCATGATGTGAATGGTTCATTAGTTAGTTATCATTAGGATATGGCTATTTTGTTAAATGATTATTCTGTATTTGGTTGGGTTTTTTTTTAGGGGGGGGGGGATTACCGGGCATCTTATGGGGCCTTTACGGCCCTCCTTTGCCCTTTAACCGGTTATGTTATATTTTGTATACCTAAGTGTGTGTGATTAATTATTAGGGACATAAAACATTGATAGTGACCCCATAGGCAACTTTAACTTGTAATCAGTAATGTCTTGTGAAATTCAAGATGAAACACATTTCCTGCATGTACTACACAACTTTAATGGACAAGTATGTGTTGAAAAGTAAAGTGAAGTGTTTAAGTGCATATTTGCAGACAACCCAATGCAATTAAACTGACACACTGCCTTGAATGATGGGACTCAGGTACAACTGTACTTAGTAATACGGATTTTACATTTTGTACAGTACTACTGCGCCCTGCAGTAGACTTGCATGAAAGGTTTTTTCATCCATTCAGTTTATTTCACACAGTTGGAGGAATTTGAAGTCATATTTGTTACATGTACATGTGAATTAGTTACTTTTATAACTTTGTTGCCTATTTGGTTCAGTCATTTTTAAGTGCCAAATAGGGTGTTCAAATGTTATATAGCATGCACTTATAAGCTTTCATTTATGAAATTAATTTTGTGACAGTTACTGCAGTGTTCATGTTTGTTTCAACACAGATCATGTATCTATCCGGCCGGACCGGATATCCGGTGCACCCCTAGTAACACCCTCCATTTATGAGAATAACATCAATACTTATCAATTAGACCATAAATGAGAAAAGTGAGTAAATGCCTTTTAGCAGAGGGTCAAGGTTATCCCATTGTTGAGACCAGAAAGTAATAAGTTTTTTGTAAACAGTAAACCTGGTCCTCGTCTCAACAGAAGGGTTATTAAGAAAGTTTGTGAACAGTTCCCTTATAATTCTTATTCAATTCAAGATACATCTGGTCATCAAAGGAAATTACTTTTAAATTTTCCTCTCCGGAGCCAGTTAAACTTACAGTTTTTGTTGTACACTGTAGAAACAACATGTATGAAATTATCATACCCACTGTTCACATCGAAGTTAAGGTAAATAACACGCCAGTCTACTAAACGAAGATTATCAGAAAATTTCTGCAATGTACAAGTGTCCCTTTAAATAAGACACAAAGCCTCTAACATTTGAGAGTTTTTCACTAAAAATGTAAACATTCTCAGCCTGCAGGTATCTTTGCCTAACAACCAAAGTAGTGTTTGCAAAGAAATAGCAAACTTTAAGGAAACTGCCGAGTTTTAACATAAAATTTGCCAAAATAATGTAGCAGTACAAATAATGTAGCAGCACTTCACAATCATCACTTTTAATGTGAGAAAAGATGTCTTTGCCAACACCCCCAAATAGCATGCTCTCACATCCTCAGGTCCCTACTCACGTTGCCATACCAGTGAACGAAAAAGCCGATACACTTGCTAAAGAAGCCCTTCAAGATGGACGTCACTAACACCTGTTTGCTCCAAACTGACTACCGCGCTAACATCAATGGCTTCGTAAAATCAAAATGGCAAGAACTGTGGGTTTCCTTTCCCGAAAACAAATTGTATCGACTCAAAGCTACGGAAAGGTGATTTAGACCTGACTAGGGCACACTTACCTTACCCATGCCTATTTACTTCACGGAGATGAAAGCCATACTGCATACCTTGTAATCGTCCTGTCACCGTCAGTCACGTTCTCCTTGAAATAATACACCTAACCCGACCTGAAAACCTTGTTTGAACAAACTGATTCCTCCCCTTATTCTTGGCTTTCTCCAGGAAAGTAAACTATATAGAAATTTCTGACATGACTCCCGTCTTGCTGCTTTCTTTTTTAGAAGAATAAGAGCCCCCCCCCCCCCCCCGTTTTTACATTTTTGCTTTAACTTTTCCCTTTTCAAGGTAGTTTTACCCCAACAATGTAACCGTCCAACTTGGTGACACTGTAGAACACATTCGTGTTGTTGTGTCGTTAACTCCATTTAACTAACTCAAAGATACTGACCACTGATCAAGGCAAGTTCCCTTGTTGTAAAGAAGCTCCATTGACAATATCTCAATTTTATATGGTTTGTTGTCTAAGAGCATATGACTTTATATACTGCCCGAAGAGAATGTTCACATAATTTACTGCCCAAAGACATTGTTCATATACTCCAAAAGGTACGGACCTTTCTCAGAACAATTGTATCTATTTTAAATGATATTAAGAAAACAATACAAATGAGAGAAAAAAGATGAAAGATTTCACATCGTTCACTTACGGATTTCCAAAATAATCGTTTTTGAAGCCGTAGTCAAACATTTCATATATCTTGTCGACAGAGGCTGGACTGTTTCCCTGTGTTGAAATAGGCAATATAAGTGTATTAGGACAGGTTGCTTGCAGCTCTTGGAAGGTATGAAGGGCTTGGATGAATAACTGTCGTGGGCTTGGTACTGAATCTTAGAGGTGGTGGGTGGCGTAGGACTGTAGTTAATTGGAGGAGGTCCCCCAACTTCACACCTCTCTGATCAGCTGTTTGGGAGAAGAGAAACATTGTTTACACTGGTTATTCTCAATCTTAGAGTGCCATGAGAAAATACAAGACGTTGTCTTTCAAATCCTTAGTTGTGTCAATGTCCCTCTCATTAGGCAGTGGGGTCCGTTAGTTTCAGCCCTTGGTAATTTCCGCCCATTACTTTCCGCACATAAAAATCTTTGGGTGGTAAGTAACGTTTGAACTTACATTTGTAAAAAAAAAAAAAATAACTTCAAATTTCAAATCCAAGTACAAGACTCCAGACTGAGAGCCATGAAGGGTATCATCATGATATTCAGGTGAAAATTGTCCAAAGGATTGGACAATTTTCTATGTTACGTCTGGTCAGTGAGGCCGAACATAATATAGTTGTGAGACCTGAGATGAACAGAATGGATGAGTGGCAAGATTTGCTTTCTACAAAATATGAATGAAAAAGGTCAAATTATTAAATTAAGGATGTTGTTCTCAAAGAAATATGTTGTTCTTAGGTCTATCAAAGGTGTACACATAACATCATTTTGAATGAAATAAAAGTAGGGGAGGAAACTAACAGGAAACTAATGGTAACCAATAACGTATACTTGGCCTAGGCTGGGACTAATAAGTTCTAGGCCTAGACCAAAAATTATTTCCCAGGGAGGGAGTTGAATTTCACTCAATTCTACCCGTATGTTCAGAAATGGGATATTTCCCTCTAGATGCCCCAAGAAGGGGCCTCCCAGCTTCCTAACTTTTTTTTTTCACCCCATGACTTCAAGTTCAAAAGAAGGCAACTCACCCGTTTGGTGCTCTTCACATAAATTGCACAGCCAATCTTGCATGTCTGAATGTTGTCCTACACAAGATGCATGGTAAAATTTCTTGGGGCAACCATCAGATTTGCATTCTATAAGCTGTTCTGTTGATGGAATGGCACAGATGCACACATCTATGTTCACCTGTAGGCCTACCCCTTGGCCTATTTCATCATCTTCCGGAATCAAATTTGTTGCAAACTCGTCCCAATCAAAAAATTCTGTCAAATCCAGATCACTCAAATCTTCGTTTGAACTTACTTCCATGTTTAACATGTTGTTCAAATTCAAATAGTCTGCGTCCAAATTCAAGTCCACTTTTCAAGTCAACCGATTGACCTAACTGTTGGTAACTTGCTTGGCAAATGTACGCCGTGGGCCTAACCTTGGCCTATGTCTATACTACCGTCGTATAGAACTAGCTATGGTGTGTGGTAGGCTATTTGAATAATTCACGGCGTACGTTCTAATTTTTTTCTCTGAATTTCTGGCGAACGTTCTTGGTTAAATAATAACACTAAAACCTCCTAGATTCCGTCAGTTCTATCCACCGAACAATGTTATAGCCTCCAGACTAAAAAAATAACACTTAAAATATCTGTCATAAGCAATAATGGCGCAACAAAGCACTTCCAAATCACGGTACAATTCTTTTTTAAATACTGCGAACTCTTCTACACCGACGTGATATACCGATCACGGCCGGCCACAGTTGTGTATAGCAGCTACATATACATTAGCACGGGAGTTAGTGGTTTAGCGAAAAAATAGTCATGTGGGTTTGTTTACTTCCTGTCGCTGAACGACCTCGCTGCCCTGGAATTATTATAGCCGCGGGGGACTGTAACCTACTGAGATTGGAAGACATATTTATTAATTCGGCCTTGCCGATATCATCATTGTTTCAGAGGATTTTTTAAGTTGGATTTCCTTCCGAGGTAGTACTTCCATGGTATAACAAGCAGCACAGCACAGTACAGAAAAAAGTGTGCTTTTTAAGTACATCAAAACGGGCACTGGGAAACAAAGGGAGAGGAACTCAAACCAGACCGGACAAAAACACAAAGGCAAAGACTATTTACGGGACCTTAACATGCACCAAAAAAACAAAATTTGTGTAACTACATAATTCATAGTATAGAAAAAAAGTAACACGTCCGCTCTCGACGAAGACCTGAACTGAACTATCTAAGCGCAGCTTTGAAAAGTTTAGCATTGCACATACGTATACATCCACTGCTAATGACTGCTTATGTCATTGCAAAAATAACGTATTGATGGCTACTTCGTAGTGACAAATGCAATCAACATTAATCATAAATGTCGTCTTTGTTTCCCAATAGGATGAAACTGCACGAACAGTTGGAAGTGGACAACTGGTGAGAAATATAAAAATATGCCTTATGGAATGATGCATCAACATCGCCAGCAAAAGCAGGAGACAAGGTCACAAAAACACACGTGATAGTGAAAGATGATCATTTCTTGAAACAAATGGCTTTCTCAATCTGTTGTAACAGTAAGTTCAAACGTGACTGAACACCTCTTTCCCATTTTTCATTTTGATGGAAGAGAGTTACGTGCAATTATTGATGGCATGTGTATGGATGTGGGTATGCAGTTAGTTAGATGGAGTTTTACGGCCCACTTTCCAACCTTTTGGTTCAAATCGAGCCATCAACAGCCTTTTTTGTCCAGTTGTGGCTCATTGCATGGCTTACTTCCCCTAATCCATTGCTAATGCAGAGCATCACGCACAACAGCAGTGGGTTCCATAAAGTCATGGTATGACTCGACCTCAATGGGAATCGAACCCGGGCCTTCCGCGTGAGAGGCGGATGCTTCACCACTGGACCGTAAACACACAGTTGATGTGTGTATGTGTGCTAGTAACACTTGCTCGTTAACACAGTACCTCTCAAGAAGGCAAACTAAGAGTTCTTAAACTTAGAACATACATGCCTGATATAGCTACAAGTCAAAAGCAACTTGCTGGCCCCAAGTTTCAAACTTAATGTCTCATTTATGAATTGTACTGAATCCATATATGTGACAACCTCAAAGTCAATAATATGGTGTTGTTTATTACCTTGCTGGATTGTAAAGGCACTGTATAAATTTAGTAGTAGAAATAGTGTTGTAATAATAATGTTGTTTCTAATAATTGTCATCCTGTTAAATGTTCATCTCTCCATTTCTTTCCAGGTTCTTGAACTACAGTCTCTAGACCAAGTTTCTGCCATCATTGGTGCAGAGCAAGATGAAGGGGAGGGGGGGGGGGGATTCTATCTACAGTACTTAAAAATAATGACTTCCTACAGCTCACCCCCTGAAAGGGAGAAAGATTGGTCTCTTGGCCCGTCAACACTGACACAAAAGCTCCAAAAAGTGGGAACTACGGTTTTTATTTCTCAAGCGCTAAGGACAATCATCACCAACATCAAGAAATCAACTTCACCTGCCACCTCTCAAGTTTTATTTTGTAGTTTTAAAAGGAGTTGTTTTATGTCCTACAGCTAACAAACTTAAAAGCTTCCAACAAATATTTACTGCAAATTACCTTCCCTTCAGATAAGGATTTCTTTCTCTGACAGTCGGCTTTGATTCAAGAGCTGGTAACAGTGATAAATATACAATTTACTTTCCAAGAAAAAGTAGCAATTATCAGAAGCATCAAGCAGTTTATCCCACCTGCCATCTCTCCACGTTACGTACAGGGGACACCGAAAGTTCTCAAGTTTTAAGTTCTTCTCAAGTGTGATCCCATTGGATGTATTAACATTTTTAGTGCAATTCCCAAGATGTACTGTAGTCCATCTATGAAATATCACAAACAATAAATTTCAAATCTACAAGGCTAACAACGGATATAACATACTGTATCAAAACACCAAACCAATTCTTGGTTTTGATCTTAAACGGCTATTTTGTGTAGCTATGTGAATATGTGTGTTTGTTTACCTGAGTGTGTGTATGCATTTGTGCATCTATCTATGTTTGTGTCTCAATGAGGGGAACTCCAACAGTATATATATATATATATATATATATATATATATATATATATATATATATATATATATATATATATATATATATATATATATATATATATATATATATATATATATATATATATATATATATATATATATATATATATAAATATAAATATATAAATATATATAGTATTTTACAGCAGTTCATGATAAATCCATCCGCATCTTTAGTATTATTTTTTATTTGATTAAGTTCATAGGATACAATTAGACATGATTTAAGAGAACAGTATTCAATTTACAACATACCAAATAATCAAAATCAGAAAGTGATAACAGCCCAGGACATCATGTAATAGTTACCAGAGTCTTAAGCAATCTTCACATCATCTATACCTCATTTGTGTAGTTCCATTGCATCCTTGCTGGAACCACAGTGCCCATTTGGCTCTTGTTAACTTTACAGAATCACATATTTCAAAGCAATTGTATTTGTTTTTTTTTTTTTATTCCTTGCCGAAGGCAGGCAAGGAATCTATGCGATGGTGATGTCGTGTGTGTGTGTGTGTGTGCATGTGTGTGTGTGACGCCCGCTTGTAAACACGATATCTCAAGATGGGTACCTCAGAGAGATCTCAAACTTGGCATGTAGATTGCCCACATTGAGTAGAAAGTTCCTATTGTTTTTGGTGGAGGTCAAAGGTCATTTTAGGTCACCAGGGGTCAAATAGTAAATACCTTGGAAATTGCTTGTAAACACGATACCTCAAGAAGGAAAAATGTGAGTGATCTCATACTTACCATGCGGATTGCCCACGTTGAGTAGATGATCCCTATCATTTTTGGTGGAGGTCAAAGGTCATTTGGGGTCACCAGAGGTAAAAAGGTCAAAACCTTGTAAACACTGTATCTCAAGAAGGGTAATTGTGAGGGCTCTTATACTTAGCACGTGGATTGTCCATGTTAAGTAGATGACCCCTATTGTTTTTGGTGGAGGTCAAAGGTCATCTGGGGTCACCAGAGGTCAAAACATCAAAAAGTATATCTCAAGAAGGTAAATGTGAGGGATCTCATACTTAGCATGTGGATTGTCCATATTGAGTAGATGATCCCTATTGTTTTTACTGAAGGTCAAAGGTCATTTAGGGTCATCAGAGGTTAAACCTTACACATACTACTGTATATCTCAAAAAAGGTAACTGTTAAGGTTAATATTCATTAGTGCATAGGGTTAAGAGTTTTGAATGGCATGGGTAATGTAAGATGCATAGGTAAGCTTTTAGAATCCACTTCATTATGTAAATGATCAAGTTGGGTAATTTCAAAATATGTACTGGAGCAATCTCACTGTATTAAGAATGTTTTAAGTGCATAAAAGTGCATTTGGTACAGTATTTATGTTGATTTTGGTTTGAAGTTTTGCCCGTTAACATTTATTGCCAGTATTAATATGCATAAGAGTTAGTGGGTAGAACAAAATCTGAAAAAGTTAAAAAGGAAATAACTGTTCATCAGGCGGACATGTTAGTTAATTTATCTTTGTTGTAGGTGTGCTGATTTTGCCATAAGTATCTCGGCCTATAGATTTTCATGAAATATATTTCCTACTCTTATGTGGAAGTTTCTAGTTGTGTCTGGAACATGTGAGTTAAACAAAGGCTGTATGAGGGTTATTTGGGGACATGTCTGAACATATTGGAGAAAGCTTCCATGCCCACAAAGCAGAGGAATTGTTCAGTGGGGAACTTCGTAAGTGTTAACTTTGAACAGATCAAGTGCTCTGTGTGATGCCCAAATTTCTTTTAGAGCATACAAACATTGTTTCTTCCATAACCCTAAAGAAAAAATGAAGATAACATTAGATATTACTATCAAAGATTGTTAAAAGTTACCTTGTGCCACTCTCCTCATATGGACATGTAAGTGGGAACTAGACAATTAAATACACCACGGGTAATTACTTTTATAAAAAGAACTAAATAACTGATCATTTGCATCAAATACCCTTGAGCATGCTTGAACTGAGATTGTCTAATTGAATGAATCAAATTGTAACTGACCCACCAGAGTCTGTGAAAATTGCTGGTCACTGTTATCTTACCTAATTTATCACATTTGACTGCTACAGTGTCCTGCGGGGTTTTCTCATTGAATCATACAGCTCAATGTATTTAACCATTTCCTACCTGTCTGGAGATAGTGTCTGACACTTATTTAGTATCTCATTTAGCCCTCTCAGTAAGGCTTGTTTTTCAGAGAGAACTGTAGTTCATGTTATCAGAACAAGCATATCTACTGTGTATCAAACAAAGGACACCTGACTCGCACTCTGTTATGTGGTGTTCCTAAAAGCAGACAATTTAAGGCAAATTACAAATCTTGTTAATTTCTGGATTAATAGGGTTCCCATTTTTTGTTAATTTTCAAGGACATCATAGTCATTGGGAAGGGCATTACACCAAAAAACAAATACAAAAGGACCACCACTAATAGCCAAGGTTACACCTTTCAGTTGAGATGTCTCTACTGTATGTTCCAATTTATGGATGACTGTTAGGATTAGGGCTTGTTCTAACACTAACTTCAGTGCAGTCAACTTTTGGATCACAGAGACATCACTATATAGAGAGCCATCCTCAGTACCCAAAAATTTGATTTAAAGGAGCATATTTCAAAAATATCTCTTTATCAAGTTAATAGACAACATAGCTTACCAGCATCATCACTGCGTGGGAGATTTCTCTTGTTTGTGGAGGTCAAAGGTTGGGGTCACAAAAGGGCAAAACCTTAGACATGCTTTACATTTTTATGTGGTTATTGAACTGTGGAGGGATCTCATACTCAGTTTGTGAATTGCTCATACTTAGCACGTTGATGGTCTTTTTAGGTAGTTGATCCCTATTGTTTTAAGTGAGGGTGAAAGGTCATTTTGGGTCACATGATCTCAAAAGGTTTTGACCTAGTATTTTTTTTTTTTTTTTGAACTAGTATACCTCAGTATTTGTGAGGGATCTCATGCTTGTCATGTGGGCATCCATGTTCATTATAACAATATACCCTATGGCAAGGAATCACGGAAGCCTTTTGGCTTTCTAGTTTTAAAAACAACCACATTTTGGAAAGGAAACTGCAGGGGACAGATTTAGCAAACAGGTCAGTACTTGGGAGCAAACAGGTTTGGGGCAAAATTTGTGTTGGTATAACTTCTGTTACATCATGGGCGAACTGGCGAGGGTAAAAAATGAAGGGGTCCGTTAGTTGCCTTCAAGTGGGGAAACTTTAGGTGTGGGCTTATATTTGAAAGTAAAGAAAGGTGGGCTAGCTAAGTTTTAAGACTTAAAGAGTTGTGAAGTTGTGATTTGAGCCTCAAATGACAAATTTACGGCCTAAAGCCTTGGTTTAACGTTAGACAGGATAGGCCTGGGTCACATGATTGCAAATGCTAACTTTAGACCTCAAAATAAAGTTTGCACATTGACAAACTTTCTACTAAATATGAAAAAGTATCAAATTAAGGACAATGTGCTATTAACGGCGAACCCAGAAGAGAACTCAGACCAGACGGGACAAAAACATAAAACGAACTATTGACAGAATTCTTAACACTACAGAAACCAAATTTCTGTGTTAATCAATTACAAAGCCCACGCAGAACCAAAACCAGTAACAGAAGGTTATTTACAAATCACATTCCCTTATTTACAAAATTAAAGGTTGACTATCACTCGGCCCCCCTGCACTGAAACAAGCGGACCCCACTGCCTCCCGAACGTCGACCCTGGCACCCGGACGAAGTCGGCCTCAATCTTCAGCTTAATCTCCGACCTCACCGACTCCAGGACAACGTTTGCAGGCCTCCCCCCACCGCTGAATACAATATCACATCGGTCTCTCCATAGGGCCAGCTTTATAGAGGCCGAAGGAAAGGTAAGTATGTCGCGAACAGCTACACTGCACTGCGGGGGTGATAGACCAAACAGAACGTAGTCCTGGCTGATCGTCCAAATGTTGCAACGCGTGAGACGATCAGCCACCACTCCCAAAGGAGAGAAGCAAAGGCACACTGCCAAAAAAACATGGGAAACACTCTCCCGCCTTGCACAGCCAAAGCGAGGGCACATGCCATCTCCAAGACGCCACTGTAGACGCTTGAGATTTGTCACCATGGCGTTGTGGGCAATTCTCCATAGCAGGTCCCGCCGACGGTTATCAAGTAACCTGCAGTGGACCGAACACCATAGCTCTGGCCCCGACGAGTAGCTAGCGGGTGGCAGCTGGCCGACCATATCATCAGAAACAGCCTGGTATAAGACCCTCGCTCTGGACTGAGAAATATCCCTGCCCTAGACATAACCTGAAGAGTGTCCCTAATATGGCAGTATGCTTTTGTCGTTCTCCAGCTGTGAGGTGAACTATTACTAAACAAGTATGGGAAAAACCAACGGAACGATAGCCCTCCCCAATAGCGATCAAAATAAGCAAACGGCAGATCTTCATTGACCGCAGTAGGAACACACTTGGTACAGAGAAAACGGAGCCTCGACGGAAGGTGCACAAGACCCAAGTCGCCGTCCTTCGAGTCCCTGTAGACCATTTTCCTTTTGACTAACTCCGTTTTCCCCCACCACAAAAAACGAAAAATTGCACTCTCCAGTCTCACTAGGACACGATCTGGCACATTCAGAACAGTGCCAGGGTACCACAGGAGGGGGGGGGGGGGATACAAAGCGGTTAATAACTGTCGCCTTCCCAAAAAGGGTGATGTATCGGGAGTAGTAGTCCTCCAACCTTGCCTCCACCAAGGCGGCTTTCGCATTCCAGGTAAGTAGCTCTGGGTCACCATACCCAAAACAAATGCCATTGATTTTGATGGCATCATCAACCCATGAGGCCGTGAAGGGCAAGGATTTTAAGCACCACTTACCTAGTTGAAGCCCCTTTGTTTTGGTGGGATTAAGCCTGGCACCAGTTGCTCTTTGGAACGTGGACAGTGTGCCCGCAAGGGACCCGAAGGAGGATAGGTCTAAAACTACACACGTAACATCATCCGCGTATTGAACGCATTTAAGTTAAGCCCAACCAGGTATCTGGAACGCCTTGAAGGACGTTTCTACCTGGAAGGCTCGTGCAAGGGTTTCACTAAACCAGAATGCAAAACTGCATTGAGGTTTCGATGATACACAAACGTTCCGTTTCAAATAATCCCATCACGTACCATTATCTTCTCATTCAAATGTTATACTAACATGTTCAAAAAATAATTTTGTTTTCCCACATGACCTTTGTCCCCCCCCCCCCCCCCCACCGAAAATAGGGATCATCTTCTTACCATAACCATTCACAAACCACACGTGAAATCTATTTAAGTCTCCCACTTTAAGATGTGTAAACACCTATTAAACAAGGTTGTCATTCACATTTTGACCACCAGTGACCCTACAAATCCTTTAACCTCTACACATTGCAATTTCAAAAGGCTTCGAGCTGACTTCAAGAAATGAAAAATAGGAATCATGCAAACCTTCTTTAAAAGTGGACCCCCCTCATGCTAGGGCAACCCTAAAAAACCATGGTACAATTAAGAAATGACATAATGATGGTTTTGTATAATTACCTGCAAAAAGTCTTGAGAGTTCACAACACTGTAAACTAAGGACCCTCTCCCCATCCTTTCCAGCTGAAAGGTTTAATAATACTTTTAAGACTTTGGTGAGGGTTAGATTTCAGTGCAGAGGTTTGAACCAACCCCATAAATACTGCAGAGTCGAGACATTATTTTGACACTTTGTAACACTAATATATATGGGAGGACTTTTGAACAGCTTCTCATAACACTAATATGTATGGGAGAATTTCGTAAGTTTTCCCCCGCTGCAGATACCACCCTGCTACCAAAATATGCTGCTGCATGCTTTATATCATGTTCTAGAACAAATAAAATATTGGTAGGAAAGCTTAATTTCCCACTAGGCTAGCCTAAGGATATTACACAGAAACATACATGTGTAGAATAGATTCAAAATGTACATATATGCTATACATTCGGCAAAGGCAAAAGTGCCAAGACATTAGACATGATGAAGAAAATTACATCTCACAAAAGTACTGCAGATTGTTGCATAAGGGGTTTTTACCAATGCCTTTTAAATATTTTTGATGTTCTTGGCCAAGTGGATTTTGTTGATCCTCTTCAGTACTCGATTCTGCTTTGTGAAAGATGTAGCATCGGCTAGGCCTAGGCAGAAAGTACTAGCCCACTTGCTCATTCGAACCATACAATTTTGGCCTAAACTTTTCAGTTTAGGGAGCTAGACACTTTGAGATTTCAACAAAGATCCTTAACATGTGAAAAGAGCAATTTTTGGAGGATATTCGTTATTGCGGAATTGAGGGTGAAAATGGTAATTATTCCACCTAAATCAAGATACTTGGCATCTCTGTAGGAACCATCTCCTAACTTTAACCCATTCACATTCCAAATATGGAATCTATCCAAGTTCCCTACCTTGTGATATTGTTGTCCCCCCGGTGACCCCAGATGACCTTTGACCTTTACCAAAACCAATAGAGACCATCCTCTGACTATAATGCATCCACAAACCAAATATGAAATCTATTCAAGTTCCCTCCCTTGAGATATTGTGTTGACAAGATTTTCAGACTTTGACCCCCAGTGACTCCAGATGACCTTTGACCTCCACCAAAAACAATAGGGACCATCTTCTGACCAAAACGCATCCTCATACCAAATATGAAACCTATCCAAGTTTCCTATCTTGAGATATTGTGCTAACAAGATTTTCACTTTGACCCCCCGGTGACCCCAGATGACCTTTGACCTCCACCAAAAACAATAGGGACCATCTTCTGACCATAATGCATTCACGTATCAAATATGAAATCTATACAAGTTTCATCCCTTGAGATATTGTGCCAACAAAGTTTTCAGAAAATGACCCCTGCTGACCCCGATGACCTTTGACCTCCACCAAAAACAATAGGGACCATTTTTTGACCAAAACGCATCCACATACTTAATATGAAATCTATCCAAGTTTCCTATCTTGAGATATTGTCTTGACAAGATTTTCAGACTTTGACCCCCGGTGACCCCAGATGACCTTTGATATGAAATCTATCCAAGTTCCCCAGCTTGAAATATCGTGCTAATAAGATTTTCAGACTTTGAACCCTGGTGACCCCAGATGACCTTTGACCTCCACCAAAAAAAATAGGGACCATCTTCTGACCAAAACGCATCCACAAACCACATATGAAATCTATCCAATTTTTCTCCCTTGAGATATTGTGTTGACAAATTTTTCGGACTATGACTCCCGGTGACCCCATATGACCTTTGACCTCCACTGAAATCAATATGAACAATCTTCTGACCATAACACATCCACATACCAAATATGAAATCTATCCAAGTTCCCTATCTTGAAATATAGTGCTAATAAG
This sequence comes from Holothuria scabra, assembly GCA_037179385.1. Lineage (NCBI taxonomy): Eukaryota > Metazoa > Echinodermata > Holothuroidea > Aspidochirotida > Holothuriidae > Holothuria > Holothuria scabra. The sequence goes on along the minus strand of CM074183.1, from coordinate 24,265,325 downwards.
ATTTTCAGACTTTGACCCCTGGTGACCCCAGATGACCTTTGTACTCCACCAAAAACAATAGGGACCATCTTCTGACCATAACGCATCCACATACCAAATAAGTAATCTATCCAAGTTTCCTATCTTGAGATATTGTGCTAACAACGTTTTCAGAAATTGACCCCTGCTGACCTCAGATGACCTTTGACCTCCACCAAAAACAATAGGGACCATCTTCTGACCATAACACATCCACATACCGAATATACAAGTTTCCTATCTTGAGATATCAAGCTAACAAAGTTTTCAGAAATTGACCCCAGATGACCTTTGACCTCCGCCAGAAACAATAGGGTTCTTCCTCTCAATATGGGGCATCCATGTATCAAGTTTGAAAATTATCAGACATTTCTATCTTGAGATATCGTGCTAACAAGCAAAGTGTCACAAACACACACACACACATACACACGCCATCATGATTGCATAGGTTTCTCTTATCACCGAAACCAATAAAACGAACAAAAGGGGGGGGGGGTTCAAGGGACCACCCTGCCGAACTCCACGGCAAACAGTAAGTAGCTCCAACGGAATGCCATTTACAACTACACAACTATTTATGGTACAATAAAGAAATCCATTTAACTTATATTGGGTTTAACTGAAATTTTCCCAAAACTCTAAACAGGAAGCCGTGGTCAACCAAAGAAATAATGTTATGAAATGTGCATCATGTCATTTCCCGAGAGTAGGCGAAGGAACTGATGTTTTTAGCAGTTGGGAATCTGACGTCCCGATTGATACAGCGAGGGGAAACTCACTTGAACGTTGAACCAACTTAGGTCCGAGAAGTTCCATTTATGGATGTAGTGTTACCTTAAAGCACTCTACGTATCTTTCGTAAAAACTCGTTGAATAATTCTCGATTTCATCCCGAACGAACGAAAATCATCTGTTGCATCGCAGTATCTAAGTTCAACGATGGTAGGAAACAGCCCTAATTTGGAACCGTCAGGTTCCCGTATTAGAGCACAAAATTCGAAAATTTTGTTTGCAACCATTAGAAAATAATCTTTTACCTATAATCTGTAAGTTTCGTTTCTGTACGCCCGCAAAAAATGTATGAAAATTGAACTAAAATGCACTGACTATTTTCATAGTCACGACACTAGGTACGCAAGTTGTCACGTTGGCTAACGTTCATATTACTAGTCCGTACAGTAGGTCAAGCCTATATGCTGTGCACAGTTAGGTCCTAACGTTAGTTAGTGGTAATACCAACGGTACTCGTTAGTTTCTCCCATGGTTTGTAAATGTAATGTTATCGGCATTATTGCGTTGGCATCATCACGATCAAGGCTCTAGCCTTGAAGTAATGGATAGGGTTTGCATATAGGCTAGACTCAAGTGAATGTACAAAAAATTTTATGTGCAAGAAGATATTTTTTTTTTACGTGAGTGCTAACAAGTAACCCACAGTAGGTGACAGTAGCTTTCCCAGCAGTGTGCCCAAGCCAATGCCTGGGGCCTAGGCCATAGGAAAGACTTACCATTGTAACTGTGAATAGAGGTTCACTATAGAGGGTCACAGCTAGTACTACATAAACGCTACGGCCCACTCTATCAATTTGTCTAGGCCTATACGGAAGTTTTGCTTGAGAATTGCAATGTACAATAGGGACCTAAGCTTGGCCTAGCAATAACTGCTGAAGTAGGCTTGCCAGTGGATGAGCTAGAATTATATATCAATCGGTGTCAATCAGTAATTTACGGAATAAGGGTAGCCAGGTAAGGATTAGGCCTACTCCTGGTCTGACTTTTTCCCACTAGACCTAAACCTATGCATGAAAGGGTTGCTGATAGTGTGAAATGTGATACAAAACTTGTCTTTTGTCTTTGCTGACCCAAATAGGATACCTTAGTACCCATGGGCCTCGGCTACTTATTGTTCACAAGTTTATGAAATCGCTATGTGTTGTAATTTTCGCTTTTGGTATGTTACCATATGTCTACTACAGCAGTGCATACACCTTTTTTTGTGTCATTGTCATTTGAAAATAGTGTGCACACTTCACGGCACAGGGAATTGCTCTTGAATGAGAGGGCTTGTAAAGCTGATATTTCTTGGTTGTTTTCGTTGTTAAAATTTGAGTCAACGCAAACAGGTATGCCCAAAAAGTCATCTTGTCAGTTGTACCATGAAGGTAGTGAGGGTGGACCTTGGGACCTTGCATAATATGCAAGGAATGTAAGCCACGCTATTGGCATATGGCACAAGCCACACCCAAGCACACCAATTTGCTCATTTTATTACGACAAAAAATATCTTAGACAGTGATTGCATTTGTTATGCTTGCCAACAGAGGATTAACTCAGGCAGAGGATCAGGTACTTTGCTACCAAATTGTTCAAGTGAAGACGATGTTCATGCACGTACAACTAAAGGAATTCTTCCTAGAACTTTACTAGGTGTATTTAAAATTGATCAAGCTTGTGCAATAGACTTATGCACCAGCTCTGAGATATTACTTTGTCACATACATTATTGTGAGCTTACAAACAAGATGGTCTTCAAACGTGTCCTCTTTGTCTGACCCCAGGGTTAGTAAACAATGCTATGCGAACATGCCGTGATCATAATGTTGTTACTGAGTATGCAAAGGGTAGACTTAAAAAGAGATGTTGACCTAATCCTAGAGAGTGTTATTTGTGTTAAATGTTACAATGCAGTTTCAAGGTATGCTTCGGGTCATGAACACTTGGAACATTTAAAGACCTCTAAGAACCACCTATCTCAACTTTTGCAACCTTTTCTAAACGTAACATGTGAAAACTATGATCAGTGTGACAAATACTCCTTTTCAAAGGCTTTAGTATTTCTGTGAACAGACTTAATGCATGACAAAGCTATGCTACTTGAGACTGTTTATGATTTCTGTTCGGTAGCATTTGATACATGTCTTTCCAAGCTTCCCCAATCTGGTCACAAACGCCTAGTCAAGCAAACTAAATTCCAGGTTCCCTCCAAAGTTTAGTCTGCTGTTGGTCAGTGTATCATAGCATCTCATGTTAGTGATCAAAGGAGACTGGTCACACTAATCCGGCGATGTGGAACAGATGTACTTACTTGTCTACATTCATCACTTTTTTACTTCTCTCGAGAAAAGAAAGATCTGCAGATGCAGATAAATGTACTGTCAAAGAAAGGTCAAATACATTCCCAGCAATTTGAATGGACAAATTTCTCTGACAATTTATCACAACAAATCACAACTTCAGCTAAGTCAATGCAAGAAGGAGGCCACAGATATGATGGTGTTGATTCTGTAGCCATAGAACAAGAAATCAAGAAATTGCCTCCTCTCCTTTGGAATTTTGTGTACCATAGTACCTTAAGTGATGTAGAGAAACGACAATTGCTGTTAAATGGTGATTTTAGTTGGGATACACATTTTCTTCAAAACTCACACTATTAGCCATAAAAAGATGCTCAAACGTTTCTTCATTTGTATGTCTCTTCTGTATGCTCACAATGACAACTGCATTTCACCCATTCATCTTGCACTTGCAGATGTAATTGACCGATTTACTTCCTCTTCGTCAGCTTGTTTTCAATATCTCTCATCATTTGGCTTAACTGGAAATGTCAAAGAAGCCAGCACTCCTTTCTAAACTCCTTTGCAGTTGCTTCTGTTGATAACATTGACAGGAGTGCAAGCCATGCTGCTGTATCTGCTGGTCATTTGGACCGCGGATTTCATGGGACATCAATCCAAGCTGTAGCACCACTACCAAGTTCCATCCAGTCACAAACACCTGTGACTGGGGTCTGTGATTTTAATGTGCCCTCTTCCTCTAATCAAATTGATGAAGTGTCTCTAAACAAGTACCACTGTGCACCTTCATGTTTTCCGAAAGATGTGCCCACAGGTTTTAATCCTTTAATTACAGATATCTAGATCCCTTGATGTTGAATCCATCTCTTTGACAGAAAGTGAAGCACAGGCACTAAGCACTATGAAATTGAAAATATTTTGTTACATGGTCACAAAGTATGTGTCTCATAGTGAGGGCTTTGATATTGTGCTACCTGATTTAAAGGTTGCAGTTTCACAACTTACACCAGGGGCTACAACAGAACAGTCTTTTGTACATTATACTTGTATCCTGGTAGAGCCAGCAGACAATTCAGAAACAATACGACATGCCATAGATATCTTGCATGACAAGCATAATGTTGGAAGTCTTATTTCACATCTAGTAGTTGCAGGAGATGCCAAAACCTATGAATATATGTTAGAAGCACAAAGGGTGTATGGTAGTGACCTTGATTGGTTGCTTCCATACCTTGGAGAGTGGCATCTCATGAAAAATGTACAAGCACCATTGATGAAACTGTATAATGATGCAGGCCTGAAGTTAGTTAGATGGGGTTTAACGACACACCAACACAAATGTGTTATATAGTGTCACCAAGATAGACAAAAGTAGCAATGTTGGGGTAAAGCTACTTAAAAAGGGTAAAAAGTAAAAAGACAGAACGGGTGGCCAATTTCTCGAAAGGAAATAGTGTAATGCCGTTAAGACAGCATTTTGTAGGCCTTTCTTAGCATCCGTAGATTTCAGGTGTGAGACCTCCAATTCTCATGCTCTGCCCATGTGATCATCCAGGGGCGACCTAGAGCCGGAAGGTCGGAGGTCAGCAGACGTGTATCTGGCCTGATCTTCGACCTGTCCTCCTCGTGGCTCGCCAGTCGAGAACTAGTTTCCGACTCGGTAGGTTGTGTTTTCGTATTCGTCCTGTCTTTGTTTCGTCCTTTTCGTTATTTTTCGTTGTCTTCGGACAAGTTTATATTTCGTACTGGGTACGATTGCTTGGAAATAATTGTAAATAGATTTTTGTAACCGTATTCCCCTGTTCTGTTTCTTATTATCTGTTTGGCAATTTTGTTATTCTACCTCTTCCGACCGTCGATTGAATATCGCGCCTGCTTTTAGTACTTTTGGGTGTTTGGATTTAAAGCGCCCCCGACCACAGTCCCCGAGTTGCGTTACATTGGTGGCTAGCGGTCGGATTTTGATTTTTCAAATGGACAATTCGGTGAGTATACAAGTAGACGATTCGTCGTCTGATTCGTTTTTGTACAGTAGCCAAAATAGAATCCGTAACGAACCCATACTCGGGGAGTTGTTCAGCGAGGAATTTGGTGAATTGTTGGGTATTAGATGAATACCCACTTGGGGCTAGTGCAGCAGGCAGCCAAACACCGGTAAGTGATGGTAGGCGTGTTTCAGGGACGCTACCGCATAGAAACGATAACTCATCGGTCGGTAGAGGTAGAAATGTGTGTGATCGTTTGTACCGTGGCACTGAAGGGACATGCTTGTTCTCTCTCTTCAAACACGACAACGTGACGAAATGGGCTTGATTGTCTTGTTCACAGTTCCGACGACAGTGAGAACACAACGAGGAAGTTCTTATGATATCTTTCTTTAAATCTGACAACGCGACAAATATGGTTAATTGTTGTCTTCCCAGTTTTAACTTATGTGAGAAGATGACAAAATTTGCAAAATTGTCGTGTTTCCAGTATTCGCTAAAATGGGAACATGACGAAATTGCCTGAATTGTTGTGTTTTAAGCTTTAACTAATGTGAGGGCACGGCGAAAATGGCTAAATTGAAATGTTTTTTGAATTGGCAACTGTGAGAACATGACGAAATTGGCTTAATTGTCGTGTTTTAAGAATTGGCAACTGTGAGAACATGGCGAAATTGAGTTAATTGTCGTGTTTTAAGAATTGGTAACTGTGAGAACACAACGAAATTGGCTTAATTGTCGTGTTTTAAGAACTGGTAACTGTGAGAACATGACGAAATTGAGTTAATTGTCGTGTTTAAGAATTGGCAACTGTGAGAACATGACGAAATTGGCTAAATTGTCGTGTTTTAAGAATTGGTAACTTTTGAGAACACGACAAAATTGAGTTAATTGTCGTGTTTTAAGAATTGGCAACTGTGAGAACATGACGAAATTGGCTAAATTGTCGTGTTTTAAGAATTGGTAACTTTTGAGAACATGACGAAATTGAGTTAATTGTCGTGTTTAAGAATTGGCAACTGTGAGAACATGACGAAATTGGCTAAATTGTCGTGTTTTAAGAATTGGTAACTGTGAGAACACGACGAAATTGGCTTAATTGTCGTGTTTTAAGAACTGGTAACTGTGAGAACATGACGAAATTGAGTTAATTGTCGTGTTTAAGAATTGGCAATTATGAGAACATGACGAAATTGGCTAAATTGTCGTGTTTTAAGAATTGGCAACTATGAGAACATGACGAAATTGAGTTAATTGTCGTGTTTTAAGAATTGGCAACTGTGAGAACATGACGAAAATGGCTAACTTGCCGTGTCCCAAGAAGTGATTACTGTGAGAACAACACGAATTTCGTTACTAAACGCTCTATCTTGAGAAGGGTAACTTTGATGGATTTCATACTTGGGATGTAGTTTGGCCCTATGTAGTAGATGATTGCTTTTCTTTTTCGTAGAGGTCAAGTGTCATTTTGGGTCACCAAGGGTCAAAAGGTTAAAACCTTGTAAACGCTCTATCTCAAGAACGGTATCTCCGAGAGATCTCATAGTTAGTGTGTGGGTTGGCCATATTAAGTAGATGATCCCTTTTGTTTTTGTGGAGGTCAAATGTCATTGAGGTCACCAGGGATCAAAAGGTCAAAACCGTATAAACTCTCTATCTCGGAGAACGGTAACACTGAGGTATCTCATAGTTAGTGTGTGGGTTGACCATATTGAGTAGATGGTCTCTCTCAATTCTGGTGCAGGTCAAAGTTCACTTGGGGTCAGCAGATTTCAAAAGGTCAAAACTTTGTACTCACTGTAACCTTAAAAAGGTAGCCAAGTGGTAAGCTTATACTAAGCATGCGGATTGCCCATATTGTATACTAATCTATATTGTTTTAGTAGAGGTCAAAGGTCACTCGGTGTCATTAGGCCTACAGGTCAAAAGTTCAAAACCTTGTTAACACTATTTCAAGTAGGATAACTGTGAGGGACCTCATGCTTGTCATGTGGATGATTAATGTTTGTGACAATATGTTAACATAGCAAGGAATCACTAAGCCTTTTGGCTTTCTGGTTGTTTTAATGTAATATAATTTAAACATTGGCGGCCATTTTGTTACTTTCGTCATCTTGATAGACCTGGATCAGAAAAATATCTCCAGAAATACTTTTTCAATATGTACAAGAGAAGTAGGATAGAAGTTAGATTTAGCTGTGGCCAAAGTATTTTTAAAGATTAGTGTTGTTACTATAGTTAATTGACAAAAATATCGCATTGGCAGCCATTTTACTTTTCCGTCAGCTTGGTTGACCTGAACTAAAAAAGAAATATTTTGAAGGATAATTTGTTACTATTTTGCTTAAAATATGACCATTTATTACTGGCATATTATTTTTATACATTATAATTGCTATGTTGGCGGCCATTTTGTTGTTTCTGCCATCTTGATTAAATTGGGGTCGTGCATAAAATATCACAAATCATGCGAAGAATTTTATCGACGATCTGCTATGAAAAATATTTAGAGTTTTTAATCGAAACATATTTTAAAGATTATTTTTTGTCATGTTTTGTATTTCTTTTTAATTATTTTCTTATTTTTGTGAGGAATTTACTCTGTCGTTTTCACTTCTTCAGTGCTTTTCCGCCATATTGGCTTAAAACTACTCTTGTCCCAAGGACTTTAAAATCCAGCTGTAATTTTTGAAACAACATTTTACATTATTATGAGTGGGAATTTGAATCTATTTTGCAATGTTTTCACACAAATGTTTGGAAATATTTCATTCATTTTGGCAGCCATTTTGTTTTCCCGCCATCTTGGATTACCTGAATCTCGTGAAAACAGTTCCAGATATTCAGTTTGGATTTTTGTCAATGAAATATGAGCAAATCTGAAGAACAGACATCTCAAAAACATTTTTAAAGAATATTTTCGTTATTATTATTCAATGAAAATATTCATACATTTGGCCGCCATTTTGTTTTTGAAAGCCATTCTCAATGAATGAGTACCAACTTATTTACTGTTACCACTTGATTTCGGGTTCAGGGGAACATGAACTTCCTAAACGTTTGGTCATAGGATATGGGGTGCCCATACAGTGCATCTGGCCCATGGCCTATTTGGTTTCCGTATGCTGTGTGGCATGTAGTCGTGACTCATTTATATCTGGCGGGGGGGGGGGGGGGGTTAGGTTTAGACTCAGTGTATAATTTCGGTAAAAAGAAATGAAAGCAAACGATGTATGGTACTAGGCGTTAGATATACACAAAGGGTATGTCATCAAGTGCCACTGATACATTAGTTATTGTACCTGATGGACGTGTTTTCGAAATAAAGGCACTCATTTGAAAACCCGCTCAAATTTACGTTAATTCCTTCGCATCTGGCTTCCTGTTAAATACCCCCGCACCCACCCCATAATTTCCCAACCCATCCGGACCTACACGTTTACCTGGATTTTTCTGTTCATACACATGATATGGAATCGGAAAAAGTGGGTGTCATTAATGCCGCTTCCGGGTGGTACTTAATGTAATTTGAAGCCGGACTACCTCCCTTTTGAGAAATTTTTGTTAAGTTTAGGTGGTCCCCGGCTAGATGCAAAATGGTGCTATCTTTGGCAAAAACTTCTGAACTGTTCAATCACTTTAATAACTTTGGTCAAGAGATGGAGTGTAAACCATGACAAATACGTGCGAAACGCACTGAAATTTTGCATTATATATCATTTCTATGACAAAACTTGTATCCAGCATCTTCATCGACACAGTTTTAATTCCCCAACAAAACCCATCTGCAAATCACCAGGAGATTCTTCTACCTGATTATTTGTAAAAAGCTTTTAACTTTTGCTGCTGTGATTCATGGTAAAAAAACACACCTCACTTTACCTCTACAAGACTATAGTTGAAACGCCTTTGGGTGATATTGAAATAGATGGGGGCATGCTCATTCATTCACCATATGCTGGTGCCACAGATGCGTGGAGTGTAAACTGTGGCAAATGCTAGCGAAACAGGCCAGAATTTTGCACTACAACTGTTGTAAAACTCACTACGTTGAACAATCTGAATGCCATTGAGACGGTATTAATTAACACAATAGAACCGAAGGCTACAGTGCGCGAAACGCACGAAGATTTTGGTAATCTGGAAAAGATTTGAAAAAAAAACCAGAACAATAAAAATGCTTACATGTTCGTTTGAAATACATCACACCGTACCCCATGTAGACAGAGGATAGAGAACGGTAATTTTAGGATTAGTGTCTAAGACAGAAAGCAATTTTGTGCAATTTTATTTTCCTATAATAACGGTTATAAGATATAAAGTAAGAACCACGACTAATGCACCGAAGGAGTGCCAAAATGTTGCATTACGAATCATTTGTTCTCATGACAACTATTGCAAGTAAATTCTGCACCAAGACATCTTCAATTCTGTAAAATGTAATTGCCAGTTGCAAGGTGAATCTGCTGCCTTGTCATCCGATAAAGCTTTCAGTTTTCACTAAAAATTTCTTTACAAAAGAAAGAGAAAAGCAAAAGAACGCCTCTGCTTTTGCATTCGTGAATGCTAAGCTCCTTCGTAATCATACCCATCAGCCGATGGACACAAACAATCAACCTTATCAGGCCGTGGCATAATGCAGGCGCGGCGATCATGGAGGGGACGGGGGGACGGGGGGGGGGGGACGGGGGGACATGTCCCCTCCAATATTTTTCGAGGGGGGATATCATATCAAATGCCCCCCCCCCCCCAATATTTTGAGGTATGAAGAAAAAATATATGAATTCTTACCACATTTTGTTATAATTAGTAGGCTAATGAATATATCTTACCATTTTTATGTCAAGGAAATAGAAATTTTGTGCGGGTTTTTTTACCAACAATAATCCCAAAAAAGTTTTAATAATGAACGTACTGTATTTTCTGCAACATTTTTTTTCTAAAGTTACAAAATTTTTCGCGCGCTACGCGCGCTTTAATCTTCAGTTACCTCTTGCTTAAACTATTAAACACCTTTTCAGTACGTTGGTTCTATAAAGGTAGAGGTTTTCACAATTAGCCTAGTTCTATTCATTATGGCCGTGATTCTAACAAAACACGATACTGAATCAATAAGAAGCTCTGTTTTGTTTTGTTACTGTTTGGGAGATTCTTAATTCAGACACAACATCATATTTTGTAAACTACGTTATGGCTCAATGTTAAGTTCAAAATAGTGAAAGGGGATTATCTCCGGGACCAGTCGTCTGGCGTCCTGCTTTTGCTCTTAAAGACAGACAGTCATCACCCCAAGTACATTTTTGGTTGGGAGACAGCAAACTTTTAATTGCTGAATGGTCTTTGATTGACATCAAATTTAAAAGGTGTAAAGCCGCTCACATTATTTAACATGTACAGAGTTTTCTGATTACATGTTATGACCTTTTATGCCACTCAAATTAATTTTATGAACAGTATAATAGGGTTTGCATCTGCACAAGGAAGGACTCAAGACAGTTTAATAAGGGGCTAGGGATAACGTAGTTGGGAAAATTGGAATTGTCTGGGATGAGGAGAGGGAACGTTCTTACGCAGAAACCCGAATTTTCTAACTTTTCTTAACATGAAACCAAATACAGAAATATCTTCAATTTTTCTTCAACAGAATCCCAGTTTTTCAGTCGCGCTTCCAAATTGTCCCGTTCGGCATTGTTTCGGGAAGCCATTTCCTTCTAGTTGGGCTTTTGGTTACGGATCCCTAACAGGAGCTTGGTCCTCTCGTCGGGTAAATCTTTTCAACACCCCCTTTTGCGTCTACCGGCAGGTTTTACTATGGCAAACAAATTTCCTGCAAATGTCGGTACTATTCGGGTGCAATTCTCTTAGTTGTCGTGCATTATCAAGGGGTTTTATGTAGCTACCTTCTTGAGTAACATGCTTGACGGAATGATTACTTGCATTTGAGGCTAACTTTAATCATACAACAAATTTATTCAAAAATGTACCTTTTCTCTTCATGAAAAATTTCGCTCAAATTAAAAATACTATAATTACCATCTGGACTATCATGAAGCGGGAAGAGCTTTTTGTGCTCTCGATGTCATTCAAAGTCCTGCTTAGAGCTTCATGCTAGCTGTTCCCATTCTGTTAATCCCTTGGACATTCAGGGAATTTCCCCCCGAATCTTACCAAAATCATACTGGACCTAACCAATTGCTCGTTACAGTCCCTGGTCCTCTTGCCGCTCGTAAAGTACTCGACTCCTGATATGCCTGCCTGCTCCTTTCAGAGCTGAAGAAGTATCATCGTGACCATACCTTTGTTCCCTTTTGGAGACTTTTTACGTCTCTGTATTACTAAAGGAGGGGTAAATTTTCACCAGAAGACAGAAATTTTCGCGCGCTACGCGTGCATATGCACACCTGCAACCGACATTTGTAAAGCTATTATGGTGGGCTTGAGATATCATCCCTTTTCCCGCAAACTGGTTATCACATGTGTAACTGCAGACTACAAATTAACCCTTCCTCGGTACCCCCTGTGCGGTGCCGACGCCCACCCCCATATAAGAGTTCCTGGCTACGGGCCTGGCCTTCGGCAGATGTCCCCCAATATCTGAAACGGATCGCCACCCTTGGCATAATGTAGATACGTTTGAAACGCCATGATAATTAACACACCAGTGAAAGTGAAAATGGTGACCTATGGTTGCCTTTTTGAATGTATTTTATGAAAAGAAAATAAAGTTTAGTATTTTTCTCATCACCTGATCTATTTGAAAAATATATTCTGAGTTGAATAAGGCTCAGTCGGAAAACATGCTGGACCGAATATCAAACATTTTTACTGGTATTTCAGATTTTTCGACTATCGTCGATTTGACAGATTTGGGGGGATGAGAGATACCACACGACCGATCGCTACGGCCCTGGTTCAGAATGTGTTTTAATATGCAGGTTTCGTTATCTTATCGCTCCGTAAGAAGGATGAGATGCTGCACCTAATTTGCCAATTGGGCCATAAACGGCAACACGTGCTGAAAATGAAATTGTTGCCATGGCAACGGTTTGTATTGCTGATAAACTTACTAGTTAACTTACTAGTCGCATGAAGACACCAGACACAGAGCAGGGCGTCCCTTTTTCGGAGCCAAAGAATGGTGTTAGCATATAATAAACTTTGCAAGAGAACAATGACAATATGCATATTGTTTTTACGACTTTATTATCAACGTGACTGATAATTTTGTGCTTACTAGTACTAATGTAACTTGTAACTAGTACGCCTGGATCTCATATTGGTGAGTATCAAAGGAGCTTGCCGATAGAGCCTACTTCATGGTGAAAAGGGGCTATTTTTCCACCAGCCGTTAGGTCTGTGACCACGTTCCTCGCTACATTAAATCAGGATGTTTTGGAGACTATTGTACTCCGAAAATAGTACAAATCTCCGTGTATGAACTTCAGCTGCGAGGCGCGGTCACCGCGTGCTCATACCCCAGTCTACGCACTCGACACACCTCACTGTCTACTTTGTTTTTGAGTGCGGTCCTATGTAACTTCCTCCAGTAACTGTCCCAATAACATCAGTTGTGATAATACAGTTACTGGGGAGTATGTGTTTTGTCTTTTTTTACATAAAATACATTATACACAGTTAAGACAGAAATGCCTCATAATATCTCAAAAGAAGGTTCTGTGAGGTGCAAAATGCGGGACCGACGGACGGTCCCACAATTTGATAACTTTCACGCCATCTGTTTATATTTGCCGAACCTTCAGCCCGCGGGACGTTTGCGGTCGGTGAGATCACTTGATCCGTATTGTGACGTTTTTCATAAATGACGACACGTATTGCTTTGTATCAGGAGCTGTCCGGCATGTGTGGCAAGCTACATAAACGCACATCTCATATGTTGGTTTCCTGAATATTTGCCTAATTTTAGCACATGAATAGACTTGAAAATATGAATATGAAAGCAACATTTTTATCCCCTTTTCGTAGCGCAAATATTTCCAATGGACAGGGTTTCCACTGTCCCTATAAGGCAAAAAATCCCATCTTCATAGCTTATTTTTTCTCGAGATATCACCATTTTTATCATGTGCATCGGAGTTGCCATTTTCCAAACAAACTGACTTGTAGCAAGTCGATTTTGACATTTCAGGCTCACTTTGTAATTGAGATGTTTTTGTTTTCCTTTGTTTTTTGTTTCATTGATATGCTCCACACAAAGCTAGCATGTTCTTCTTGGTATCAGATTACAAAATTACAGGACTCTGTGTCATTTCTGAAATTACTATTTATATAGTAGCTGGACTTTTGAAAAAAAGAAAAAACATCGAATTAAATTATAAAGAAATACATAACTTTTGAATATGAAGTGAGCCTGTGACATCATAATAAACTTGCCACAAGTGCGGCATGGCAGCGCTCTTGCAAGTGATAAGAATTGCGATATCTCGAGAACCAAATAAGCTACGAAGATGGGGTTTTTTGTACAGGATTGAAAATTTTATATTCTTTCCGGGTATGTTACTGAAATGGCTATTATTCTCATCTCCTTTAATTGTGGATCGCGATCTCTTTATGTGGAATCGGCTTATCTTGAAATACTGATACTAGTCCAGCGACGCTCACATGAACAAATGATAATTAATGTAAACATACGTACACAGTATTATGACAACAAAGGTGGGCCTCCCTCGTGAGAGGCGGATGCTCTACCTACTAGACCGTAACCACGCGGTCTGAAAGTGTATGAAACAATAAAGTGGTATTATTTATGCTTGATTTTACACGTAAACCTAAGTAACAGTTTTGGTAAAACATCGCATATAGTCCTGTGTTACTGTAAAGAAATTAAACTCTTCCCGTCAACTGCAGATTTATTGAACTAGCCTATTTGCAGAATTATTTTCTCGTTTAATTCTTGTATTAGTAAAGAAAAATTTGAAAGTGGGCATTTGGGTGCGTTATTGGCTGTCATAGGTTATCTTACTGGGTTGGATTTTTAATTTTTTTTTTTTGTGGCCGTTTTTCAGTTATTCTCAATTATTTAATTACATGCTTTCGTTAGATTTGTACCTTTTGGAAAATTGCTAAAAAATCCTCCAGAAATACGTATTTTCCGAACTCTGGGGGGGGGGGGGGGAGGGGGGACAGCTCAAGTCCCTAGCTCAGTCGCACTACCCCCAGTTCTAATCTTACAGTGATTATGTAATCCGTATATAGCCTACTACGACATGAAGTTACAAAATAAATTAGATACGACAATGGATATGCCAGAACGGAGGATAAAATATCTTCATAGAGAGTGAGTCGAGGCTAGGAGGTGGAGTGTGATGGATGAACTGCGTTCAGTTGTCACCTTGTGAACTTGTTGAGTCACCCCTTGTCGGGCGGTGAAAATAGCCGAGATGGGGTATGGCCTCCATTATTCAGTTGGCCATATACTACGTTTACAACCGAAAAAAAAACTTTGGATGTCATTGCCTTCGATTTTGTAGTAATTTTGTTGTTCATTCAGTCAGACACGGTCACGATCGAGTCATTTGCTTTCTGTATAATGGATGTATACCAGCGGTGTACATGTCAGCCTGAGCGATAGCCTAATAAATAATCATAAAATACATCTCAGCCATATGCATATACGCAAATATAGCATAACAACAAAAATTCTGAAACAAGAGGACACACTAGACGAAATGACGAAATGAACTAAGTTGTGACCGTCTCATACTTTATCATACTTGTAAAATAGCTCGCAATTGCATGAAGAGACGGCGAGCCTCGTTCGCGCTTGTAGGCATTTCATAGTTATCAAGTCGACCAGCTATTCCCTCCACTGCCTCAGTAAACCACTCAGCACATCCATATCGTGGATACTCCAAACAATATTCCTCTTTGACATCTTGAATCTCATCAGCTGTGAAGTCCAAGTTTCGTTTGTAGTCCATGGAATCAAATTCTTCAGGGACAAAGTACAGCAAATCTGGGATACCCGATGGACATTCCGCGTTGATTTGTGGGCGAATTCTGTGTTGATTCCACTCACGGGCTGTTCTTTCCAAATCTGCCCTGATTACATTTGTAAAGCAAAATCGAATACATTCCACATGGATTGGATCGCTGTTGTCAAACATACCCTGATCTCGCATATCCCTGAAAAGGTTAATCCAAGCATCAGTACACTTTCTACGTAGTTGTGACCACCAGCTCTCTATTCGTTGATTGCTGGTAGAACGACCATACATGAAGCTTCGTTCTCTCGAAAAGATATCGTTATGGTACCATCGTAGAGCTATTTGAAGACGTTCAACTATGGCATTTTCTGTGCCTCTGTCAGCTCGGACAATGACTGGGACGCCGTTCAAGCGCTCTATAAATTTCATGAACAAGTTAGCTACTATCCTTGGGTTATTATTACTTGGTCCTAATGTAAGCCATAGTACTCTGCGAGAAAATCCATCGATAGCTCCATGGATAGCTAGTCCGTAAGGTTTAAGTTTGTCGTAGCCATCGATGTGTATAATGTAATTTGGACCTCGCGAGGCATAAATGCGACGCCTAAGCCGACGGGTTCTTCGACTTTCTACACCAACCGGGTCAAAAGTTTGTTGTAAGAGTCTAACAGTTTGGGTATGTACATTAAGGTTATATGTATTTTGCAACCTCTTCCTCATAGATCTATATCCAAGATCGTGCCCGTTCCCATTGTGAAGCTCGTGCAGGAAAGGAAGTAAAATGTTATTCAAGTGAGACTCCTCTCTTCTTCTTCGACCAAGCTGACGTAACTTACGCTTTAAGTGACGGACACTAAGGAAAACATTATGACAAACAGCAAGGCAAATCGTGATTTCGAGCAATCGATATCCAGCATCAAAATAGTGGCAAATCAGCTCATTCCAGAAGTCGTTGCCATCCACACGATATTCGGCTGCCATGTATGGGTCCATTCTCACTAGTAATGATCGCCTGTATAAATAAAAAAAAAAAAATGTCTTAGTGACCAAGTTATAGGCTAACTAGCTTTCTTGATTTTGAGAGCCCTGCTTAAATTGGCGTAGCCGTAGTGGGGCAGGGGCGTGACCCCCAATCGAATTCTGGATATAAATACACCAATACGTATTGCCCATACACACGGGAAGGAAGTGCAAATCATTCTTCAACGTTAATTTCTCGAGTCCCATCGAAGTGAACCAAACAAATCATTTTAAACTTGGCAAGAGTATTGTCGCCAATTGTCTCAGTCACGAGAACCACATTCAGCATTGCCACCCGTACATAAATAAATTTGTCATGACACGCACAGATTTATATTTATAACTTCTTCGGAAGTTCGTAATTTTGCGCAGGAAATTGTTCCATGAATACTTCTTAGTATCCCTTAGTTAGCATGGTGAGGATTACATTATTATCAGCCGATTGCAAAAAGTAAACTTTCGACCGTCAGTAATAATAAAGTGAAAAAAAAAACAGAGTGGGAAAGCTGTTCCTGACATACGCCAAACTTTCCACAAATATGATGAATCTCAAATTATGACTGGGTAAAAGTTCAATTTTAAATTTTACTTCCAACAAAGTAACTGCAATGCCATCTTACTCAGTACTTCATTCTTCAAATTTGATCTAGATACAAAACCCATTTGTCATGTCTGCAAGTACAACCAATAACCTTTTAATTTCATTGCAAATATCTTCTTATGGTAAAAGAATACCACTAACCTCTCCATTCCCCATGCACGTGGTAAATGATTATGACTATGTCATTGCGTCTTTGTTTGCATTACAGAATTTGTCTTTTTGCAGACAGCCCCCGCTATCAATCCTGGCTAGGCCAGTGCTCAACCCATAGCTTTACAATATTCTGGAGCCAAAACTATTGGCCTCGATCAGTTGTAGCTCTAATGACTGTTGGTAATTTGTTTGACATTTTCTTATGACTGGGCTACCTCAGTACACATGGCAAAATCTGGATAGGCTAGTGCTATACCCCTCGGAAAACACCTGGCAATTTTTTTATAACAAGTCAGGGACGGATCCAGCAGTCTAGGGTACGTACGCCCCCTATTCTTTGCAGAGCAATTTATTCATTTATTTTTTTTTTATTTAAAGGGACGGAATTGAATAAAAAAAATCGACTTCAAATGTGCAAAAAGTTGCACCAGAGTTCATCTGAGGGTACTTAAATATTACAAAATTTCTCAAGTTAGACCCCTCCCCCAGACTCTACAGTTGGTACCCTCCAATCAAAAATCGTGCCTATACCAGTGCCTGCTTATCTTGTAAATGTCATGGATACTATGGATATTGAGGGTTGGGGTTGAAAGGTCTTTGATAAAAATTTCCCTTTCATTTACTCAGGCTCGTAGCCGGGGGCCAAGGGGGCATCCAACGCCCCCGCCCCCTTGAACATATTTTGGTATTTTTTATGTTTAATGTTTATTGTCACAGTACTGCTAGTGTTTTCCCTATTTATATGCGGTAAATTGGCCTGGCAAGTGCCATGTCCAGCGATCTGGGAGGCAATTTGGACCAAACTTTTCTTGCTCTCCGCGCAACCCGATTATTTGACAGCAATATGTGTGCAGGCTGTTTGATTTCAACATGATAGTTGACAAAATACATAAATTTTTCCTTATGCATACTAAATACCGTATTAAGTATGCACCAAATCACGTATTTTCAAATTAAAAACAAAAAAAGGTTCAAACCTAGGGAAGAGATACCCCTCCCACTCCCCCTTCCCCTCGCGTGCAAGCGCGCCCTGGCTCGGTCTCTTCGCTCCCCGCAAAATCTACCCACTTTGCCACTTCGCCCCCAACCCCTACCTTTACTAAGTCCGGGCTACGCAATTGCATTTATTATTCCCTTACATTTTTACTGGAAAACCATTTTCACTCTGAATTGATCCTGCATAAAATATTGATTTCCAAAACTCACTTTTCTAAAGGTCTATCCACATTGAATGGGTCACGTTTTTCCGCATTCTTCCTTGGATACGTCAAGATACATTCCTGTCCGTACAGGATGCGTCGATTTCGATGCGCCACTTCGAGATGCAGTGTGAAGTTTCCAATCATAATGCATGAGATTGACGAAAAGGAGTATGTAGGTCATAGAAATGTTCACCGTTCACCGGCTACAGTCACCGTTCCTATTTAATACGGCTACCATATGCAATTCATTCTTCTTATGTACCGCGAACTTGTTTTGCATTTTGTTTTTCATTTTTGTGGGAGTGGATCTTCTCGTTAAGCCTTTAGGCTTTTTAGACTACTTCCTTTCTCCTTTGTCAATTGTAAAGAATCTAAGTTTGTTCTATTTTGTATTTCTTATGGAAAAGAGAAAAAACAAATAAACGAAACGAAACGAAACGAAACTTTTCCCGTACAATCAAGTCTGGTGTCCAGACTGCTCCTCCTCACCACCCCGGTGAATACAACTGTTTTATAACTACCGATGTCAAGAATATCGCCAGGGTGCTGGTACCCAAAGAATCACATATGATTCAACGCTTAGTATAAACATCTCCAATGTTAAAAAAAATACCAAAAAATGAGCTTTTCTACCAATTTGACAGGCATTTTATTATGATTTTGAGCTCAATAAATTGCACCATTTTACATCCAGGTGCCTTTAAATTGCATTATTTTTGCCCAGGAGGTACCTCTTCTCAAGAACCCGCCACAATTCCATCCTGAAATTTTTCTGACTACATATGTAGCTGCAATGTCATTTGAATTTGGTCATTTGTATAATGTGGTGGCAATAGCGGCTCATAGGGGCACGGATACACCCCCCCCCCCCCCAAAAAAAAATGTTTTCAAAGCATTGTCTTCAATTTCTCCAAAAAATAACCTTATTCGATACGACATGAATGAAAGTACTTCTTAATTTGGGCAAACTATCCGCCCAACTCATACAAATGTCATATACCATTTATAAAGTATAAAGTAATGCGTAATTGTAAGGATATATTTCGTAAATATCAAAATTGCAGCCGAAATTAACAGGCTCATTCGACCACTTGTTATACGAATTAATGTGACTCGCGTCGTCATGATTCCAGTTTATTCTTAGGCTAGTGTGCAACTCCTCCAATTATATAGGATTCGAGTTTGCAACAAAGAAAATGATAAAAATTTGGTCACACCGTCCTATAGGGGAGCCAGTATATTTCATCTAGTAATTTCTGACCATTTTGCAATTTGTTAATTTTTTATTGAAATGAAAATTTTATTGCAAACGAAAGCTCAAAATAACGACTACTTATATTCTACTTACAAGCTCGGGAAATGCCATTTCCGGCTGTTTGAGGGGTCGCAACTTTCAAAATTTTCTGTACGCTTCGCGCCAACCGATAGTGGTGCTCCGCTTAGATAGTCTTTCGGGCAGTCACCACCTCTAACGGCCTCAAGCGTAAATTTTACACGACTCCCTGATGCTGTGTGAGACGTCTTGGTTTCAGTTTATTTTTCCCCCCACCCCCAAACAAATTTC
Organism: Holothuria scabra; assembly: GCA_037179385.1. Classification (NCBI taxonomy): domain Eukaryota; kingdom Metazoa; phylum Echinodermata; class Holothuroidea; order Aspidochirotida; family Holothuriidae; genus Holothuria; species Holothuria scabra. The sequence continues at coordinate 24,245,761 of CM074183.1, read as the reverse complement.
CTTATATCCGCCCTTGTGTAGTGACACCGTTCGAGTAGAATTTAAATAGGATTCCTCGATACTAAAGCCAGGTTTCTTTTTTTTGAGTTGCATATTTTTCACAAATGAGGAAAACATGAAAGGAACCATATTTGACGCATGGTTGCTGCACGTCAACTCCATTAGCGGCTCGCCATAGGGGCGGGCACTTGTCCCCAAACGTTTCCAAAGCATGGTCTTCAGTTTTCCAAAAATGACGCTTTTCGATGGGACATGAATAAAAAGTAGCCTTTTTCTTAAACTGGACAAACTATCTCAGCCTTCTATCTCATGCAAATGTCATATATTATTTATAAAGTATAGCCTAATGCGTAATTGTCAAGGGTATAGTACAGTAATTACAACAAAATTTTAGCCCAGTACCGGTCGCACAGAAGCGTTGATAGCGCTACCAGCACCAATAACAGTACTGATTCAGTACTGTTATTGGTGCTGGTGGAGCTATCAACGCTTCTGTGCCCGCCGAAAACTTTTTCGCTTGTCTTAGGAGAAAAATTGAAAATTGAAAATTTGAGTTTTATTGAAGAATCCTTGGAAAAATTTGGATTTTTATGGAAGGAAATCTGAAAAATTTTGGGTTTTTAAGAAAAATTCAGGTTCTTTATAGAATAATTTGCTCTTTCTATGAGCAAACTCACGCATATTGTCGGGGAAACTGAGAATAGTTGTGATTACATATTTTATTCTACGTATTAAGGCTCCCCGACGAAATTGAAAAAATTCCCCGACGGGTGGGCCAGCCTTCCCCGACGGGGATCAGGGCATGGTCCCCCTTCCCCTCCCTGACGCCACCCCTGGGAAGTATCGCCTTTGTTTACTCTTGCCCCAAACTTGATGGATGATATTATTCAGGTGTGAGGTGTGTGATGTAGCTCCCTGCCATCTAAGGACCGCAAATATCCAAAAGATTTCCAGATGGCTAAGAAATGTTCAAATATTGCAGTAATTTATAAACCTTATCATTTGTCCAAATGATGCACAAAATTGCATGTAAGGACCCTCAAATATCGTAACATTTTCTAAAGGGGGAGGGGTCCATCCTCCCCTTAGACCTTTCCCCCAGGACGGCAATGCGAAACAAGGTTGAACTCCCCCACTCTTGAAAAGCTTCCTACGTCTATAAAACAAGCTAGTGCCAGACAACTATAAAGGGGCCGTGGGCGCCACTAGTTAAACCAGGGAGCTGTCACTATGTGGCAGCTCCCGACCATGTGGCAGCTCCCTGGCTGAACCAGGCGGTTAAAAATTGCCCTGTAAAACCCAATTTTAACAGTTAAATTCGGCGATCTGGAAAGTTTTTTTTTACTAAAACTTTCGTGTGCCCTACGCGCCAACTAATGGTGGCACTCCACTTAGATAGTGGTCATGCTGTCATGCACTGTCCTGTATTCGATTATTCAAAATTTCGTCACTTCCCATCCACCACAAAAATGCGGGGTAGGCCTACTGGCCGGGATGTATCTTTTGAAATGTTTTTTCTTCAATGGAAACTAGGGGAAATAAAATAAAATAATAAATAACGATGTAGATGTCATGGAGGGTATCTTGAGGCAGGCGCTTAGCCAGAGGGTCGAGCGGGGAAGTCCCCCTCGCCCCTTGAGCATATTTTTGGTATTTTTTAGGTTTAGTTTTACAATATAAATTTCTTGCGCGCGCAAGCCCGATTATTTGCATCATCATGTGCGTATTTGATTTCAGTGTGGTAATTTTTACAAAATAGTCCATAAAATACATAATAATGTGTGTCCTTATGCGTACAAAATATCGTAAAAGTATGTACCAAATCACACCGTGGGAGGGGGTGGGAACAACCCCCTCCCACACCTCCCCGCTTCGCGCGCAAGCGCGCTCGAGGTCGGTCGCTTCGCTCCCTCGCATCACTTTTGGCCCCCTATGAAGGAAGGTCTAGACACTCCCTTGCCTAGTGCCGCCACGGGTCTGGAGTCGGGTAAACAAAAAATCACCGCCCTCCCAGGGAAAGACCACCCCGTACGGCCGTGCCCGTGCAAGCAAGGTATAAGATCGAATACTTACAGATCCCGTGTCTTCTGATACTCTACAAATCAGCTAAGAATTAAAGGTTAACTGAATTACTGTATTCTTTAGTATGAATCCGAGCCTGAGTCAAAGTAAAACATGACGTGACGAAAATATAACTTTGGTTGACACAAAGAACATTTTGTCCTATTCTTTCGTTACTCGACACGAAGAACACGACAATTGAGCCATTTCTGTTGTGTTCTCTCACAAAGAATACGACAATCAAATCAATTTCGTCGTGTTGTCTCGTTACTCGACACAAAGAACACGACAATTGAGCAATTTTTGTTTTGTTCTCTCACAACGAATACTACAATCAAGTCAATTTCGTCGTGTTCTCTCCTTTTTCGACACAAAGAATACGACAATTGAGCAAATTTTGTTGTGTTCTTTCACAACGAATACGACAATTAAGTCCACTTCGTCGTGTTCTTTTGTTACTCGACACAAAGAACACGACAATTGAGCAATTTTTGTATTGTTCTCTCACAACAAATACGACAATCAAGTCAATTTCGTCGTGTTCTCTCCTTATTCGACACAAAGAATACGACAATTGAGCAAATTTGGTTGTGTTCTCTCACAACGAATACGACAATCAAGTCATTTTCGTCGTGTTCTCTCGTTACTCGACACAACGAACGCGACAATTGAACAATGTGTTGTGTTCTCTCAAAACGAATATGACAATCAAGTAGATTTCGTCGTGTTCTCTCCTTATTCGACACAAAAAACACGACAATTGAGCAAATTTTGTTGTGTTCTCTCACAAAGAATACGACAATAAAGTCAGTTTCGTCGTGTTCTCTCCTTACTCGACACAACGAACACGACAATTGAGCCATCTTCGTTGTGTTGTCTCACAAAGAATACGACAATCAAGTTAATTTCATCATGTTCTCTAACTTTTCTTGTTTGAAGAGAGAGAAAACGCATGTCCCTTCAGTGCCACGGTACGTTTGTCTCACTCTAACAGGGAAGAGCAGCAGGGAGCTGCTATTGTTGCTGGTCAGGGGATGGCCGATTGTTTTTCTTTATTGAGGCCAGAGACCAGCGGAGTTGAGAGAGACATGTCGACATTGAGAGAAAATATTGCGCGTGAGTGGAGGCCTCAACATGAGGCTGGAGTTGTTGCTGGTCAAGGGAAGGCCGATTCTTTATTGGGGCCAAAGACCAGCGGGGTTGAGAGAGACATGTCGACATTGAGAGAAAATATCCCACGTGAGTGGAGGCCTCAACATGAGGCTGGGGTTGTGGCTGGTCAAGGGAAGGCCGATACTTTTTCTTTATTGGGGCCAAGGACCAGCGGGGTTGAGAGAGACATGTCGACATTGAGACAAAATATCCCACGTGAGTGGAGGCCTCAACATGAGGCTGGGGTTGTTGCTGGTCAGGGAGAGGCCGATTATTTTTCGTTATAGAGGCCAAGAACCAGCGGGGTTGAGAGACATGTCGATAAGAGAAAAAGATTTCCCACGTGAGTGGAGGCCTCAAAATGAGGCTGGGGCTTTAACTGGTCAGGGGGCGGTCCATTGTTTTTATTTATCGACGCCGGAGAACAGATGATTTAGGGGAGAATGTTTGGCCAGAGAAAGAGAGTCCCCACTTGAGGGGAGGCCTCCAAAAGAGGCTGTGGGTGCCTCTGGGCAGGGAACAGGCCAACCTTTTTATGTACAAAGGCCAAGCATAAGTCGGACTGGGAGTAGCAATGTGGTACCGCCCAGTAGTGCGTTTCCGACCGAATATGGGCCGTTACAAAGGCCATCTGGGGCTCTGTCTGGGGCATTTAAGGCTGATAAAATTCTACTTAACCGGTCTGAAGGTGTTGATCACAGTCATGCCCAATTGAGAGAAAATATCCTACGTGAAGGGGTGACACAGCGGGAGGCTGTTTATTATGATGACCGGTTAAGGGATAACAGAGATGCCGGACGGGGTGAGATTACTGGCAGAGCGAGTCAAGGTCACCCTAGGGTGGGTGATACAAATGATGTGTGTATGCCCCGTGAGTCAGTAAGGTGTAAAAAAGAGATGGGGATAGCCTCACAGACTACACCTGCAATATATCCAAAGAGAAGCCACACTGGCGGAACCGATTACATGTCAGATAGGCGCCATATTTCGATGCCAGTAATAAGGGGTTCTGGTAGAGGAGAGCAACCCTCACTGAGTAGGGGTCAAGAAAATTACCCCAGTGCCCCTGCAAAATCCCAACAAGGAAATTGTGTGGAGCTAAAGGTTGATCAGAACAGTATGCATGCTCTGCATGAGGGCAAAAGTCAGGACAGGGAACCAAGTTGGAAAAGAGACACGCCCTCCCCCTTATGATGGTACCGGGGATTGGCATGATTACGCCATTCAATTTGAATTTATCTCAGAACTGAACAAACGGGACGTAATAACAAAAGGCATGCAACTTGCTACTTCATTGAGGGGCAGTGCATTAGCAGTTTTAGGCGACCTTGATAGTAACAAGCGCCGAAATTATGAGAGTCTGACTGAAACTAGACGATTTGGGTCTAAAAATCAGACCGAATTGCATCGGGTTGAAATAAAGACAAAACAAAGAAAGAAAGGTGAAATCCTACCCGAGCTAGCACAGTCAGTGAGAAGACCGTCCAAATTGGCTTACCCCGATGCAAACAGTGACCTTCAGGAAACTCTCGCAAGAGATCATTTTATAGATGCGTTAGCCGATTCAGATTTGTGATGGGGAATTCATCAGTCCCGTCCTAAGTGTCTAAATGACGCAGTGAAGGCCGCCATTGAATTTGAAACATTCCGCAAGGCGGAGAACCAAAGAAATTTTATGAAGGGAAAGTTTGTTAGGACCGTGTCTGGTCTCCCGGGGGAAAGTCCCCTGAGGAACAAGTCGAGCCAGTGGCGAAAGAGTTTAGCAAGGTTGTTGAAACAATGATGGGGACAATTAAGCAAGGTTTTGAAAACCTTCAGAAAGAAACGGTTGAGAATAAACCTGCTAGAGAGGATAAATCTAGAAAGAGAGATAGCAAGTGCTATAATTGTAAGGAGGTCGGTCATTTTGCTCGTGATTGTCCCAAACCGAAACCGGAAGAACCTGTTACCGATACGGTGCAGGAAAACTAGAAATCGCCGGTTCTGAGGGTCGCGGGTCGGTGGGGATTTCTTTAAGACCCCTTGTTACTTCAGTCACGACAGGAGCTGAAGCAGAGTGTAGTGATGGGTTGTATGTGGAGGTATGCTTGCAAGGAAAAGTGGTCAAATGTTTAGTTGACACTGGGGCTAACATTACAATCATTAGCCCAGGTATTTACAATGGGATCATGGGAAGCGCTAGGCCAAATCTGGAGAAAACTGGTGGAAGCATGTTTATGGCCGATGGTCAGAGTAGACCACTGTCCGGTTGTGGTACCTTCTCAATGAAGGTGGGAAATTTTGCAACCAGCCACCCAGTGTGGGTAGCAGAAATTGGTGTTGCGGGCATTTGGGTTACGATTTTCTCGAGAAACACGAATGCCAGTTAGATATGGGGTCTAAGTCGCTAAAGATTGGTAACGAGATAGTCCCATGCGTACGTAGAAATACCCCTACCAAAGTGGTATGCAGGGTTACTGTGACCGAAACTGTAAGCATATCTCCCGGCCAAGAAATTATTGTGCCCGGCCGACTCGAGTATCAAATGAATGGGGAAACACAGGCTCTAGTAGAACCTTGTGAAAAGTTTATGAAAAAGCATTCAGTAATGGTGGCAAAGTCTGTCGTTAATCCACAAAGCGGCGTGGTCCCTGTGAGAATGATCAATTTAGAGTCAACCCTAGTCACTGTACATAAGGGTGCTACCGCGGCACAGTGTGAGTCCGTAGAAGAGGTAGTGAGTGAGGGGTTAGGAGGAAGTAGAGACTGCCCCGCTGAGAGAAAGAAAGGCGGCAGACTACCTGAGCACATAGACCCCCTGTATCAGTCTATTGCAAGCTCTCTTGATGAAGAGCAGAGGGTCCAAGTTTTAGATTTATTGGGAAAGTACCAGAGTATTTTTGCAGTGAGCAAAGAGGATTTGGGTAGGACTGGGATTGTAAAGCACAAAATTACTGTGAAATATGATGTAAGACCAATAAAGCAAAACCCAAAAAGGCTGCCTTTGAATAAGAGAGAGGAGGCATCGAGGGAAGTGTCTGACATGTTGAATAGGGGTGTTATTGAACCTTCATCTAGTCCATGGGCCTCCCCCGTGGTTTTGGTAAAAAAAGAAAGACGGGTCCACCCGGTTCTGTATCAACTATCGTCGGTTAAATGAAGTAACATTAAAGGACTCACACCCTATCCCAAGAATAGATGATTCCCTTGATACCTTGGGCGGTTCTGTTTGGTTTTCCACTCTGGACCTGGCCAGTGGGTACTGGCAGGTGGAGATGGACGAGGCTGACAAGGAGAAGACCGCCTTTGTCACCTATGGGGGGCTTTACCAGTTCAAGGTCATTCCCTTTGGGCTGTGCAACGCTCCAAGTACATTTGAAAGGCTCATGGAGAAAGTATTGGCGGGCCTGCAGTGGCAAACTTGCCTTGTATACTTGGATGACATTATCATTTTCGGGAAATCGTTTGAAGAGCATATGGCCCGATTAGGGGAAGTGTTTCAGAGGTTGAAAGGGGCCGGCCTGAAATTGTCCCCCAAGAAATGTGACTTGCTCAAGCACAAAGTCCACTTTCTAGGCCACATTGTGTCAAATGAGGGCGTGGCCACTGATATCTCCAAAGTAGCTGATGTAAAAGGCTGGCTAAGATTCAGTGAGGGATGGACGCGGCTTTATTGGCCTACGTTCGTATTACAGAAATGTCAAAAACTTCGCCCAAATTGCTACACCGTTGCATCGCTTGACAGAAAAGGGGCAAAGATTCTCATGGTCAGATGAATGCGAGGAGGCATTCCAAACTCTAAAAAGTGCTCTCACTTCCTCACCAGTTCTTCCCTACCCTACCCAGAACGATAAATACATCTTAGATACTGACGCAAGTAATGAAAGTATGGGTGCAGTATTGTCACAGGTTCAGAATGGGGAGGAACGTGTGATTGCCTATTTCAGTAAATCGTTTTCTAAAACTGAACGGAGGTACTGCGTAACTAGAAAAGAGTTGTACGCAGTTGTAGCCGCAATTAAGCATTTCCATCATTACCTGTACGGTGTTGAGTTTCTTGTCAGAACAGATCACAGCGCCCTGCGCTGGTTGCTAAATTTTAAACACCCTGAGGGGCAAGTAGCGAGATGGCTAGAATTATTGCGAACATACACGTTCGAAATTCAACACCGTGCAGGGAAGAAAGATGGCAAAGCTGATGCACTGTCGAGACGGCCGTGTTATAATTGCCGACACTGTGACCGAGTCGAGGAGAAAGAAATTGCTGAAATGAGGGAAAATGACGATGGGTTTGAACATGACGGTCATCTGAATTGTTTTCAGGTGAAAAAGAAGGGTGGTACGGGTGAGCGTAAGGAGGATAAAAATGCCGCTCCTGAAAAAACCCCGGGGGTTGTGACTCGTAGCAAGGCCAGGGGTCAAGCTACAGTAAAAGGTATGAAGGACACCTTAGGCAGTGGGCATGAAAGGGAATCCGTAGAACCCGTGGCAGATCTTTGGGCCGTGGCTGAACTTAAGAAAGCGCAGAGGGAAGACGACAGTATCCGTCAAATACTTGACTGGAAGGCTGTGTCTGAAACTAGACCTATGTGGTCTCAAATTTCGGAAAAGAATCAGACTCTAAAGACATATTGGGGACCCTGGGAAGTCCTATGTGTTAAGGAGGGCGTGCTGTATAGACGCTGGGAGTCTGATTGTGGCAACGACATTTCGTGGAAATTGGTCGTTCCGAAAAGTCTGCGCAAGGATGTTATGTTGCAGTTGCACGATAATGCCGCGGCAGGTCACCTAGGAGTTAAGAAAACGCTCATGCGTATCCAGGAAAGATTTTATTAGTGTGGTTACCACAAAGAAAAGATGTAGAAAGTTGGTGCCGTCAATGTGATATATGTAATTCTAGGAAGAACCCACCAAAGAAAAGTAAAGCGCCTATGCAGAGATATGTGATGGGTGTGCCGGTGGAGAGGGTGGCAATGGATATTGGTCCCTTACCGGTAACTGCCAGAAGAAAAGAGTATATCCTCTGTGTTGCAGATTATTTTACTAAGTGGACCGAAGCTTTTGCAATACCGGACCAGGAGGCAGAAACGGTAGCTAAGGTCTTTGTTGAACAGTTCATTACGAGATTTGGTGTTCCCTTACAGTTACATACTGACCAGGGCCGAAACTTTGAATCGAAATTGTTCAAAGAATTGAGCACGTTACTGGGTATTGACAAAACTAGAACCACTGCCTTTTACCCTCAATCTGACGGCATGGTGGAAAGGTTCAATAGAACTCTGGAGGCCATGCTTTCAGCAGTAGTGAGTGAAGACCAGCGTGACTGGGACGAGTGGCTGCCCCGTGTGACTATGGCTTACAGGTTATCTGTCCACGAAACCACCGGGGAGTCCCCCAGCGCTATGATGCTTGGTAGAGTGATGAACCAATTGCAAAGTCACAGGGTATGCAGGCCTGAAAAACCTCCTGAGTATGGTTCATCGTGGTGCAACTCACACAGCTGTTGCCTCTGCATCTGGTTTCAAGAAGACCCATATGTTTTTAATTCAAGCTTGGGAAGCCTTTTACAGACACCAGATAGAAACATTTGCAAAACATCAAATTTTGGTAAATGAAAATTCAGAGACACCCTTTTCAGTCTATTATTTCATCTGTTAAGGGTAAGCTCACCACAAGTGGTGTTAATGTTTTCCATCATTTAGACAGTTCTGAATTCAGCACAATTTTTCAAGATGAATTTCTTCCTTTCTTTGATACTTTGGGGACAACTGATGCCACATCAAATTTTTGGCACCAGTTTATACAGAGAGACGTGTTCCTTTATGCTAGTTTGTTCCTGGCTATAAGATTAAGACAGTTTTCCCTATGCACTGCTGCAGTTAGAATGCTAACACCTATTTTTCATGCCGTGGATAGGCCAATATATCTAAAACTAGTCCCATATCATGTGGCCGAACTGAAACATTTCCCACCAAGCATCTTTTAACAACTTGAAAGGGCGCCTTTGCGGTCAGTATCTCTGGTCATGATGGATGTTGTGTAGCGCTTGACGAAGCACATGAAATGCTTATTAATAAAGAATTTAAAATGGCTATGAATTCAACTAGCATGGGTAGCATGTCTCGACTCCTTCATTACTTATCATACAGGTCCAGGGTACTGAAAAATTTGAAAGATCAAATTAGTAGTGACCGTTTATCTACTTGTAGTGAAGATAGTAATTTGCTTTCTCTGTTTAGGCAGCATGAAGATAATGTATCACATTACATTTGCAAACTGAGAGAGACTGCAATTCTTTTTCAAGAGGGTCTGCAGCCAGATCACATTAGCCATATTTTTACTGGTGAAATATCATCTGACTTAGTGTCACAGGACCCGCAGTCTTTTTATGAGAAGGGGGGGGGGGAGATCTACAGGCTTATATAAAGTGTGTTGTTTTAAACACCTCTGGCACCAAGCCCCCCCCCCCCCCAAAAAAAAAGGTCTAGGAGAAATCTGAAAACGTTTGCAACAAGGAAAAAACTATGCAGAAACAATCGTATGAGCTCAAGGACCAAAAGCTGCAATTTTTGTCTTTGAGAAGACAGGTTGCTCTTTCAAAGGCCAAAAACCAGCCTGTTGAAAGCCTTTTCCAATTTGTATCTCTTCCTCGTGCCCTTTCCTATCCGAATGGGCTACCTTTTAAAGCACCAAAATCTCGATCAGCTGCTGAACTTCAGAAAAGATATCCAAATGCATTTTATACCAAGTTGCCTAGCATTTCATCTAATAAGAGAACATGTTGTGTAATTGAAGGTATGTTTATGGTAAACTTCCGACCCCGAGGAATACACAATACCTTAGCAGAGTATGCCCAATTTTTGTACAGGCGCTGGGTTGTGAAAGCGGTAAGAGAATTCGCTGCCAGTGAAGTTCACATCATTTTTTATCATCCAGGAAGGCATGGAATTAGTCCTAAGGACATTGAGAGACATAGGCGTAATGGTTCCATTGAGGAGACTACGTACACTGAGGTTTCTAACACATTGTGCCCATCACATAGGAGGAAATTTCTCAGTGTACGTAGTCAGAAAAGGTTTTTTTCTAAACGTCCTCTCGACTCTCTGCCGAAGAGCCAAGGGGCGAAAACCAAACGATTACTCCCGGAGGAGTTCTGCTCCCTTAAGGACAAGTACGCCCCCAAAGGGCAAACACTGAGTGTTCCTGCTCTAGACTGGCTACATCTTCGGTAAAACCTGTATATAGTCAGAAAAGGTTACTTGTGAACACCTTGTCAGTGGAATTATTACAAATAGCTCAACAGGCAGGTGTCTTCCCACAGCTTTTGGTTACAGCGGGTGGTTTTGATGGGATTGATCCAGACAAGGCATTTCAGGTACAACGACCCCCCCATATTATGTCTGAAGTTTCAGGGTTTTCTTCCAATCATGAAGAAGGAGACTCCCGGGCTTGGTTCCACAGCAGTAAGACCCTGTGTGAGCGAGTTGTTATTTATTCACCTGATAGGGACACATTCCATGTTGGTTTACCTGTTGTATCTCAATTTGTGGATAAACAGGTTTTTGTCCAGCTAAGGGCTTCCAAAAATGACAACCTCTTTATTTGTATGAGCACATTGGTTAGCATGGTTAGAGATGACCTTGCACTTCAGAAAGTTGGGCCTGATATTTCTCGCTTACCCCTTTGCCCCAGGTGCTCTATATTGTAAGCGGATGTGACTTTACGTCCTTTTTCAAAGAAGGGATTTCTCGATGTTTTTTAGGGATTGTGATTTTATTACTGGATCGCAGAGCGTAGGGAGACTAGATGATAGCAATGAGGAATTGAGTCTCCTAGCATATTACCGCCTCAAAGGTTCTGTATATTTCAGGAAATATTCTAGTGCTTTTGAAGCAGATAGTCCCCGCGAGTTGTTTGTTGGTCAAGCTGTACCTGAACATGAACCTTTGCGCAATCACACTGCTTTTCTTACTACAATAAGGGGTGGGCATTTTCATCGAATCTCTGGAGAGCCTGAATGGATGCCTTCAACTGAGGCACTTAGACTACATTGGCAGCATTATTGCTGGGTGATTAAAATGTGGGCTAAGGCACACTCATCACATGTATTAGTACCAGAAATAAGTTCTCATGGTTGGAAAGTTTGCAATGAAGAAATAAGTGTTGTCTGGGATACAGATGAAAACCTTCAAAAAGGTAGTAGCAATATTCAACACTTCAGAGAGGGATGCAAATGTAAGTGAGGTTGCACAAGAAATTGGTGTAAATGCAAAAAAGCTGGCAAAACCTGTTCCATTTTTTGTGAATGCGGGCGAAAGTCATGTATCTATGAGGGGACCCGTTACTCCACGGCCAACATCAGTTGATTGTAACTTCGATTCAGAGTCAGGGTCAGATTCTTTTACAGATGAAGATTCTTATTGGTCAGATATTGAATTGGGATCTTGTGAGGTACCTCCTCACAGTGAGCATGGTGATCTTTCTAGTCTTAGTGAAGATGATTCATGTTTGGAAGATATGCTGTAGCATATTAAAAATATTAATAATAATATTAATAATATTAAAAAAGTCCAGACCTACATTTTCCAAGAGGTACCTACAGTATTCTGAGCATGTTTAGCACATAATCAAAATAGCAGCAGTAGGAAGTTTACACCGTCTGCCAAAATTGGGTTAAAAGCAACCCTTACAATGCTGAGTAAAGACATTAGGATGAAAATTAAAAAATGCAAAATATTGGGGTATTATTATGAAGCAAGAAAATTACATCATGCCAGTTTGCTTCAAGATGACATGATTTACAATGTACTGTAATATCTTCGGTTACTAATGTCTTGACAAGTAAAATGAATGAAAATTTCATCAGGATGCTAATAATACAGTAAGTTACTTGAATTAAATCAAAAGAAATTTTTGTCTGGACTATTTAAAGATTCGGGTACACATTGCTCTACATAACATTTTTTTCTTCTCCTCACAGGTACCTAGTAAGATGTCAACATAGAAAACATTTCAGTTTGACATCCAACACTGCAATAGCCTTTTAAAATGAAATTTACCTATTTCTTATGAGTATCAGGAAGTCATTGTGCCAACTATACTCATTTGTTAAAATTGAATACATCTTTTGTGATCATGGTTAGTGGGAAAATGTATTGTGTTGGATGTCAAACAAAAGAGGTGAGTAGAATGCTTTTGGGGTTCAATTGGTAGTAACCCCAACACCCTTAAAACTGGCTGCACCCAAGGGTACGACCAGGTATATTCAAACTTGGGTAACTAAATCATGTATAGGTTAAACCCTTTCACTGATTCAAGTCCAAAGTACTCAACACTCGCCAAAATACACAATGTGAAAAGATTGATCTCTTTTGGTAATTGCCCTTACTAGAAGACTGAGATTTCAAAACAAGTTATTCTAATACACTTCATCCCCTCAGTGCTATTATCCGATAAATGTTGTGTGTGTGGAGTCCCATTTAGTGTTACGTTGCCATGACTGTTGAGTTACATTGTAGAATCAAATCTTCTAAATTTAGTCATTTAAAGTTGAGTTTAGGATTATATTATTCAAGTCAGTTTTAGTGTCTGATTAAATTGGACTTAAGACAGCAATTCCTGTCATTTCTTTTGGAAACAATCAAGTTGCCAATTCCAAACCAGAGACCAGAGTGTATTATGCAGAGATATCACCAGTCAAGTTGCTAATTATTTTGAGTCAAGTCAATGAGTTTTGACGCTTGAGTCACCAGAAATGTAACAAGTCAGCATTAGTGCAGTCTGGTTCACTCATTAACCTTAGATTGGAGTTGAGTCAGCACTATTGACTTAGCCAAGTCAAGTCAAAATAATAAAACAAGCCATTTCCAGTTGGCAGTTATTATTGTTGTCCTTCTAAAACCAACAAACAAAGTTAGTGAACCATCGTAAGAACGTGTTGTTAAATCAGGTATCCTGAGGAGAATTTTAAATTATAAAGCTATACGTGTGAACATATTAATAGTAATGTTTATACTACATTAATTCGAATAAAGGTTGATTGAGCATCAAATGCTGCAAGGTGAAATTTTGACTCTGCTCAAATCAAGGTCAACTCGTCTTTCAGGTCGCTTATTCTGGAAAAGTGAGAAAGGTCAGTCATTAGAGGTGGGTGGGAGGGGGGGGGGGGTCATTAGAGTTGGAGGATGCTCAAAAAATAATGAATAGATCATACTGTGTCTTCCTTTTTAGTCTCATTGCCTCTTTCCAAACCATTGTATTTTTTTAAGTCTGTTTTCAATTTTTCATTCCTTCAGATCCCTTAGTTGTTTGCAATATATGTTGGGAATTCAAATATTTTATCAGTAGGTGTATATAATTCCGCCAGAAACTCTTGCCTCATGTATTCCTTGTTATGCCTTAAGCACTGTATACTCATGTAAGATTAGTGATAGAGGTATGTACCTACAAATTTTCTATACTATGGTCAGCACTCCTGTGGATTGTTTTGGGGGAGTCGAAAAGCATTGTCAGATTGATTTGTGAAAGTCTTGTTAACTGCATTACTTTTCTTTCATATGTGTGCACAAGAGTGCGCAGCATTGGAACATGCATGCTTGTATAAAGTAATACTATCAAGTATTGTGCACATTGTACTGCAATCCTTATGTTTTTCATATTTGTTTGGCTATGTACCTTCAGTTCTTGTTCACTTTCTTGCCATTACTTATTTGAGATACCTAGCATAAATACAGATTTTTCTTTCACCCGTCCAACCATACATTCTTTCATTCATTCTTGAGCAGAAAACATGTCTCTTCTTTGTACAGTATGATTTATCATAAAAGGCATGCTGTAATACACAGTACTTTCTCCTTGGTGATTTTGTCACATTCTTAGTGCTGCCAAGTTTTATTAGCAAGAGAGCTCACGGAGAGGTACACAATTATATTTTACAAAGTTTTATATTAATGCCATGCTACAGATTTTCGTTTTGTCATTTGCTGTGTAAGTGTCTCACGCTACCTCAAGTGGTTTTCACCTCCCAGCCATTTGCAAACCAGTGTTGTGCTATGTATTCAGTGCCATCTAAAGTATCTAAAAGTAAATATCTACCTTTTTCATTTTTTCACCTTTTTTCACATAACCATTACCATTGCTTTCACCAAAAAGAAAAAGTTTTATTTCTTGCATGAAGAACGTTGTTGAAGTTCATGAAAGGAGACTTAATAAAAAGCATATGTTTAATTATAAGGAGAACTGTCTCACGTTTCATTATTTGGGGTGTGTGTGTCTCTTATTTTGAAAAGGTGTGACTGTGTACTGTGATACCATGCTTTTACAACTACAGTATGTTGCCATCCCTAAATATGCTTTCTTTTGATTACCCATTGCCTCTTAGCTGTGAGTTACAAATGAATTGCAAAGTAGGATTATATTCTATCTTAATCCAACCAAGACTTGCAGTTGCTGCTCCGTTAGGTGTTACAGTACTTCTTTTGCCCTCTGTTGAATTTAGTGTGTGCTTAGAGATCCTGGCCCTACCAAAATAATTCCTGTAGAAATCACTACTCATTGAATTATTTTCCACTGTATGTGCTGATACAATACCTCTGGAAGGACTTCTGGATTACAGAGACACAAGACCGCTCGGCAAAATGACTACATACAGGCCAAAGATCCAGTTTTGGAGCTTCCATATTGCCAGGGGAAGGACCTCTCTTCTGCCAGACGTACCAAAACTCCTAATGTTCGCTGTCACCCTTTTAGGTTTCTAACACCCATATAAATACACCCCTGCGAGCCATTCTCAGCCATTGCACAGACCAATAGCCACTACCCCAGCAGTGAAGGCAGACAAAAATTCTTCTAATTCAAGGAGGGAAGTTTTTCTTTTTGCCTTCCAAATGTGTTCAATGCACAACGTCGATGACAAGAGAAGGATTTGTTTGATGTTAAGATGGCAGCAGAACCTTCATCATCCTTGGCAGTTCAAGTAAGTATGAAGGGGAGGGAGGGGGTCCGCTCTTAAATGAAAGTCTTGTGTCGATATTGGTCCCATGTCTTATCGGTCCCCAATGAGCTTATTAAGTACTGGTCCACATGCACCTGTGATTCACCATTGTGTAATTATTGGGTGTCGTAAAGCACATTACTCATTAGTAGGCAACCCCATCACACTGCATTTCATTAGGATTAGGTTAACCTACACCTGATAAAAGGCAGTGGGTCCCCACGTCATCATGTGAAGGTCATGCAACAAATGGCTGGTTTACAAAAATGTCATGATTATGATAACGGTTACGGGAAAAGGTGGAGATAATGCGGTGCGGGAGTATTGAGATGGGGGGGGGGGGGTCAGATCAGTTGGGGACTGTAGACATTACCCGTTTTATAAACGCTTCTGGTGTACCATTGGACATGATCTTCGGGACATATATGTCTCTACCTTCCTTGCTGGCTCATTGAGCCCCTTCGCAGCGCACTGGTGTAATAACCCTGCTACCCAAGTCTGGAGATCCGCTCGAACCAAAAAGTAAGCGGCCGATCACTCTGTTGAATGTGGACTACAAGATCCTGGCGAAAGCCCTTTGCAACAGGCTGGACACTGTTATGCCGGATCTTGTAGGGCCTTACCAGACATGCGCGGTGCGTGGACACGGTATTCAGCAGAACCTCTGGTTGGTGCGGGACCTAGTTGAGTATGTGAAGGACCGTGGTCTGTCATGTGCGCTTGTCTCTCTCGATCAGGAGAAGGCCTTCGACATGGTAGATCATGGATTCCTTTTCAAAATATTGAGGAAATTTAAGTTAAGCCAATCCTTTGTTAAATGGGTAACCTTATTGTATGATGGTGTATATAGTCGGGTTGTTGTGAATGACCCCTTCAAGGTCCGACGTGGGGTACGTCAGGGGTGCCCACTGTCACCCCTACTTTACGTGTTACTCAGTGAATCTCTTACTAGAGTTTTACAAGAGGAGTCTTTGTTCAAACCTTTTCATATACCTGGTGGTGCCAGAGTCAAATGACTCCAGTATGCTGATGATGTCACTTGTGTGGTCTCCGACCTACCATCCTTCAGGGCCCTTTCTGACACGCTGTCCACCTTTCAGAAGGCGACAGGTGCCAGACTGAATCCCACTAAAACCAAGAGACTCCGCCTAAGTGACTGGCGGTGGAAGCCCCTTCCTTTCACAGCATCGTGGGTTGACGACGCCATTAAAGTAAATGGCCTATGGTTTGGTTATGGTTCACCAGAGTCAATTACCTGGAATGAAAAAGCGGACCTGGTGAAGTCTAGGTTGACGTCCTTTGGCGATAGATATCTAAGTCTTTTGGGAAAGGTGACAGTAATCAACCGTTTTGTTTACCCTCTCTTGTGGTACCCGGGCACTGTTCTGGCTGCTCCAGAGAGAGTCCTGATACGACTTGAGAGGGCCATATTTGGGTTCCTGTGGTCAGGGAAAACGGAGATAGTCAAAAGAAAGTTGGTGTACCAGGAATGTAAGCACTGGGGTTTGGGTCTGGTTCACCTTCCCTCGAAGCTCCGTTTTCTCCTGACCAGATGTGTTTTTAGTGCTGTCGAGAGCCAGTCGCCGTTCAAACACTTTGTTCGTTATTGGGGGGCGTTATCATTTCGTTGGTACTTCCCCTCCCTTTTTAGCAACAGTGTACCCCACAGCTGGAGGCCAACGGTGGCATATTCCAATATAAGGGACACTCTTCGTATTATGTCAACAGTGGGGGACATTTCGCATTCCAGTGCGGGGGACCTGTACCGGGTCATTTTTAATGACATGGCTGGACAGATCCGGCCCAACAACTAGGCGTCGGGGCGGGAAGTGTGGCGCATAGTCCACAGCAAGCCACACGACGCCATTGTTTCTAACCTCAAGCGCCTTCGGTGGCGTCTTGAAGATGGCATTTGCCCCCGTACTGGATGCAAAAAGTGGGAGAGTGCGCCCCATGTGTTTTGGCAGTGTGATTTTGTGGCCCTCCTCTGGGAATGGTTTCAAGTCCTGGCTGATCGCCTCACGTTTTGCAACAGCTGGGCGGTCGGTCAGGACTGCGCTTTGTATGGTCTCTCACCACCGCCATGTAATGCGAGTGTTGGCAGCATACTTACAATTGCTTCGGCCTCCATGAAGCTTGCCTTGTGGAGAGACCGGTGCAATGTTGTGTTTAGGGGAGAGGGAAGGCCGGCGGATGTCGTCCTGGCATCGGTAAAAGCGGAGGTTAAGGTGCGGGTGGAGGCTGACTTCGTTCGTTTGCCGAGGTCAACGTTCGGCAGGCGGTGGGGTCCGCTTGTCTCGGTGCGGGGTGGTCGGGTGATAGTTAATCTGTAAATGTAAACTAACCTGTACATAATGTTGTGTAAATAGCTCGAGTGTGGGGTGGTCGGGAGGGGATTGGCATGTGAATGCCAGCCCTTGTAAATGGGTATGTAAGTAGTTAATAGTTCTATTATTGTTCTAAACATACTCTTATGTTTGATTTAGCAGTTTCTAAATAGTTTTTCCCTTTATGTTTCTGCCCGGTCCGGTTTGAGTTGTATATTTCTGTACGTGCCGTTACAATGCACTGAAAAAGCCCCAGGATTAAAGCATGACTTTAGAACTACTAGAAGGTGAGCAAAGTCTTTTAGCTCGTTTTGAGTTGAGATTGTGGTCCGATCATCCATCGGAAGTGTATTTTTGGCCTAATTTTCTTTCGACTTCCTTGAAGATTGGAACATGTGCTCACACATCATGCCACCGTGACTCAGCGCAAGCTTTGATTTTTTTCTATTAAACGCGACAGTCGTGTCATGTGTGATGTTTGCCAGGGTTAGAGTGTTTGTAAAGCTAAGGATACTACATTTTTCTGGTGAATTTTCCTGGACAAAAAGACGTAAGTACCATTCTGTCCGTAGCGCCGTAATTCAAAAAGAAACTACGTCATACGTTGTGAACATAATGAGGGTCACGAGGTCAGATTCCCAACTGTTGGGGAAGGAAACTAACGATAAACCAAAATTACTACGGAAAACTGGCCAGGAGACCAAAAGACCGGTAATATCTCAAAAAACCCTTATGTTAAGCAAGGCCATTTTTCTTAACATTCTAGGCTAGGACTTCAAACTTGCATAGGTCTTCTATTTTCGGATCATGATGATGTAAAAGTATGCATTATGAGTTTCCTAAACCTTACTGAAATTGGAACTATTACGCTATAATCAAGGTAGTCCATAGTCAGCCAGTGCGGGCCCTTGCCAGTTCGCATCTAAATATCAGTTCCCCCGGCCAAATTGACCAGTTCGCCCCCAATCTGTCTGTGTAAGATTCCTTTCTTAAATGTTACTGAAATAACTGACAAAACTACAGTATGTCAATAAATTGAATATTTTATTTGCTTCTCTTTCAGTATGGAATAAGGGTGGTTTTAGATGGTCAAACTAAAATCAACTGTTTATTTGTACTAAATGTTAATATGTTCGTGAGCTACTAGTTGTTTTGAATCTTGTTTTTACAGTTATGTAGTTGCGCGAGTTATGTTTTTCACTTTGTTGACTGCATCGTCTATGTACACTTTCTTTATATTTGAAGAGCTTGAATCGTATTTCATTCATTGCTCTATGACTAGAAGCTATAAATTTCCAGTAAATGGTGCAAAAAACCCTGCAAAATTGTGCAAAAGAAATTGGCAGTTGTAGGATCTTCTCCCAGATCATGCCCATTTGCTCAAACTGAAATCAAATAATTAATAGTTGTAATTATTTCAGTTCCATTTACTTTAATGGTAAATGTGCCGTTTCAACAATAATGAATTGAGTTCGTAACATTACCTTGAGAACGACTCTCTGTCTATCGTTACAAAAAATAGTAAAAAGGAACCTTGTTTCCTAATATATAATGGAACCACTAAAATTCAAACTAGCAAGATCTTGGACAGGATCCCCATTATCTGGGAAAATTGTGATCATTTCAGTCTTCCAGAGTGGTGAGGAAGTGAGCTAGAATCCTACCCATTTGGCTTGATAATTCATCATTTGTATTTTTCTTAGAAAATGCCACTGATGGTTGAACAACTTGAGCAACAGCTTTTTCCAAATTTACGTGATTTAAAATCATGGAGCATGTGCAGTGCTCATAAACTGAGAAAATGAATCCCCATTATTTTGAAAATTTTAAGAAAGTAGACATCCGATTTCCAGTAGCAATTGTTCAGCGAGCCTTTGGCATGCTGGTTTCTTATATTTAAAAAAAAAAAAAGCTTCTGCCTTAGATGTTGCACTGTCCCCACCAAGGTAGAAAGGTGCAAAACCTACAGCATGTATGTCTGAATGAAACTAGATTCACTTGCCCCAAAGGCCGCGGTCATATAGTACGAGAGCGCCCCTGGTAGGTGATTAGTCAGCCCTTCAATGAGGTCAGTCCGGGAAATTCTCCGAAAAAGGAGAACTTCAAATTCTCCGTTTTCGGAGAATATATAAGCGCCATTTTGAAATTTACCCACAACGCTGCACTATTTACACAATAAAAAACATAAGGTTCAACCTTTGAAACCCTTCTGGGAAATTAGTACCCGTCT
Source organism: Holothuria scabra (assembly GCA_037179385.1). Taxonomy (NCBI): domain Eukaryota; kingdom Metazoa; phylum Echinodermata; class Holothuroidea; order Aspidochirotida; family Holothuriidae; genus Holothuria; species Holothuria scabra. The sequence goes on along the minus strand of CM074183.1, from coordinate 24,226,020 downwards.
AGGAAAGGTCAAAAGCTGAATATTTGTGTCACTGAAATTGTTATCTAAAACTTCTCCGTGCACTAAATAGAAGTCCACCGTGCCAATTTTGAGAAAATACCGATTAAAGTAATGACACTTTCCGATGACCCTCATTAACAGACGCAGTACAGTCGTCGCTGCCGTTGCACATATCGTTATTGCAGGATCGTTAATTGGTGTCCGCACAAAGAGAACGCGTTCCTTCATAACCCTTTGTTTGACAGCTCAGTATATTACACGAACTTACTTTAAACTTTCAATTTGAGTACTGCTAATTTCCTCAGTCTTCATGAATTATTTTAGGTGTAAGGAACTCAACTCTAGAATAAAGCACGTTGACGATTGTAAACAGTACTAATCCTACACACTAAACAGTTCAGACTACTGTTCCCAGTTCACGTTACTCTAAACTACAGCTGTGCGGCATTTGAATGAAACACGAGATAAACTTACAACAACAAGAGTGAATCACTGCTGAGGATGAGTTCTCGTAACCCGTTCTAGTTATCTTTTCACACCTTACTGTATAAAAAACGGTCCTACGAAACAGTGTGCGTTCGCTTCGTTAGTTGTATACTGTTACAGGATGCATCATATGTGTTTGTCTGAGAAGCAACGGCTGTTACGAGAATAAGGCTCTAAATATTTATACAACACTTTTCATAAAAATTCTCCATTTTTGGAGAAAGTGAAGTTCTCCGATAACGGGGAATCTCCCGGACTGGAGGTAGTGTCGTGGTTAGTGCTTCACGGAAGTTCTCAATTGATTTTCTTCAGGATAAAATTTGATTTTAGGAACTGCGTACTTTTTCAAGTGTGTACAAAATAGAAGACCCCGCCTTACAGGTCTGTTTTTAAAGTGGAGTCCAAGTCGTTGTCAAAGCATGTTAAAAGTATAAGAAGGCCCAAGCCAACTTCCACTGTGACTCCGACTCCACTTTCAATGACAGAGCCGACAAACTTGCTAAAGAAGCTCTTCAGATGGACATCACCTCTGTTCGTCTCATACTGACTACCACCCTAAGATCATTGGCTTCGTAAAATCGAAATGGCAATAACTGTGGGATTCCTTTCCCTACAATTGGAACTGGTGGAAATGGACTGGCTAAGGGCCCGCATTGGGCACACTTACCTTACCCACGCCTCTTTACTTCACGGAGATGAAAGCCCATACTGTTTACCTTGTGACTCTCCTGTCACCGTCAGTCACATTCTCGTTGACTGCTTTGAATATTCCCATATTCGCCAGAAATACTACACCGTGCCTGACCTGAAAACCTTGTTTGAACAAACAGACTCGTCCCCCATTCTTGGCTTCCTCAAACAAAGTAAACTTTTCCGAAATTTCTGACATGGCTCAAGTCTTGCTACCTTTTTGATAGAAATTGATCCCCTGTTCTCTCTTTGTAATTTTACTTTTTTTTTGGTAGTTTTACCCCAACATTGTTACTTTATTTTACTTGGTGACACTATATAACACATTCGTGTTGGTGTGGTTAAACCCTATCTAACTTATGAAGATGGACGAAGTCGTCAATTCAGTTTGCCATCAAAGTGAGAAACCATAGACACACACCGGCCTTCGGCTTTTAACCACAGGATCAGTGACGTTTATAAGCGGAAACCATCTGTTGTTCCTCCATTTAGTATTCGCATTGGGGAAGCTGTTACACAGGTGTGCAGCGACCCTGAATTTGTGGCACAGTTTGCGTTTCCCGCCACTCCTCCCTCGAAGTTGTGCGAACCAGCTATTGACCCTCAGCTTGAGGAAACATCCCAAGAACTTAACATATGAACTTGTGTACCACAACAGCTTCAATGAGCTGAGACAAAAATATCATCAGTATCATGCAGTCTATACTGACGGCTCCAAGGCCGCGAACAAGGTTGCGGCTGCCGCGTCAAGCCGTGACGCATCCTGAATGATGCATCGACTTTTAGTGGTGCTTTTTACGTACATAGAAACGGGCACGGAGAACGAATAACACAACTCAGACCAGACGGGACAAAACATAACTTGAACTATGTACAGAATTCATACCATTACGGACGCAAAGAAAGATTTTGTGACGATAATTTACAAAACCCACCCCAACCCAGGACTATTTACAAACTCACCTATTTACACATTACCAAACAAAGAAAAAATATGTACAAAACGACCCCTGAGGAAACAGAATTAATTACAAATTAACTATCACCCGCCCCGCCCGCACCGAAACAATTGGTCCCCAACGTCTGCCGAACGTGGACCCCGGCAAACGAACAAAGTCGGCCTCGACCCTCAGTTTGATTTCCGTCTTTACCGACGCCAACACGACGTCGGCAGGCCTCCCTTCACCCCTAAAAACAATATTACATCGGTCTCTCCAAACAGCCAGCTTAATGGAGGCCGAAACAAAGGTAAGTATGCCACGAATACTTGCTTTGCATGGTGGTGGTGGTGGCGATAGACCATACAATGCATAGTCCTGGCTGACCGCCCAAGTGTTGCAAAGCGTTAGCTGGTCAGCCAGGACTTGAAACCACTCTCAGAGGAGAGCCACAAAACCACAATGCCGAACTTCAGGTACTTTAGCTGGCATTCCATCTGATTGAAGCCTCAAACGGTAACCAGTTCATTGTTTTCACAGACTCGTTATCAAGCCTCTTAGCATTTAAGGGGTAATGAATTGAGGCACCCCTCAATAACAGTTCTCCGTGAAGCTTACTCTCATTTTGTAGAAGTTGAAAAATCGATGCATTCGCTAAAGAAGCCTTTCAGATGAACGTCACGAACATCTACTTGCCTCACACTGATTACCGCTCTAACATCATGTGTCGTTAAATCCCATCTAACTATAACTATCAAGTGGAGTGTTGTAGGCGTCGCAGCAAGCATCGTCAAAGTATTTGAGGAAACAAGCCAACTTCCAACGCGACTCGGACTCCACTTTCAAATAGATCTTGACAGTTGCTGAATATGTCTTGATAGATGTTGTCACTGCGACTACGGCTCCGTTCATATATCACTGGAATTTTTTTTTTTTTTTTTTTAAGAGATATCATTGGGCCATCAAGCCACACGTTTTGTCTTTCTTAAAATGAGACGCCGATGTATATGGACACAGGATTCTGTCAGAGCGACTCAACTGAACTTTCCATTGGAAGTTTCAGTTCTTAAACCAAATCTGTCACTGCTACTCTGAATAGACTACAGATCAGTAGGCTTAGAATATTTGTGAACAAAAAGACCACTGGGCCATCAAGCCACACGTTTTGTCGTTCTCAAAATCAGATGCAAGAGTACAGGGGCCTATGCACACGGGATTTTAATTGCGCCCTCACTTCCTGTGACTCCCACTCCAGTGATGCACCTTCAAAAGTGCCGGGTTTTCTATTATTACTTCTTCAGCTGTTGTGTTCCTTTCAGAACTTTTTTCTCTCGCTCCCCCCCCCCCCCCTTTTTTTTTTAAGTGGGCCAAAAAATTGCAATAGACTGCCAATCTCTTTTAGTCCATTGCACCTGCCGAGTCTCCAAGTGTGGTCAATACAGCACTCACCATTTTTTATAGGTTCTCTAGTGTTTCAGTCTTGAAAATTTACAGTTTTATACCTGGTTTCGCCCTGTCATCATCCATTCATTGTTGCTGTTACTTTAATTATGGCAGCTATGGCAGAAAAATTTTATAGTGTTCAGAGTATACTGATTTTTTAAATAATGCAATTTTGTATTTATATTTTTGTTATTAATTTTGTATTGTAATTTGGTACATTATGGGAAATCTGTGTCATCCTGGCACATTAACCCTTTACCGTTGTGCTCCGATCGGGGCATATTTGCGCGCCTCGGGAGTGGACGGAAATGCGGACGTAGCCCGCCCCGCATCGGCTTCCGTAGGCCATTGACCCCGTGACCTTAAACTATTGTCTCTCTCGTTGTTGTAGCCGAATTTTCGGGTAGCTACTCGCAGTTTCGAGCTCCGCGTGAAACAGTAAAGATGGGTCACAGCCGAGCTCTCCGCATGGGTCCAAAGGACCCAAACAACGGCATTACATTCAAATCAATTGATTTATAATTTTAGTGCCAGTGCAGGAAATATTAAGCAGTCTTTTCATGTTGGACCCAACTGTAATTGGAAGCTGCCACAGTATGCCTTAAATATCTTTGTCATTTGCTTCTTGCTTTACTCTTCTTTTCATTCAAATCACTCACAATTAGGGGTTGACATGCGCCTTCTATTGGAACAAAAATGAAATAATTGAGTCCTAAATATGGTATGGGGATATGATTGTAAAATGCCTCCAAGACTACCGTCCACATAGACATGGTGAGATCTTTAATGTACCTTTCTTTTCACCGAGGTTATCCCTAAAACTTGGCCTGAGATTGGAAACTTCTTTGTTAACCTTAACTAAATAGTTTGGTCTTGTGCAGGACATAACGGAAAGCAGTGGCTGAAAAACCTACAACCACTAGAACTTGACGTCTTTGGTGGTGTGGCATTTCAAATTCATCACGGAATGGATAGGTAGGATAAGCAGTTCGGGAATTCACCCGAGAATTCCCGATCCCGATCGGGAGAAAATTTGCAGCATGAATATTCATGAGCACTTAGTGTGTACCTCTTCACAGTCGTCGCTTTGTTTTATAAATGTGGATTTGTTCAAATACAAGGTAAATATTCGCCACCAGTGACAGAAATCTTAAGAAACTTTCAAGAACGTTATAATGGGCTCAATTGCTAGCACGAGTGACTTACACAACTTTCTGCAGAAAAAATTGGACAAATCTTGCGGCTGTGTCGTGTCTATAATTTAAGCTTAGGACACAGAACGTGGCAAAATTGCTCGATATATCAAAATTTGCGCGGTGAAGTACCAAACATCATCCGGCTTTTTTGTTTCCCTAGCAACAAAGTTTCTAAATATTCCAAAATTTCTCTTTCCTAAGACCGATTAAATTTTCCAGGTGTTTTGAACGTTTGTTTCCATTTAAATTGCGCGGTAGGATCGCAAAGCATCAGGGGAGAAATTTGAAAATGGCGCCACCCATGGCCGTATTTTCCTTCGATCGGGTGAAAAACCATTTTCCCCCGAAAGAGGTTATCTCCCGAACTAATTAGGGAGTCAGTCCAACCTTTTTTTCTGAAAGTATGCCTTTCTAATTTCTTATCTCTTGACTTATTGAAAAGTATCCTTACATTTCCTGATACTTGGCTGCCCTTTGTTTGATAAATGAAACACCTGCACTTCTTAGAAATACTTCTTGGTTAGTTAGCTGGATGGAGTTTTTGATGCAGCTCATTCTTGTTTCTGCCACTGCATCATATGTATACAGAAGAAGTACTGTATGTTCTGGGTAGGACGTTAAACTGCATCCGGTTGTGGAGTTTGTTTGAACGTGGGAATAACGAGGTAACCCTTTTCAACTACTGCCTCCGGGACACCCTTGGGCAAAGTGTACCTGTATTTGCCAAGTGCTATTTCCGTGTTGTTGCCTTCGGCATGTTGCTGCCTTCGAGCGTGTTGTTGCCCTCGGGCGTGTTGTGACCTTTGAGCGTGGTGTTGCCTTCGGGCGCGTTGTTGCCTTCGGGCGTGGTGTTGGATATTTTGGTTTTTGTTGTTTTGGGTTTGGGGTGTGGGGCGCTGGTTGTTTAGGGCGGTTGTGGTTCGGTTGACGGGTTGTTGGGTGGAGTTGGTGTATCGTTTCCATTTGTGAAAGACCTTTTGGCCCCGTGTTTTGTGTGTTAAAAGTTGATGGTTAGCGTTTGTGTTTTTGTCCGGCCGGGTTGAGTTGTCTATTTGTTAATACGTGTACGTTTTAAAAAGAAAAAGTACTGTATGCACTTTACTAATTCAACAAGAAATTTACAAGTGTAAGTGTCAGCAACTTTAGGTTTGAGGGGTCACAAGTTTCTGCCGTCAGTATCATTATTATTATTTTTTTTTTGCTTGTGTAAGTTGCTTGAGAAATGATTGTTCCTTAAGGAAGCTTATTTCCCAACTTCCAAGTTAAGGCATGGCTTTTTTGCTGACATGTCACACTTCATAAAATGATGCAGTCTTCCTCTCCAAAGTAGGGGAGATTGGGGTAAGTTCCAACATTCATGTTTTTCTCTACAAAGAAATGTTAACTTTTGAAATATCGTCGCTATTTTGGAGGCACCAGCTGCAGTCATTCAGCAAATTGTTTACAAGATCAGATGAGGGTCGGTCATAATAATTTGCTCATACCTGTTCCTTCTTTTTTGAAGTATTTGCTCATACCTGTGCCTGTAACTGATCCCAAGGCGGTTAGTTGTAGTATATGCTTCAGGGGTTTTATGAAATTGGAACAAGTGGGCACATGTTACAACTATTGGAAAATTTCCTATTGCTATTACTACAAAACAAGTTTATGTTACTTTTTACTTAAAAAATAAATTTGAAGATCCTCACAATAACATGAATCTGGCATGCCCATATATGATCATGATCCTTGTTTGATGACACTCTTTTTGGCAGGAATTATGGAAACGACACTATGTTCTGACACCCTTATGTTTCTGTGATCTTTACATTCATCTACGAAAAAGTTGTTGCCGTGCTGAAACATAGGAGTGTCAGAACAAAGGCTATGTGCTTAGAACGTAATGGATTTTTTTTTTGGAATTTAGGGGTGTCGAAAAGTAAAGCTTTTGTAGATCAGACCATTAGAGGGTAACTCTTAGTGCAGGTAAAAGCTTTACAAAGCTTCACAGATACATATTTAATCTTAAAGGTGATCAATTTGGGTAATCTGACTTGTACAACGAGAAAGAGAAATCTTTCTGTGCAATGGATTAATTTGTTATTAAGTGAATATTCCACATACTTTTATATCATGGCCCAATAATGTCCTGTAAAGGCCGCAGTTCATTTTTGAGATATTTTATATTTTCAGATCCTAATCTAGATTATAGCATGAAGGCCCCAATTAATGGCGGGCGTTATTGATCCCATCGCTGATATTTTGGTAAAGAAAAAAGTGTAACACTCACCTAAAAACGTTTCACATGAGCAGTTCCTCGGCAATCTCATTTGTTACGTATTTGATGCCCTGTTCCTTAACAACGTCAAAAATTGGAAGTTTGCATTTATGTTTCTGCCCGATCCGGTCTGAGTTTTGTTTTTGTTTGTATGTGCCGTTTCAATGCACTTAAAAAGCACACCAAAAATTGATAGAGTTTGACCCAAGTCCTTCGGCTGTTTTGACTTAAGGAAGCCCCCGAAGTTGGCGTACATGTGCATATAGTTGCTGTGTATGTCCTCCCATTGACTCTGTACACAGATCGGTGCACTGCTGGATTAGAACGTTTGGTGGCTCCAGAAAGGTCGATGAACTTGGACTAAAGGAGTAGTAGGGTTCTTTTTTATGGAAAATTTTTAAAAGACTAAATAAATGAGTGTCATTTTTCTTCCTGGAGACAATGTGGACAAAAAAATTCTTTTCATTTTGAATGTCTTCTTTTGTTTTGGGGACACAGAATTCTAAATGGGTCCAGTGGGTGCAGCTGTCACATTGGCCCCAGTCAACAAACTTTACCTCATTCTGTAAGAAATCTCTCGAATTTGGTGGAGAAAAACGTTCACAAACACAACAAACGTCCTCTTGACTGGAATCAGAGTCACTTTCTCCTGTGTTTCGGGCTAGTACCTCAGCACAGTTTTCAATTTGTCCTCCTTTTTGAGGTTTTGTTAGCCCTGGCCCCTTTTCAGGCTCTTCCAAAACTTTCCTGATTTTAAAACAATTTTTTCTTCTGTTATTGCCACACCTCCGGGTCTGTACTTGCATTCCCTCTTGGTAGTTTTGGGGGATTTTGGGAGGGCAATCTTATCCTTGAGAAAATCATCCAGGGTGTAATTCTGTTCGCTTTCTTCTTTGTTCTTTTCTGTCACAGAAGTACTGGCTCCTTTCAAGATGAGGTGATCTGCCGGAATGTAACGCAGGCTATTAACCCACGATGCTGTGAAAGAAAGGGACTTCCACCGCCACTTGCCTAGACGGAGTCCCATGGTTTTAGTGGGGTTCAGTCTGGCACCTGGACAGCGTGTCAGAGAGGGCCCTGAATGAAGGTTAGTCGGAGACCACACAAGTGACATCATCAGCATACTGGAGGCATTTGACTTTGGCTCCACCAGGTATGTGAAAGGGTTTGAACGAAGACTCTACTTGTAAGGCTGTAGTTAGAGATTCGCTGAATAACACATAAAGTAGGGGTGACAGTGGACACCCCTTAGGTAACCCACGTCGGACCCTGAAGGGGTCCGATGGTAGACCATTAACAACAACCCGACTATATACATTACCATACAACAAGGTTACCCAATTAACAAAGGTTGGGCTTAACTTAAATTTCCTCAATACTTTAAAAAGAAACCCATGATCCACCATGTCGAAGGCCTTCTCCTGGTCAAGAGAGACAAGCGCACATGGCATATCACGGTCCTTCACATACTCAACTAGGTCCCGCACCAACCAGAGGTTCTGCTGGATACTGTGTCCACGCACCGCGCATGTCTGGTAAGGCCCTACAAGATCCGGCATAACAGTGCCCAGTCTGTTACAAAGGGCTTTCGCAAGGATCTTGTAGTCCACATTCAACAGGGTGATTGGCCGCTTATTTTTTTGGCTCAAGTGGATCACCAGACTTGGGTAGCAGGGTTATTATGCCAGTGCGCTGCGAGGGGCTCAATGAGCCAGCAAAGAAGGCAGAGACGTATACATCACGAAGGTCATGTCCAACGGTACCCCAGAAGTGTTTGTAAAATTGCACTGGAATACCGTCTGACCCGGGTGCCTTTCTGCCTTTCATCTTTGCTACTGACTTCCAGAGCTCGACGACAGTCAATGGGGCGCCAAGATCATCATTCTGCTCTTTAGTGGAGAACTTGTCAATATTATCTAATAGGGGTAATTGAAGACCCTCGTCGACATCTACCTGGGTGTAAAGATTTTCATAGAAACTTCTAAATACGTGAACAATGTCGAGAGGGTCCTTCTGTACTGAACCATGGGTATCTCGCACCGCCTTTATGCGGCGGTCCATGGCGTACTGCGAGGCATCCCGGTAAAACTTGATTGTAGGCTTTTCCTCCGCCTCCACGCAATGAACACGGGCACGAATGCGGGCCCCATGTACTTTTTGGTTTCGATGATAAGAGAAACCTATGCAATCATGATGGCGTGTGTATGTATGTGTGTATGTGTGTGTGTGTATGTGTTTGTGACACTTTGCTTGTTAGCACGATATCTCAAGATAGGAATGTCTGACAATTTTCAAACTTGATACATGGATGCCCCATATTGAGAGGAAGAACCCTATTGTTTTTGGTGGAGGTCAAAGGTCAGCAGGGGTCAATTTCTGAAAACTTTGTTAGCACAATATCTCAAGATAGGAAACTTGTATAGAGTTCATATTTGGTATGTGGATGCGTTATGGTCAGAAGATGGTCCCTATTGTTTTTGACGGAGGTCATCTGGGGTCACCAGGGGTCAAAGTCTGAAAATCTTGTTAGCACAATATCTCAAGATAGGAAACTTGGATAGATTTCATATTTGGTATGTGGATGCGTTATGGTCAGAAGATGGTCCCTATTGTTTTTGGTGGAGGTCGAAGGTCATCTTGGGTCACCAGGGGTCAAAGTCTGAAAATCTTATTAGCACGATATTTCAAGATAGGGAACTTGGATAGATTTCATATTTGGTATGTGGATGTGTTATGGTCAGAAGATGGTTCATATTGTTTTCGGTGGAGGTCAAAGGTCATCTGGGGTCACCGAGGGTCAAAGTCTGAAAATTTGTCAACACAATATCTGAAGGGAGGAAACTTGGATAGGGTTCATATTTGGTTTGTGGATGCGTTTTGGTCAAAAGACGGTCCAAATTGTTTTTGGTGGAGGTCAAAGGTCATCTGGGGTCACCAGGGGTCAAAGTCTAAAAATGTTATTAGCACGATATTTCAAGGTAGGGGAACTTGGATAGATTTCATATTTGGTATGTGGATGTGTTATGGTCAGAAGATGGTCCGTATTGTCTTTGGTGAAGGTCGAAGGTCATCTGGGGTCACCAGGGGTCAAAGTCTGAAAATCTTATTAGCACGATATTTCAAGATAGGGAACTTGGATAGATTTCATATTTGGTAGGTGGATGTCTAGGTTGTTGATATTGTTTTCGGTGGAGGTCAAAGGTCATCTGGGGTCACCGGGGGTCAAAGTGTGAAAATCTTGTCAACACAATATCTGAAGGGAGGACACTTGGATACGTTTCATATTTGGTATGTGGATGTGTTATTCTCAGAAGATGGTCCCTAATGTTTTTGGTGGAGGTCAAAGGTCATTCGGGGTCACCAGGGGTCAAAGTCTAAAAATGTTATTAGCACGATATTTCAAGGTAGGGAACTTGGATAGATTTCATATTTGGTATGTGGATGTGTTATGGTCAGATGACTGTTCATATTGTTTTCGGTGGAGGTCAAAGGTCATCTGGGGTCACCGGAGGTCAAAGTGTGAAAATCTTGTAAGCACGATATTTCAAGATAGGGAACTTGGATAGATTTCATATTTGATATGTGGATGTGTTATTGTCCGAAGATGGTTCATATTGTTTTTGGTGGCAGTCAAAGGTCATCTGGGGTCACTGGGGGTCAAAGTCTGAAAATCTTGTCAACACAATATCTCAAGGGAGGAAACTTGAATAGATCTCATATTTGGTTTGTGGATGCATTATAGTCAGAGGATGGTCCCTATTGGTTTTGGTAAAGGTCAAAGGTCATCTGGGGTCACCGGGGGGGACAATATCACAAGGTAGGGAACTTGGATAGTTTTTATATTTGGAATGTGAATGGGTTAAAGTTAGGAGATGGTCCCCACAGAGATGCCAAGTTTCTTGATTTAGGTCGAGTAATTACCATTTCCACCCTTGATTCCGCAATTACAAATATCCTCCAAAAATTGCTTTTTTCACATGTTAAGGATCTTTGTTGAAATCTCAGTGTCTGGCTCCCTAAACTGAAAAGTTTAGGCCAAAATTGTATGGTTTGATTGAGCAAGTGGGCTAGTACTTTCTGCCTAGGCTTAACGTAGGCCTAAGTTAGGCCTAGCCGATGCTACATCTTTCACAAAGCAAAATCGAGTACTGAAGAGGATCAACAAAAATCCACTTGGCCAAGAACATCAAAAATATTTAAAAGGCATTGGTAAAAAACCCTTATACAACAATCTGCAGTACTTTTCTGAGCTTTAGGTGTAAAGTTTTTCCCTGCGATGTAATTTTCTTCATCATGTCTAATGTCTTGGCACTTTTGCCATTGCCTAATGTATAGCATATATGTACATTTTGAACCTATTCTACACATGCAAGTTTCTGTGTAATATCCTTAGGCTAGCCTCGTGGGAAATTTAGCTTCCCTACCAATATTTTATTTGTTCTAAAACATGATGTAAAGCATGCAGCAGCATATTTTGGTAGCAGGTTGGTATCTGCAGCGTGGGAAAACTTATGAAATTCTGCCATATATATTAGTGTTATGAGAAGCTGTTCATAAGTCCTCCCATATATATTAGTGTTACGAAGTGTCATTGCAAAATGTCTCGACTCTGCAGTATTTATGGGGTTGGTTCAAACCTCTGCACTGAAATTTAACCCTCATCAAAGTCTTATAAGTATTATTAAACCATTCAGCTGGAAAGGATGGGGAGAGGGTCCTTAGTTTACAGTGTTGTGAACTCTGAAGACTTTTTCCAGGTAATTATACAAAACCGTCATTATGTCATTTTTTAATTGTACCATGATGTTTTAGGGTTGCCCTAGCATAAGAGGGGTCCACTTTTAAAGAAGGTTTGCATGATTCCTATTTTTCATTTCTTGAAGTCAGCTCGAAGCCTTTTGAAATTGCAATGTGTAGAGGTTAAAGGTTTTGTAGGGTCACTGGTGGTCAAAATGTGAATGACAACCTTGTTTAATACAGTAGGTGTTAACACATCTTAAAGTGGGAGACTTAAATAGATTTCACGTGTGGTTTGTGAATGCTTATGGTAAGAAGATGATCCCTATTTTTGGTGGGGGGACAAAGGTCATGTGGAAAAACAAAATTACTTTTTGAACATGTTAGTATAACATATGAATGAGAAGATAATGGTACATGATGGGATTATTTGAAACGGAACATTTGTGTATCATCGAAACCTCAATGCAGTTTTGCATTCTGGTTTATCAAGGTGTTGCTGAATTGCGTGAAGAGCGGAGGAGTCCCCATTCCTCTCCCTTGAGCAGAGCAAGAGGAACTCCTCCCTTCCCCAACGAGCTCTTGCTACACAGTACTCAATAGTGAACTGCTTGAAGCGGGACTTAACGTCATCCCACCATTCCAAACCCGTTGGGAAGGCTGGCTTTAATGTTCGCCACCCTTCGTACCTGGCCTTTAACTGTGCAATATAATCTGTTTCTGTTAAAGCATCAATATTCATTTTCCAGAACCCCCTCCCTGTTGGCCATGACTTGGGGGGTTGAAAGGAAACAGTAACTGCATCATGATCCGAAATTGGACATTGCACAACATCACAGTTGGTTGGTGACAGAGCCGGTGGAGAGTAAACCCGGTCCAGCCTTGAGGCCTCCGTGCCATCTGGTCGGTGCCAAGTGAACACGGACAAACCCGGGTGTTGTGATTCTTTGTGAACATGTCCAATTCCGAAATACCAACACCAGGGAATGAAGAGGTACACGAGGACAATCTATCGAGTCGTGTGTTGGGGACGCAGTTAAAGTCTCCAGCCAGGATACATGGGGCACTGCGAGGGACGAAAGATGGTAGGGAGGTGAAAAAGTTCTTTCTGTCGGAGGGCCGATTTGGCGCGTACACATCACATAGTAGAAAGCTACCATTGGGGGGGGGGTTCATGGTAACGCAAACCAAACGGCCCTCATGATCGGAATCAACTTTTCCAACCAGGTAGGTCCACCTTGGTGAAATTAAAATAACTGTTCCGCAAGAGGATGCTGAGGCAAGGGAGGCATGCAATCCTCCACCCCACTCGAAGGACCAGATGTGGACATCGTCCTCATTCACTATGTGTGTCTCTTGGAGTAAAACGAAGTCCACACCTAGTGACTTACAAAACTGAAAAATTCTGGCCCGCTTCCGACTGTCCCTCATACCGTTGACGTTCAGGGTCAAGAGGGATAGGGGCACAGCCATGGAAGGGTGGGCATCTAAACATCTGTTTGGATCTTACTGACCTTATAACGAGGGGGTGGTATGGGGGCCTCAGAGACTTGGTCAGACACCTCACCCGAGGCAGATCTCTTTAATGAGGATTCGGGTATCCCTCCACCCGAATCAAACCAGCTCTCTCCCAGCGGTAGCTCCCTAATTTGCTGACCTAGTAGTGCCAGACTCCGGGTCAGAGGAGAGCTGTAGGAGGTCCTCTACTGCTGTCACTCCAGCCTTCTCGGGTGCCAGGGGTGGAGAGACTGCCTCAGGGATCCCTTCCCCCTCCCCACACTTCTTTGAGGCGAGGAACTCCTGCTCTACCTCACGAGCCACCCTCTCCAGTTCCTCTGGTGCATCTGAGTTGTCGAGCATGGGTTCTGGGTCTGGTTGCGTGGGGTCGGGTGTCAGCCCCTCATGACTACTGACACGTGCAGAGTAGGACGTGGGGCAGGCACCAGAGACGTGTCCATCCTCCCCACAAAGGTTGCACCTCACGTCATTGGGACACTCAGCCTTGTCGTGCCCCAACTGCCTACACCGCCCACAACGTCTGTTGGGACACGACCTGGCCTCGTGCCCCCCCCCCCCTCCCCACACTCAAAACAGGTGTGGGGCTGACCAAAGTACCGTATATGGGCTTTGGCGCCCCCTATGAAGAGGAAGGATGGAATGTCCCTCTTCAATACCATACGGAACTGCCTCTTGCCGTTCAGTATGCCCTTCAACTCACCATCACCGTAGGTGCACCACATACTGCTTGAGACAGTTCCGTACTGCTTAAGAACCCTCGCAACCAGACCCTGTCCCACCTCAAAGGGCAGGTACAGCACCGTCACCGCCACAGAGCGGTCATATGGGGTGACGGTGAGCCCTTGTACCCCCTTCAGGCGAGACACACCATCCAGCCGGGCTGCATCTGACCTGAACTTCAGGTCATACGTGTTGCGGGCTTGGAGCGCCTGCAACATCTCAATTTGTTTAACCTAAACACCACTTTTCTTCAATAAACTAAACACTTGAGGAGGTGACACATTTGCCTCCGACTCGAACTGCAACTTAACAATGCTACTATCCCTACACGCGGGCATAGCAGCAAAGGTTTGTGGCACGAGGCCACACAGTAAACAGGAGAGAGGAAAAAAAAACTTCAGCACCGAACGTCAAACCAAGGTAGGGAAAAATAGAAAAGTAACCCAATACAAACACAACTGTCGAACAGGCGGGCTTTTAAACGAGCACGACCAAACCTCTCTACTCAGTAGGGACCACACCCAACCCTTCAACAATGATAGTAGTATATTATAGTACACCAAGTAAGCAGTACACAGCGTAGCAGTACAATGCCAAAATTCTGGGCTTGATGTGATAAGGGCGCATTGCAGTGAATTTCGACACACCAATCTGGATAGTGGGATTCTTTCTCCTGAAGTTGCAGTGTACTGCAGTTATTGGAACAGTCAGGAACCTAGCTGGTTGATGCGTCTTTTTACTAACATACCTCTCATCTGGTAAGTTGGTACTCTACCTCTCATAGTAGCAGTGGACAGCCCTCTGCGTGGATGGCGATACCTTCCTCTTGTGGGACATAGCTGTGCGCATCTGGAGGGCCTTGCGGGAAATACGGAATGCCTTGCAAATTTTCCTCTCCTGCCGATACTTTTTGGTGATCTTGAATGTTGCCGCCATGGCTCTCTTTCGTTGGAGGTCCTCTTTCTTCCTTGACTTATGGAGGCGCGCGATCTCTGATGCTAGATCCTCTCCCACTCGAGTTGCCCAAGACTTCTTTCCAGCATTAGGCATATCGAGCAGCACCTTCTTTTCTCGGCGATGCCTTGTCAATCAACGAGGTCACTGTCGAAGCATAGATGACAGGGTCTTTGGATATGGATTTCCTGGCCCTGGACAGACGTTTCCTCTCTACCGATGATGATGACCTTGCCGCTTCCTGAACCCCTTGGAGTCGTACCCACTCCTCCATCAGTCTCTTTTCTTCTTGCCGAAGCCTTTCTACTTCTTCAGCTTTCGTGGCTTCAAACTCTTCCTTCGCACGTAAAAGGTTCTCACGCTCTTGTTTCTCCTCTTCTCACGACGTTTTCGATTTACAGCCTTTCTCCCCTCGCGGACATTTTGGATCGCTTCAGTCGCCGGCGTGCCGCATCTTTTGCATTTTCTCCTTCTTTTCTTCACTGCGCATCCCTGCAACTTCTAATTTCTTCTTCGCCCTGTATTCCCACACTCTGATTTCTCTTTGCTTTCTCTGCATTCTTCAGGTCAATGTTTTGAGGGCGACTCAGTTCAATTTTCTTCTCAAACCGCCCCAACCGAGCACTGGCAGCATCATGCTTTTTGTGCACTTCATATAGCTGAGGACTTCTCTTCATTTTCTGACGCCAGCTCTCTGCAGGGTTTGGTCCCTCTATCTCTCGCTGATTGTTGTTATTTGTGAATGGATTTTTGGATAGACTAAAGGCCCTCAACCTAGGATTGAATTTATGTTTCCCTGGAGGTGGCATTATTCTCCTCTTAGCTCAGCTGTTAATTCTGTGAGAGAATGAAAATGTGTTATTCATGTGGGAGTCATATTTTTGGGCTGTATTTGTCCATGAAGCACTGCAATTTAACTGTGAGCAACTACACTAGAGTGCCAGAACCACACTTATCAGCTACAGTACTGTGTAGGGACAGAATAAAATTTGGGTAAAACGATACATGGATACCGTGTCAATATAGAATCCTGAAAATTGAATTTTATTATGGATGAATGTGTCACAAAAAATCCAATTAAGCTCTGATCACTAGGGGTGGGTATGTACAGTAGTGAGTGATTTCAATGATGTACCCTTGTAGTTCATGTGAAACAGTGGATTCGCAAAGGTTACAGGAGGCTCATCAAGGATGGAAACATGTGGTGTCCATGTAGCATTGTGATGGTATTTTTTTCGAACAGAGGATAAAGAAAGCAACGCCACATTAATGCATCCGTTGCAAATTTTCTTTTAGGTAGATAGTCTTTTTTGTATAAATCGTACACTAAATCTGCAGGTTTTATCAATTGTATAGCAACAGGACGAACTGTAAGTGGGATGCTACATGGATACGGTGTCCGAGTAGCATTGTGCAATTTAAAACTATTGTATTCATACTTATCTCACAAGAAAGACAAAAAGTTTTGAGATTACGTTTAATTTTTCACCAGCACTTTCCAGACTGTTGGGGCCTTTAGCCTCCACCCAACTATGTACAATCCAAGAAGGAATATTTGTACAGGGATGTCTTACTTAATGGTTCCTTCAGACCCTCTGTTTGGAACAACAGTCCAACATTCCCTATACCTAAGCGGAAAAAATCAAATAAATTGTAGCGCAGATCTGTCGTTCACACAGATATGACGAATACACATGTTGTAAGAATGTAAAAGGAGACAAGTTGTTGAATGCAAAATTTAGAGGAAAGATTAGCCTAGAAGATCAGCGTAGCTTTAATTCCAGCCGGACTGAACCAGCTGTTTTCCACAAGGTGGGTGTGCATGAATTTTCTACACATGAAGGCCTTTTTCTCTTAGTTTGACGTGCTCGGATGCACGTCAAAATGATTTTAAAAATGAATGAACAATGTTTCATTGTAAAATCTTAGACAAAAGCTTTAACTTTTTGGTGTGCTCAGCTAGATTGGCCCTCGCCTTTTTGAATATAGGCAAAATATTACATCTATACAATTACCTTTACTATTAGCTCTGTGGTATAAACAATTGTGATTGCCTAACATAGTAACTATATGTGATGATATGTACTTGCACTCTAGCAGTGGACATCACATTAGGTCAATGGGGTATTATATGCTGAAATTTCAAGTTTGTGCCATAAAATTAACACAGGAATGTTATGCAACTCCGGTGCTACATGGATACGGTGTCCGAGTAGCATCGTGATGACATTTTTTGAACTAAGATGCACAAAATCAACTGCATGAATACCAAACTATTGAAAGTTCTACTGGGGGTGAGCCATCATTTGTGGTTCTCCTAATCACGCTGTAATATGTAGTTCCTGCAATAAAATCGGCTCAGGAGTAAAATAAACATCAGATGCTACTTGGATACGGATGTTCGGGTGACATCGTAACATTCTGACAACAAATTATGATCAACATGCTTGAAAAAAAAAAACCTCAAACTGTTTGAAATGTAAACCCAGTAGCCTAGGCCTAGTAGCATTTGTACAACAGCCTACACTGACATTGCCATGTAGGCTGATTAATTCATGTAAGCACTGGATATGTGTTTTTCAAATAGTTTTACGATGCACATCAGGTGAACGCCACATGGACACGGTGTCTGTGTAGCATCGTGATTAATTACAGTGGTATTTATCTGTAAGTACAGATGTCATACCTTGTTTGGCTCATTAATCATTACAAGGAGCTGACATAAAGAAGCCGAGGCTACGCCTCACTCCATATGGATGACTTATACAAGGGGAAATAAAATAAACCTGGCCCAATGTCATCACAGGAGAATGTGTTTTTCTCCTTCCCCACGCGTTGCTCAGGTTATTTTTTAACGCCATCCTAACATGTTACGTATAAGCCTAGGCTGAAGGCATATCATTGGAATCAATACAGTAACCCCACCGACGCTACATTGGACGCTAACTATATGTGGCGTCCACTGCCTTATCTTTAACACATGGACTTCAAGGAAAGTGACATAATAGGGGTTCCCGTAACTCCAAGGTACATGGATTGCCTCCTTCTTACCTTAATTACATTAATATGGGGGAAGAGAATGTAGTAAAATAAAGTGTACTCACTCAGACTTCCGTTTTATCAACATCCAATACTTCAAATTAGACTGACGCTACAATTGGACACCGAACGATGTATCTAGTTTTTGCGGCAGAACATGGGCGCAGTTCTGCAAGAATGTGCTACACTGTTGAGCTACGTCACCAAAACACACTGCGTGGCAGATTTCATTTAAAGGAGTATCGACTTTGCCATCTACGCAAATGTATCACGATGCTACATTTTTCGGTACGGACACCTTGCAGTTTGTCCATCGAAACTTCAATGATGGCATTTTCACAGATGTTTGCATGCTCATACAGAGTATTATAGAACGCGACTTGGGGTTTTATTATGAAGGAATAACTGTTTGTAAGCGAAGAATCCCGACGCTACAGTACATGTTTTGTATGGACACCATCGGGAGGGCAAATTTCGCGGCAGTCTTGAAGCAGTTTCTTTGAGTCAGTAGGTGGAGAGTACATTTTATCTCTCACTTTATCATCCAGTTTTGTGGATGTTCTGGCATAAGTTGTCATGATAAACTTCGCTTCAATTGTTCCACTTTGAATGTTACATATTTTAACAAAAATAAAGTAGGACACCATTTTCTTATTTACATTTTTGTCCTATACTTGTCAAGTGTTGGAGCCCATTTTTTTCAGGAAGTAAGTTCAACTCAATATCTTTCATGGAAGATAGGGGTTGTCCAAATATTTATTGCAGAAAGTGTTTTTCACCTTCATTGAATCTAGACTTTGCTCTTATTTCAAAAGTGCCCCAACTTCGTGGAGTAAGCCATATATATTATATACTGAAGATAAAGATCGTGTCAAATCTTTCCATTACTGTTATTTCTTAGCACGTGAGCAAGGGGAGTGTATCTACCCGAAACGTAGTGCGTTTTTAACATCTGAGCTTTGCCGTTTTAAAACTTTTAAGTTTTGAACTCTTTACCGTTTTTAATATCTTGTTGCCTCACAAGATTTGACACGATCTTTGTCTTCAGTATTCAATTAAAATTTCAGATCGTTTTAACAGTATGCCGTGTGTTTTGTGCATGTTTCTTGTTATCGTTTATATTTTACCTATTGGAAGCAGCACCAGTATCAGTTTTGATCCACCTGGTATCCTGTTTGTCACAGAATCTCGGCAACATGGTAAATTGGAAAGGCAAGCTCTATAAAACAGTGGATAAATTATTACTAGCTGAATCACATGTTTCCTTTTTAAGAACATGTTTGAGGAACAACATCATTCCATCAGGCTTCGCTTTTAAGAATAATCACGTTTTCCATAGCCAAGACCGGCTTTCGGAGTCGTGGGACCGCCATATTCGTATTACTTCGTTTCATCTTACGAAGGAGACTATTGCTTTTTTATAAACAAAGAATTACTGATTTGAGAAAGGAAATTGTGAACATTTGGAGAAAACTTAAACTACTTTTCTTACCAGATGACGTAAGTAACCTAACTCTGCTTATTAAACGCCATTAATTTAGAGTTAGAACTCAACTATCGACTAAGAAACAACACAAACTTAAGTGACTTTCGGAACTTCTTCAAGTAACCTTGTCGTACAAACAAAAAGGAAGGAGAAAAAGACGTAGGGTTATCGAAAGAGATATCGAAATCATTAAATATAACATCCCAAGTAACACGAGCAAGGTTTTCAATGTCTCGGACAGACTTTTGACCCCAGAAGAAGAGTCTCTCCTCAGCAAAAGTATTAAATTTTGCCCAACTCCTTTAAGGCTAGACCCACTGCAGTTGCAAAGAGACCTAGAAGCCTTTAAACGTAGAGTACGTCTTTTTGAGTACTTTAATTCTTCAGACGAAAACAGTGAGTCTTCATTTTCAGAAATTCCTCGCTTTAGATACAAAAGTAATCGGTCGCCGCCTGAAGGAAGAGATCGCTTCTTGGACTGTTTTTTGGAAGCCGTCCAAAATGATGTGGACAGTTATACACCCCCTACGTTTGTTCATGACAATCTTTCCAAGACTGAAAGGCAGACCGTGGCCTCACTCTCTAGAGACAGTAACATCATTAAACCAGAAGATAAAGGACCGGCTTTTGTAGTGCAAAATAAAACCTCTTATGTAGAGAGTGCTTTAAGTGACCTTAGTAACCAGAAATTTTACAAGGAAAATGATGCCGACAAGACACCAGAAGTTGTCAGTCAAGTTCGTTTGTTAGTCAACAAAATGCTTCATGAAGGGGATATAGATGAAAAAACTGCCGAATACCTAGTTCCTAAGGAGTGTAAAACTTCAAGGTATTAAACATTGCCTAAAACTCATAAGGAACCAGACATCTCTGGTCACCTTAAAATTCGTCCTGTTATTTCCGGTAGTGGATCACCCATTGAGAGACTGTCAGAATTTTTGGACTCATTTATCAAGGACTCTAAGGATATGGTTAAATTAATGAAGGAATAAACGAGAAAGGACCTTTGCCACTATCAACGGGTATGTTTACAATAGATGTCAAAGCCATGTACCCCAGTATGCCCCAGCATTTAGGTATAAAAGGAGTTAGAAAGGCCTTGGATTCTCGCCAAATTAAAAAACCCTCTACTGATAATTTGATTGATTGTTTAAAGCTTTGTCTCACAGAGAACCACTTTGAATTTAATGGATACTTTTTTACCCAGGTACACGGTACCTCTATAGGTCCTAAAATGGCCCTCGGATACGCCTGTTTAGGTATGGGCATAGTTGAAGAAGAATTATGGAAGTGTTCTCTTTCGCCCACTGTGTGGTCTCGTTACAATGACGATATCTGGGGTCTCTGGCCCCATGGACCAGGTCTTTTCAAAGAGTTTATGAAAACTCTTAATAATCTTTTACCCTGGTGAGCTTGAGTTTACTTCGTGTTTTAGTTTTGATTCCCTTCCTTTCCTTGATCTGCATATTTTTCGCAATTCTGTGGGTTATCTCAGTACTGACCTTTTTGTTAAACCTACGTTCAAAAATCTTTATCTCAAATATAATTCTTATCATAGCAAACATGTTCTTGATAATATTGCTTACGGTCAGGCTCTCCGTATCCGTACTATCTGTTCTACAGAAGAATCTGCTCAAAAAAACCTTAATACCCTTAAAAGTAACCTGATTGAAAGAAGGTATCCTACGAGTATTGTTACAGAGAAGGTGAATAAAGCCGGTACTGTTCCGAGAAGGACGCTTCTCAACCGTAACCGTTCCATTTGTGCTAGGAGTTTTAATGTCCCCCTGGTTGTTACCCGTAACTCAAGGTTACCTCCCCTAAACAATATTATAAAGAAGCATTTTGATATTCTTAAATCGTCCCCCACCTTTAATAAAAGTTTTTCTAACCCGCCCCCAGTAGTTTACAGACAACCTCCTAATTTAAAATCTTTACTGGTAAGAGCTAAAATACGTCATAATGCAGAGAATAGAGGTTGTTTCAAGACACACGATAAACGGTGTGTCACCTGTAGTGTCTTACGTGAAACTTCTGTCGTTCAAAGTTTTAATACAGGTCAGAATTTCCAGGTGAGGGGGGATTTAACCTGTACCACCAAAGGCGTAATCTACTTGATTGTTTGGATTGCCATAAGCAGTATGTGGGTGAAACGGGATTAGAGCTTAGAAGTAGACATAGGGCTCACCGACAGGAGTTTAGAAAAGGTCAAACTCCCATTGGGAAGCATTTTAAGGTGTGTAAAAATTTCGAATTGATAGGTATCGAAAAACTACGTAACAATACTAAGAAAACTAGAGAGGAGGTTGAATTGAAATGGATTTACCGGTTGAATACTCTTGCCCCTATAGGTCTTAACGTAAAAGATGTGAGCCTCAAAAGAGCATTGCCTAATAGCTAGTACTTTTTCCATTACTGTTATTTCTTAGCACGTGAGCAAGGGGAGTCCGATCTCCCCGAAACGTAGTGCGTTTTTAGCATCTGACCTTTGCCGTTTTAAAACTTTAAGTTTTGAACTCTTTACCGTTTTTTATATCTTGTTGCCTCAGAAGATTTGACACGATCTTTGTCTTCAGTATTTTATTAAAATTTCAGATCGTTTTAACAGTATGCCGTGTGTTTTGTGAATGTTTCTTCTTATCGTATATATATATATATATATACCAGTTTTGAAATGAATATATTACATATATATACATATATACATATACACATATATATATATACACATATATATATATATAATATATATATATATATGTGTGTGTGTATATATATATGTATATATGTATATATATATATATGTATATATATATATATGTAATATATTCATTTCAAAACTGGAATTGGGCCAAAATGAATAAGGGGACCTTTCAAGCAGGGTCTATCTTTGTTCAGAACATTGATTTCAGGTGAGTGTTTGTTTCAGTGTTTGTTTCCCAAATAATTTAGTCCAGAAATCCTACTGGTTTGGTACATTCAGAGTTAAAATAATACAAAGCGTTGAGTCATCTCAAGGTATTTTCATGAATGTTTTGTGTGAAAAGATTTCTAGCACTTCCAGTAACTGTAGTTCCTCAAAATAAGAAACATGGATGTTCTCCATCATATTTAGAGGAAAATGTCTATTGTTTTGGATGAAATTCAGAGATAATTTTCAGTCATCTTCATTGAATAGGCGCCCCCCAAAATTGAGAATCATGATAGAAAATATTCTGTAAATTCGTCATGTTCGAATGAATTCCTTAAGTGAAATGAACTTTATGTAAATTGAGTGTTTCCTTTGTACCACATTCTTTATGGGAAGTTGAGGTATATTGCATACTGTACTATTTTGAAACTATGGAATAACTGATCTTTAGGTCATGAAGTTTGAGGCATATAGTGCTATTGTACACCGCCACTCAATGTATCACTATGGGGAGTGCAACTTTTCGAAACACCTAGGAGTGTGATTTCTAGCATGCATGGGGAAACCCAATACTCAAAGACCAGAAGTTCCACCTTTCAAATCACATGTGAAAGGTGGTGTAGTATCTATTTATCAAAGATCTTTGTTTTTGTCTCCTTCCAGATAAGGAAAGAGCACGTAGAAAGGAGAGTAGGGCCGAAGACCATATGCCATTGCGGCATGTTCAATGCCCAAATGTTGAAGGTAAATTTTTTACGACTTTAAGTTAAAGGTACTCATCAATTGTAAAGTACCCCCTCTGAATCCTGGGCAAGGTATACCTCTGCACATTTTGTGGGTGTTACCATTGATAAAAGGAGTTGTCACCAAAAGATCTATTTTGATTATAGGTAATAGGCTAGCATGCAGGGAGGAGCACAAAGTCAGTAGGTGGGCACGAAGGGTGGGTGTGCATATTCAAGGAGTAGATGCATAGAGCCAAAGGGTGAGCATGCAAGGCAAAAGGTGGGCTTACTTATAGAGCCAAGAGGTTGGTACCTAGGGAAACGGGAGGGAATAAATGTATGGCCAAAGGGTGGGCACATAGAGCCAAAAGAAGTATGCAGGGCCAAACGATGGGGATGCATAGCCACAGGATGGTCTCATAGGGCCAAGGGGAGGGCACGTTCAGCCAAGAGTTAGGCATCAGTGGTCAAAGGACAAGTTTGAATGGCCAAAGAGTGGGTACATAGGGCCAAGCGTGGCCAAAACTGCGGGGGTTTTAAGGCTTTATGGATGGTTATGACAGAATATGTGGAGTTAGATATTAGAGATAAGGATTTGGGGAGCACTGTTGGTGGGGACAAACCTCGAACGATTAGTGATGAGGTTTAGTTACAGTTTATGTGTTGGATGTAAAATTTAACATACAAATTTCAACATTGCAGTGGAAATCTCATCTGATCACTCTTGATGTAACGTCATTCAAGAATTCAGGTGATGATCAAAAATTTGTTTTGGTCAGGATTGAGTGTAAAATTTCCATTTGTAGAAACAGAAGCTTTGTTGGAGTTTACAACACAACACAAAAATAGGAAGGAGTATTTTTATATTGTAGATCAAATTATTAATGTTAGTGCCTTTCAGGGATGTAGCTAGCCAAATTTAGGTGCTGGGTAATTATCTGATCTGGGAATGTCCTGTATCTACAACATTTTTCAGCAATTAATTTTTATCTCATTTCAATTTAGGGAGTAGCTTTGGGGGTAGTTTCAGGTCTAATTATGTAGATTTGTGGTGGGTGGGGAGATGTGTATTTGCCTGGAGTGCTGGGTGCCACCACCCACTGAAGCTACATCCCTGTTGACTTGATACAACTTTTCTGTGAGGAGCAGTGGTGAAGGAAACTTGTGAAATCCTTTTTTTTTCACATTGAAGGTAAAGTCCCATATTTTCCAATTGATTTAGTGACCATTGGCGACGTTGGCATTGTGGTTGGCCTAGACGTATCAGTTGGAGTGAGGCACATGTGGCGAGATGGACAAACCTCGTCGTTGGATGGAATTTGTCTGGAGTAAAATGGAGGGGTTACTGGCAACGTAGTCATCAGCCTTCCAGTGTCCGAATTTATTAAAAAGCCAGTTTTTGCCAATCGGACAACTAAGACAACTCTAAAGAAAGGAAAGAAAGATTCATTTGTAGCAGGGTTCCAGAGGAGCAAGACTGACATAGAGTACGGGGTTTGTGTCAGAAAGTTCCAAATCAGGATTTTTTCCGGGACGAGATTGCTGCTGCGCTGAGATCAAAGACAAGGAGGTGGAATTTTTCTCTTGGACTCCGCGCTTGTGACACAGATTTGGAAATTTTTGGGGTTGATTTCTTTGGCCAGAGGCGTAGGGTATTCACTACACATTTGAAGGAAATGTCATTCCTAGATGAGTTGCTGGGGGGGGGGGGGCAGGGAGGATTGGAGTTTTTCATTTGTCACAATGTTATCAGTCAGTTAGCTAGTTAGATGGGGTTTAACGACACACCAACAAGAGGTTACATTGTACGAAAAAAAAAAAACTACTCAAAGAAGTAAAAACGTGGGTCAATTTACAAAAAAGGAGCAAAGGCGAGAGTCTCTCTAAAAATTGTTAACTTTTCAGTCAGTACAGCCATTTGTCACGAAATAATGTCAACTGGTGCTGGGATGTGGGAATTTGTTGCCAACTTTATGCACAATGTGCACTGATGGGAACAATAGGATTGAAATGATGTAAGGATTCATTGCGCCTAGTTACCTTAGGATTTTAATTATCCCTTTGAAGCTATGAGCATGGCCCATTTTATTAATGGCAAACGTTGCCTTTTACCATGACTGGCATGGATATTCATGTGCAATCGACTCCCTTACTGAGTTCTTTTTATGGAGTATTCCAAACACTGTTAAAGTAGGAAATTGGTCAATTCAAGTTCAGGCAATAAGAAAATAATTTGCTGAACATTTGCCTAACCAGAGAAAATGTCAGTGGCACTTCTTGTCCCAGTAGAGAGCCAGTGTGGCACTACCTAGTGTAAAAGGTCACGGGAATGCAGAAGTGCTAGCTGTTGTGCAGGAGTTGGCTGGAAAGTCAAATTTGTTTGGCTACAAATTTAGTTTGGTAGTTAGCTGTAACCTTTTAGAAAATGCTGACTACGACCTGTCAATTTTAAGCATTAACAACATTACAGTCAGAGTGGTATGTTGAATCAGGCAGTAGAATCCCAGGTAGGGAAATTTGCCAAATCCCAGGTCTCAAAATGTCAGGCTCGTAAAGAAAAAAATGCATTAATTCTTGTAGTGTGCAGCTGTCACGAGTTTCTTATTGAAATTGCAGCAGTGCCGGGAAAGAACCAACAGTACCCTGACATCAATATTCCTGACTCAATGGTAATTTGACTGCAGCAACTTCAGTTCAAACAGAAGTTGTGGAGGGGCTGTGGGATAGACTTTGATCAAATTCTGTTATGGATATTACGTTATGGACCTTACATTTTAAACAGCACCCTCCCAGCCATCTGGGTTGGTTAGTGAGTTAGCTATAGTTAGTTTAGTTGTTTAGTTTAGTTACTTCAGTTTTGTTAGTTTAGTTTTAGTTAGTTAGATGAGGTTTTGCGACACACCAACACGAATGTGTTATATAGTGTCACAGAGTTCGACAGCTGCGTTGTTGGGGTTAAACTACCTAAAAAGGGGAAAAGTAAAACGGGGGGCTCAAATTCTACTTAGAGTTATGTCAGAAATTCCTACAAAGTTTACTTTCCATTAGACAGCCAAGAATAACGGGACGAATCTGTTTATTTAAACAAGGTTGTCAGGTCATGCACGGTGCAGTCTCTCTGGCGAATATGGGAGTATTCAAATCACAAGATGAACGGTATGGTCTTTCATCTCCGTGAAGTTAATAGGCGTGGGTAAGGTAAGCGTGCCCGATGCGGGCCCTAGTCAGGACTAAATCGTCCCTCCCTTTACTGGTCACTCCACTTCCGCCAGTTCCTACCATAGGCTTGACTCGATGCAATTTGTTTTCGAGAAAGTAATCCCACAATTCCTGCCATTTTGATTTTACGAAGCCATTGATGTAAGGGCGGCAATCAGTATGAAACAAATAAATGTTAGTGACGTCCATCTCAAGGGCTTCTTTAGCAAATGTATCGGCTCTTTCGTGGGATGCTTTTTACGAACAATAAGAAAACTCATACCAGACGGGACAAAAACATAACTTGAACTATGTACAGAATTCATACCATTACGGACGCAAACCAAGATTTCGCGCGCTTTTTAAGTGCATTGAAACGGCACATACAAACAAAAACAAAACTAAAACCGGATCGGGCAGAAACATAAACTATTTACAAACTGCTAAATCAAACAGAAAATTATGTTCATTACAGTAATAAAGCTAAAGATTTCATTCCCTGGTATGCCAACGTGACTAGGGACCCACGCAAGCACAACTTATTTCCGCAGTTGGACCAAGTTCGAGTAAGCTTCACGAAAATCTATTACCAAAGGGTGTTTGAGCTCGTTGTTCTGTAGTGCCCAGAGGCTTGACGGCGAGTCTGTGAAAACAATGAATAAATGGCTATTCCATCTCTCAATCACATCGAATGCCATCTTCAGTGCGGCAGTACAAATTGATGCATCATTCGGTAGTCTCATTTGCGAGGATGTGTCACAACTTGATGCCGCAGCCGTAACCCTCTTGGTGGCTTTGGAGCCGTCAGTATAGATTGCATGATGCTGATAATATTTTTGCCTCAGCTGGTTAAAGCTAGCAGGAAACACCCTGTAATAACAGTTCTCCGTGACACTTGGTTCAACTACAAAAATCAGTTGTGCTTGCGTGGGTACCTAGTCACATGGGCATACCAGGAAATGAAAGAGTCGATGTATTGCTACAGAAGCCCTTCAGATGGACGTCACCAACATCTGCTTGCCCCACACTGACTACCGCCCTAGCATCAACGGCTTCATTAAATCAAAATGGCAAGAACTGTGGGATTCCTTTCCGTAAAATAAATTGTACCGAGTAAAACCTACGGTAGGAACAGGGGGAAACTGAGTCCCCAGAAAACGGAGGGATGATTTGGTCCTGACGAGGGCCCGCATCGGTCACACCTATCTTACCCATGCCTATTTACTTCACGTATACCTTGTGACTGTGCTGTCACCTTCTCGTTGACTGTTGTGAATACTCCCATATTCGCCTGAAATACAAGCTGATTGTTCCCTTATTCTTGGTTTTCCTTGAGTTCATAGAAATTTCTGATACTATGAATTCCCCGCTTTGCTATCCTTCAAAGATACATAAAAAGGCTCAAGAGGGTACCACTTTTATCGGTAGACCCATTATCTCTGGTTGCGTTGGACCTACCCAGCAAAATTTTGGAATCACATTCTCACCCTAATTGAAAATCTAAAATAAGCAATATTTTACTGTTTACACTTGATGTAGTCGGCATGTACCAACATACCCCAGATGACGCGATTAAACATGCACAGAGGCATACCCTAAATCTAACGGCGGCCTTTATAGGGTTTAAGTACTACCTATCTCAAAACATATAGTTACTTGGTTAAGGTAAAGAGATGATATTCTTCTCTTCTTTGGACGGTGCTCAACCTGAACTCAAAACCTTTGTAGATCACATTAACACCCTGTAACCTACCTTGCAATTTACTTGCGAGTCTTGATCCAGGCAATTACTAGAGACCAAGCGAAACTTTCCAATATTTATCACGTGACTCCCAGTCACCCCGTTTAGCTGTTTTAAGGGTTTCATTAAAGCCGACACCTACGGCTCTGTAATAACCGCCATGACTTGAATGAAAAGGTCACCTCATATAAAGAGAGCCTTATAACGGCGGATTAATCCAGAGGATTTCATAACGGATCTCACTTCTAAAACAAATTTTCAAAATACACTCTTAAAAATGTTGGGTAAAATATTACCCAACAAGTGCCCAACGTTGGTGCTATAGTTCACCGCACCAACATTGGGCAAAAAATACCCACTATTGCTGGGCACTATTTACAACCAACAGTTGGGTATATTGTTTGACCAACAAAAAGGTACTTTCTTACCCAACAGCAAGTGTATTTATTACCCAACGAATTTTGTTACAGGGCTGTTTGCTGGGCACTATTTCCAACCAACAGTTGGGGTAATGTTTAACCAACAAAAAGGTACTTTTTTACCCAACAGCAGGTATATTTATTACCCAACGAATTTTGTATCACGGCTGTTGGGCAGGGATTTTGGTTGAGCATATGAATGTCTCTACAGTCATTTTGTACAGGCAAAACTCAGCAGTCATTGAATCTTCCATAACTTAATGGAGCATTTGAGACTGAAGCATTTAACAGATTTTTTCAAATAAAAACAAATGTAAGTCTTTGTGATACAGTTGATTATTTTTTTATTTCATCCATCTGTTGATCACAAATAAAAATTTCAAAGTATGGCTATTGTTAGTAACCAAAACACAAAAGTGTGTATCTTGCCTTAAGATGAAATTAATGATGCAACTTGTTTAGGCATATATATTAACATGGCCTCTAGTTTGTAGTATTGCTGGGCATGCAAATTTAGACTTTTAATCTTTCAAATCTCCACAACATTGAAAGAAGCAAAAAGTACTAAATTTTCAAAACGCTGACCTCTCAAAATTTCATAAGATCAATCAAAGGAAAATGTGCGTCTTTCATAGTACTTGGATTGATAACTTGTAACCTTTAAGCACCCCAAAAAACATGAACATGAAAAGTGAAGTTAACATCAAAATTTATAAAGAGAGAAAAAATATCATGTTTGAAAGATAATTTAAGAACTTGCTTTCAAAGTAATCAACTTGATTTCTTTGTACTGTTTTAATATTGAAAAATCAGTGAACAACACACTTGTAATCAATTGACTGAGACTGGAAGATTGTCCAGTTGAGGTAGGCCTATCATGGTATTTCCATTCAGTGTCGATGTGTAGTTCTTGAAATATCAGCAAATAATAAAGTTGCTACATTTGTGATTTTATATGAAGGGAGCCTATGACAAGGATGTGTTAGGCCATCTCTTCACACAAGGCAATGCTTGGTTTCTTTTTTTTTTTGGGGGGGGGGGGGGAGGTTTAGGGGGTCTCTTGTGCACATAAAATCTGGCAACATACAATCACTATTATTGGCTGAAAAATAAAAGAAAACCAAAAATTTATTATGTTATGTCACATGATGAGCTTGTCTCAGTTACACTTGAGTTGAAATGTAAAGCTTCATTAGCTTATATCCCCAAAACCACACAGGAGTTCCAAGGAAAATTTCACCGAGAACGTAAGATGGGTACAGTACTCTCTTATATGTCACTGGTCTGCTCAAGCATAAATCCATTTTTAAAATGTAAAACCAGTGTCCATATCTTGTTAACTTTCCAAACATTACAGGTAAATAATGGGAGAAAATTGGAATGCTTTTCATGGGCGTCCACAGAACAAAATCCAGGGGGGGGGGCACAAATATCCAGGGGGCACAACTTCCCCGTGACCACGAGTTTGCGCGAAGCGCAAGAAAATCTTGGCCCAAAATGCCTTCCAGGTGGCTGGAAATGGCATTTTTAAAGCCTTTTTACCTCATAGAAACAGGAAAAACATGTTTTCTTTGGTTTTTCCTTTAATTTTTATACGTTATTTCAAAATTTTGATTTCCCAGGGGGGGGGGGCAAGTGCCCCCCTGACCATGCCTGCGGACGCCCATGATGCTTTTAGGGAAACATGAACTTAAAATAACACCTCTTTTAATTAATTGGCCTTGGTAATTAAAATGTTGTTTGAGAAATGAATAACGTACTGTAGCACTGATATACATCTAAGAACTTGGTAAGTGCACAACTTATTAACATA
Organism: Holothuria scabra; assembly: GCA_037179385.1. Taxonomy (NCBI): domain Eukaryota; kingdom Metazoa; phylum Echinodermata; class Holothuroidea; order Aspidochirotida; family Holothuriidae; genus Holothuria; species Holothuria scabra. The sequence continues at coordinate 24,195,749 of CM074183.1, read as the reverse complement.
TATCAACCTTTGAAAAACTTTTTAACATTAAGAACACCACTTAACAGCAAAACTTTACAGCAACGACTTAAGGTAACATATATTCTCAGTGTTCATGTTTTGCAATATGTTGCCGCAAAAGCCCTGAAAGAGCTGAGTGTAGCACTTTGGATCCGTCCCAACTCATAAACCCATGATGCTTTTAGGGAAACATGAACTTAAAATAACACCTCTTTTAATTAATTGACCTTGGTAATTAAAATGTTGTTTGAGAAATGAATAACGTACTGTAGCACTGATATACATCTAAGAACTTGGTAAGTGCACAACTTATTAACATATATCAACTTTTGAAAATCTTTTTAACATTAAGAACACCACTTAACAGCAAAACTTTACAGCAACGACTTAAGGTAACATATATTCTCAGTCTTCATGTTTTGCAATATGTTGCCGCAAAAGCCCTGAAAGAGCTGAGTGTAGCACTTTGGATCCGTCCCAACTCATAAACTTCACTCTGAAGGAATTCCCATGCTCCCTTGGCTTTAAGCTGGTAAAGAACATCGAAAACATAGTGGGATTTGAAGCAGAGGTCAACAGCATCTGACAAAGACTTCTGTACCAAAGGCCTCCTTTCAATAATGACAAACACTTGCTGTGGGGAAAGTTTCTGTGATCCCAAGGTCAAAATGAAGGGTTGAGGACGATCTTCCTCAGAGATTTTCTTGCAATAGTCCTTTACATGGATAACATCCTGTATAGTAATTAAAACGATTATCAGGATTAAAATGTAATTTTTAAGCCAATTATGCATTTCAAAATAGTTTCATATCCCTCCTCACTGATCTTTGCCATTACCACTGCCATTCTCATTGAAAGGAAAAAATTATCGAAAACTGTGCATACACAAGTACAGTATACATCAGTGGCATACAGATTTCTAGTTGCTTCACAAATATTTGCACTTAAAATAGTACACTCAAAGGGTAAACAAGGAGAAGACTGCACTGAATGGCCACTAGTTCTTTTCTGAGGTTTTGCAATTATTTTGGAGAGGTAAAATACATACTGGATGCAAAAAGCTTGTGGTATTAATGACTAGCACATAAATGTGCAACCCAAAATAAATCTTAGATGTCATGCTTCCTTCAGTTAATAGTTGACCGTGATCAAAATGTGCTGGAAAGATGTGCAGGACATTGGGAATTTTCCACTTAAGCATTTACTGATTTAAGCTTACCTTTGGAATCAAACAAAACTATTTGTACACATTTCAACTGCCATGCCGCTAGAATTCAATAGGGTCGTTTAGCCAAACTTCCCCGAGAAAAGGCCATTTTCTCGGGTGAAATATATAGATGTCTTATGTCGCCTGATGGATAAAACCTCCTATTGAATTCTAGCCTCATGCTAGAATTAATGCAACATTATGTATCGATGAAACCTATTTCCATTCCCAACATCAAAAGAGTGTTGAAAAAGTTTTATGAGTTTGAACTTAGAGATATCAGATGACCTTTGACCCCCATCAAAGTAATGGGGTACATCCTAAAGCATCCGCGTACTAAGTATAAGGTCATGTAGACACTTTGAATTTCAAAAGAAAACAAAGCATTTAATGTGAGTTGTACAACAAGAATATCACAAATTATTGTGCAATTGACTATTTGAATTTAAGTGAATAAATTTGATGGCCCAAGGAATTCCTAAATTAGTATGATGGGGTATGTTATGAAGAGGTGGGCTGCATTTCCTTCCAACAGTAATTTTCTTTAAAAATGGCATCAATTGATTTTACAGAGGTCAAACTTACTGGCATGGAATCAATGAAAGACTTCACCGAGTCTAGTAGTGTGCATGAGGCTTTTCGTCCACCACGTCCCTTAAATAAAATGGGTAGAAGGAAAAATGCCAGGTTCTGTTTTTCGTCTGTATAAAAAAGTAAAAATAACATGTTGTGGCAAGTATTGATATTAATTTTTATACGTCATACAAGAGTTATTTCAAAACAAACAAAAAGTTCTCTTTTTTCCTTACAAAAAATCTAATAGGAGTATTCTGTTGAAACTTTCATTTAATTTCAAAAATAAAACCCTAAGGGCAGAACTCTTTTCAGCCAAAAATTCAATCAAAGCATGCAGGATACATGTAATGGCTCACACAAATTACCAAAGCACTTTGTCATGTTACTAGTACCTATTGCTTTAACTTGTCCTGTAAAATTAAAGGACAGGATTTGCTTACACTGTTTATCATTGATCAAAAGTTTTAACTTTTTATTAAAAAAACTTCAAGTTAATTTACACAAATATAAATCATGGTACTAATGTGAAGCCATATCACGCAACTCATATGTCTGCTTTGAATTCTAATTGATATATTTAGCTTCCATTGCTAATGACCTTAAAATTAAAAATAAACAAAGTTTAATATCAATTTAGATAATTCTTCTGGGGTTTGCACTTTTCCAACACCACTATGTGCACCATAATTGTTTTCAAAGCAAATTTGGTTTTATATGCAGTGATGAATATTACCTCACATTCAGTCTTTTAAACTTATGTAGTCTGCGTATATGGAACGAAATGCAGTCTAAGATTAGAAGTATTTATTATATATGTTCCCATTTTGATTTCTTTCAAAATTCTGACTTGCAGCCCTTAGGTCTGGAGTTTGGTTCCTGGCCGGGTCATACCAAAGATATAAAAAATGGGATCTACTGTACTGCCGTTGTGCTTGGTGCATAGCGTAAGCAATGAACTAGGGACAACAAGCCAGTCAACCACAACTGGAAAAAGGCTGTGGCCAGCAAGACTTAAACTATTTGGATATAGAAACTGAGCCATAAAACCTCATCTAACTAAGTAATTCCTTTCAGAAATCAAAATTTCAAGAGTTACACAATGTATCAGCTATTGCAAGCACTAACCCTGTGTAAGTACTGTTATGTCAATGTTGGGGAATACATTCTTCCAGCTGGAGCACATTTTGGATGCAAAAAACAAAATCTGTTCTGTCATCTTCTCCCACTTTTCAGAAAGCTTAGATGCAGCACGTGGAAGCAGAATCTCAAAATCTTGTTCAATCTGTAAACAGAAAAATCATTGCACAATAACAATTACAAGACTTCAAATATTGAATAAGAAATGCCGTTATGCATCACACAATTTTAATAATTAAATAATTAGTTTTAATCAGAACATGATTATATCCTTTTAATAATTAAAAGTTTAAATGTTGAAACCGGTGCTGTGGCCGAGTGGATAAAGGCGGTGGCATTTGAAGCAATGAAGCATAGCAACCGGTAGGTCAGGAGTTCTAGTCCTGGCCGGGTCAAAGTAAGGTGGGTTTTTCATACAAGAGCAATCTACGGTTTTCCCATCTGAGCAGGCCATTCAAAAAAAAAACAAAACAAAATACCAAATTTGATCTAAATTGTTGAGTTGGTTACCACCCAACATGAAGTTGTTATTCAAATGGCCACAGGCCGCTCCCACATTCGTGGTCGCTTAGCGTCGTAAAACAACTGCCCTTAAAGGCCCGAAATTATTACTATTATTTTAATAGACACCTTTAAGGGCAAGGGCAGTCCCCCCAAATATATTTTGAAACAACAGCTAATTTTCACTAATTTCTTCTTGTTACTCTTCTAAATACCTTTCATGGTTCTCAAAAATTTGAAGTTGAAAGTCCAGGGTTAACTGATTAGTTACTCCTCACAACTTTTAGAATTCATGTGAGAAAACTTTATTGTCACACAATTCCCAAGAGCCATTCAAGAAACAGGATAGTACACTAATTCAAATTGGGATAACTGATTTCCCTTTAATTGAACTACACATTGTGCCGTTGAAATAAGGAAAAGATTCTATGGACAAATGGAACCATTTTGGCAATATACATACCAGTTGTAAGTGGTATTTAATAATAATTTCACATGATGTCTTTGTCTTGGCAAAATAAAAACAATTACTGACCATCCCAAATATCCCCAGACTAATAATTAAAACATCATACAATGAACAAGGGGTTAAGTTGAGGAAGAGATTACATTGTGAGAAAAATCATAAGGTCCCAATAACAGAGTCTGGGATTTACCATTTTTGAATGTAAACATTTACCATGTCTCAATCCCCCCCCCCCCCTCCGTCCCCCCAAAAAGAAAGGAATCCAAAGTATTCTGTCTGCAATTTAAGAAATGTAGTGATTCAACAATGATTACTCAGGATTTTTGCACCATTCTTTGCCCCAACAATACATGGCTAGTTGAAAAGGTACGAACCATTTGTGGATCAAGTATCCTTGGATACTCCTGCAAGATTTCTTGTATGCTCTTTGCACCATGCTTTATGAAGGCAACTCTCTCAAGAGCTGTGTCTTTCATGTAGTCTCTTACGGTTTCATGTGGTTCTTTGTTGTCTTTTAGCCACTGAGTCTTCTTCTTTAATTCAATATCTTCACTCTCAACAGAAGAAGCTGTCAAGTAAAAAGAAGTCAAGAAAGCAGTTACAGTGGTACAATTCCACATAACAACAGATCTTTAAGAATGGGGCAGATTCTTTTAATATCTTTGGAAGAAAATTAGAATTTAACTGAATGACATTTACTTATTATAGCACAACACAACCAATTCAGCATAGCCCCTATGCCAGTTTATGCAGTTCTCTATAATATGGTGACTGTTTTACACTTTATTACTACTTTATGAAAACAAAATTTTTGTTTCACTCTCAACAGTAATATTCTTAAGCATCACCGATGGGACCTGTAGTGATAATTTACATGCCAAAAAAGACGTTAGTGATGTTTTAAAATTAGTGTGGGATGACTGCTTCCTGAACTTGGCCAGGCTGCAGGGCTGAAAATTATTTCAGGCATGAATTTGCATTTTTCCACCTTGCAAAGAAAAGCTTGTTAAGAGAAAAGCTCACACTTACCTGCACTATCACTTTCATGTTCCCTTTTTTTGTCCTCTTCTACTTTTGATGACACCAGATTCGCTGCAGTGCTCTTATTCTTCTTCCTCACATAGCGTAAATGATCTTCTAACCATCCGAATGCTGGTCTCTTGTGGGAGCCTCTAGTGTAAAATGCCTCCTAAAAGTATGGGGAAATATGTATTAAGTTGAACACGTTGGTAAATTACAAATCAGTATAAAAGTTCCAGGCACATAAAGCAAGCATTAACTTTTCCTGATTCTACTAACTGATCCCACTAACAGTGCTTATAGTTTCCTTCTAGGGATATTTTCACTTCAAACTAGTACTAAGATATCATTGAGATTGAGAAACTAAATTTGCTTTTATATAAATAAAATTAAGGGCAACAAGACATATTCTTGCAATTTGAAGAGCCACCCCAAATGTTCTAAAGCCCTGATTCCCACTGATTTTTTCAAGCGACCCATTTTTCAAGATTTGGCCTTCTTCTTCGACCCAGTCAGGGAAGGGGGGGGGGGGTGATCAGAAAGGGGAGCAAAATCTATTTAAGGGGTCAACTCTAGTTTTGTGGGCCATGCGTCCCGTGCCCCCACCCCCCTTCCTGGCATCAAACAAATCAGGATATTGATGACGCGGTCACAACTTTCAGTTCAAGCATGGCCAGGCAGCCAGTGAGCTAATTGTAAATGTTGGAATTTCCCCCAATCATCTTAAGTTTGTAATCTCGTCAGCAGAATAATAGCAGACATTTTCCGAGTCTTGGTTTATGCGTTACGGTTAATTTTACGGACACAACTACTTGAAAACCCATTGCAAGGCGCCGCGACCCCCAGATGGGCTGGGGAACCATCACTTTTTATCTTGCGACCCAATTTTGGGTCGGGACCCACCATTTGGGAATCAAGGTTTTAAAGCATTTTTATACCTATAGTTAAATTCAAACAGGACAGCTTCAAAGTCAGCCAAAAGCTACAAAGCATAAACTGCAGAATTGGGTACATCATCTCACATACATAGTATGATTATATTACTGTACAAAGCATATTTTTTCATTCAGATTTAATGAAAAAACATTTTTATCAGAAGTACCATGACAGCTAGCAACTCTTTTCCAGTCATCTGGACCAACCTATGGCCACAATGTGACTATAGAGCTGGAGTTTGTTCACACACAACAAATGACACACAAAGTTCCTTAATGCTGGCTAAGTCCCTAGTGGGCCATTTGGAATAAATACCTTTTTAAGTTTTGAAAGTATTTTCATTCAAAGAGGAATGGCAGTCCTCTTTGGAGATTAATCAAGGCATAAGCAACAGTCTTGTGGAGAACTTCTTTTTAGCAAGTATTCAACAGTTAGGCAAGTTCAAATTGAAAACAATATAATGACTCACATAGCCTCTACCATGGGGATCCCTCAATGATGGGAAGGCTGTTATGACAGCTTCTGCTAAAGCCTCTTTTACAAGTGAACCTGGCCTGGAAGAAAACATAAAAATGAGGTAATTATAACATAGATATGACATGACACGAGCAAAGTAGTCTTAAACAGGAAGGGCGGGGGGGGGGGGGGGGCGGTAATTTTCCTCTGGTGGGTAGTTTTGGTCTCTCGGGGGTATTACTGCTCACTGATCCTGTCCAGTTTCTTTTTTTAATCAAATTCCAGTTCTGTGAGATTAATACTATCAAGTCCATGAATTAATTGACAGCCACAAATGTATACAGTAAGTATACAGAACCCTGAGGCCTACCAGGAGAGGGTGGACTGGGCCATCCCCCTTGCTGATCCCACTTTCATAGTTTATTTAAATACACAAAATTTAAGACAAACTTCAAAAGGTAGCACATGTGGCACCACATTGCATACAAGAACTGCTGATTTTTTAAAAAAAAAATTTCAAAGGGGAAGAGGACACCTTCTCCCCAGTCCCCCATGCCAGGCTGGCAATCATACACTCCCTTCAAGGAAATCCTGCCAGAGCTCTAAGAAAAAGAAAACACCAGATATATGAAATTGATTCACTAGCTGGTCCAGAGCTGAGTACTGATCACATGTAGTTTTATGAGCAGTGACACATATAGCTAAATAGCATTAAAATCTTTAGTGTAAATACACTGTACAAACTTTTGGAAAATATTTTGTGGGTCTTGCGTATCATTACAAAAGCAGCGGATTTTTTTTTCTTTTTTTGTTAGTACAAATAAGACTTTGGCATGACAGGTGCACAAAGTGCCAGTAATTACAAAACTAATCTGCCACTAGGAGCAGTCTACAGAGTTGATATGCCCCTTCTCAATCGATTTAACAAACAATTTACCATGCCACACTCCCCAGAAGCCACATATGCCTGAAACACATACCTTAACAGTAATTGCAAGTCTCTCTTGTTTATGAAAAAGAACTTTAGGAAGATGCTACAGCAGAGCTGCCAACATTGAGGTCATGAAATCAGTAAGATTTACCTCATAAATCAGGAAGATTTCAGGGGTTTGTGTGTATTTCAATGGGGGAAATTCTGTTCTCAATCAGGAAGATTTTATATTTTTCATGTTTGGAGGTGAAATTTTCAGGAAGTCTTCTGCAGAATCAGGAAGACTTGGCAGCTCTGCTACAGTAGTAAGTAAATTGGTTAAAGACCTACCACATGCACACGGTAGTCCTGCAATTATTCTCCTGACAAGATGATAACATTTTAAATTTTAATGTGATAAAAAGATGTGATGATGTGATAATGTTATAAAGAGTGCATGCACTCTATATAAATAATTTACTATGCTTGTTGTAACACAGATGTGTGAAATATTTTTTCAAAAAATGTTGAAGATTTTTAACATACTTAGGGCCATGAATTTCCATGAGGTTGGAAATGCAGCTGTTAACCAGCACTCTTCGATCTGATGGGCTGCAAAATCCCTTCTTGTCTATGCTTTTTTCAACTTCCATTCCTTGGGGATGGCTTCTCAAAATACGTCTTACATCCTGTCATGAAAATTTATGCATTCATTTTCAAACTTTTTGGAACAATACTTCTCTTACAATTTCAAGCTAGATATGAACCAGAACTCAATTACTTGTAATGCAAATCTATCTGTACAGTAGAATTACTTGGCAAGTTAGAAGTTTTGAAAACAACATAGCATTAGCTTGACTTCTTGCCACTAGAAAAGAATACCATTAGCACCTCGGTGTGCTGTAGAGAGACTCTCAAAATGAAATCTCTGTAGACTTTTGCCACATGGCCCTTATGAGTGTTGACAAAACAGACTGACAATGTGTTGCTAATATAGTCACAAATAAGACCATTGCATCAAATTAATGCTAGCCATAACATATTATGGCAGAGTAACAGTGTAGTCCCAAAATGCATTTTTGCTTTACATTTTATTAAGAGATTTTTACAGCTTGTCCTTCGAAGGGATCTCTGACCTTCACAATACATTAATAATGAAGTTATGCTGTTAGTATATGGGGCACCTCAGTACAGGCCAAATACCAGGCACAAGCTTCAATTCTTATTTACTTGGTTTCCACAGCTTTGCACAGGGTGACCTTGAACCTACACCTTACTGTACATGAGAAATATAAAATACAATTCCATTCTCAGATGGTATTTACACGACATTCATGAATTGATCTCTAGTCACCTCAAAATACTTTTGATCTTGACCAAAACAAGTTAATTATAGCAATTTAATATGGGACCAAATGCTAACTGAAAATATTACACATTTTGCTTTATATGGGTTTCATGTTTGAATAATTGCACTCCCTTAAGTACGACCATCTAAAATAAACTTTGAACCTAGCTAAGAAACTTTGCATAACAATGATATAAACAAAACTGTGCCAAACTTTCTTTTGTGTTTGTCAGAATCTTTCTTTAACTAAAAATAACAACTAGATTAAATATCCTTGTTAATGAAGTGACTTCCATTAAAATCAATTGATCACTTTTCACAATAATGCAGCTCATACTTACAAAGTGGAATGCCATTTCCCTTTTAAGAGAAGGAACTGTGGATAAACTGTCACTGTCACTAGTGTCTGTCTCTGCCTGAGGTGGTTCAGTTTGTACTGGCTCATTTTTATCTGGAATGACTCTTCCAAACTGGTAAAGTAACCAGAATGCAAAAATGCATTTAGGTTTTGATGATCAACATATGTTCTGTTCTAAATAATGCCATGATGTCGCTCTACTCTGTCAAATGTTAAACTTACAAGTTGGAAAAATAATTTTGACTCAACCAACAAAGAAAGAGACCATCATCTTGGCTCCATAACATAACCACATCCAAACATGAAACATATCCGAGTTTCCTATCTGAGATATTATGTTAACAACCTTTTCACACATTGACCACTCCACTAGTGACCTCTAAGGTTTACAGCAAAAACAACAGGGACTATCTTTTGACTATAATACTTTGCATGATCCAACCTTTCTGCCTTGAGATATTGTATTTAACAAGATTTTCAAAGTTTGACCCCTGCTGACCCAACCCTAGATGGCCTTTGACCTCCAACAAAAATGATACGGTTCTTCATCTAACCATACGCCATCTTCATACCAAGTATGAACTCTATACAAGAATCCTAACTTGAGAATATTGTGTAGTCAAGTTTTTCAGATTTTGACCCCTGGTGACCACAGATGACCTTTGACCTCTCCCCAAAACTACAGGTTTCTTCCTCTAATTATAATGCATCTCAGGCCACGTATGAGCATTCTCCAGGTTTCCTAACTTGAGATATCGTGTTAACAATGTTTTCAGCATTTGACCCCTGGTGACCCCAGATGACCTTTGACCCCCACCAAAAACAATGGGGTTCTTCCTCTCTATATCGGGCATCTATGTGCCAAGTTTGAAAACTGCCAGACTTTCCCTTCTGGGGATATCGTATTAACAAGAGGTGTCACAAACACACACACACATACATACACACACACATACATACACACACACATACATACACACACACGCCATCATGAATGCATAGGTTTCTCTTACCATCGAAACCAAAAATACACTTTGATCAATACAAAGCTACAATTATATGGTGTTACTCTCTCTCTCTGAAAGAAAACTGGAAACTTCAAGGTACTGTACTTCCAGTACATTTTCTCCTCAGCACAGTGTCAATAATTTTTAGAAATCGTGGTCCATTTTTAAGTCCTTTAGACTAAATGCTTTACTGGGCATTAGCAGCAAACAAGCAAACACAATGTTGTGTTTGAACTTTTGGCACGATATTTGTTTTATGCTGATATTTCCTTAAATTCAACTTCAAATTTCATATAAAATAAAATACTTCTGACGTAAGTTTATACGCCATCATCAAATCACTGAAACAGCATTTATACGAGTAGTGTACGGGCTGTTATGTAAAACCAATTCTCTTCAACACAACCATGTTGCTGTACTGCATGGAGTGGTCGGATTTCCTGTAGATCATGTGGCTCAACAACATACGTTTGTGCAAGAGGTGACGGTTTGACAGCATGTGCATGGAAATGTCTTTCGAAAACAATGCTTTCCCAATTTTTGACAGCAAAGTATAGGTTTCCATGTGCTATAAATATCACTTCAATCTGTGCAAATACAGGATAGTCTTCATCCTCATTTGAGAGCATTACAATTGAGTTTGGTCGAAATTCACATCCATAGACTTCTACTCGACCACTTACTACAACTGAATTTGCATTCTGAAGAGATAATTTCTGTACTGATGCATTACTCAAGTTCAAAATGGCAATATCCTCAACAGACTGATCAAATAATTCAAATTTCTTCTCTTCAATGTGAGATTGTACTAAAAACTTATAACTTTGGCTTGTTTGATGTTTTCTTGCCAATGATTGAGCAATATTCTGAAAATTATTGCAAACCTTGGCATAGTTTTTTAAATGTTTGTGTTTGCCTTCAAATCGCATTGAAGGAAACTGTATAAGGGGTCCCAGAGATCTCAGTATCCTGGGGTAGTGGGTGATGAAATGTTGTTTGGGTGTTAGATGTTCATCAGAAAATTGAGATAAAAAGAGCCTGTGATGATCCTCGATCATCCTTTGCAGATAGTATAAGCCATTCACTGTAACAGATCTTGATGAGCAAATTTTTACAATGTCTTACGATAACAGCAAAACTTCCCAATCTTCAGAGTCTCTTGGTACCTTGTCTCCCAGCATTAAGGGCAAGTTATAAAATAATGCCATCATTTGGGCAGCTTTCTGACCACTAGCTCCGGAAGGGTTGTAAATGGCTGAAGCCAAAATAGGGCTTGGTCGATTTTTCTTGTCCACAAATCCGTAACTAAATGATGTGATTCTGTTGTTTATTTCGTCTAATGTGAAACAACCTTTATTAATTAAAGATGACAGACACAGCTTCACTTCCTTTGGAACAGTTCCTTCAAATAAGTCATGCATAATGTCCACAGAAATGTTATCAGTGACATGGAAATGATTCAGACAATTTAAAACACTGGAATACCATACTCCTGTAAGTTGAGGATTTGACAACTCAAGATCAATTGCATAATTTTCCTTTGTCCTGTTGAGATTTTCCTTTTCCACAAGAGCTAGTCGAGCTTCCTCCCTATGAGATTTGCACAACCTACAAAAGTAATTGGCTGAAAAGCTCTTACTGAATCCAAGAACTTGATTGATGGCAAGATTGTCCCCAATAGCTTGAAATAAGCCTGGGAAGACAGAACCGTGGTACCCTTGACAGTCAATATTCAGTCCATCTCTGTGTAATTTATTTAGATCTTCAACTATGCTTTTAAGAATTGAGTCAATACCGTATTTGGAAACAAATTTAGACTTTGCAATTGTGGCAAGATGTATGTTTTCAAGACGAGACTGACATTTCGATGGAAGACATAATATATTTATGTACATTCCAGTTACTTTGTGTAATCCTTTTCTTGATCGTATAGGGTTTGATGTTTCAAAATCATCAGTATATAGCAATATTGGTATTGTAGGTGTCTTTCCAGGTTTTTTCCAGACCTCTTGGTAGAATGTACCATAAGACGATAAAACATTTTCTTCAACCTCTTCTTCTCTTAAGATAGCTTCCATTACCCCTGGAAGCTCCAAGTGCTTTTTCAGAACTTGATCTATTGGCACATACTGAAAAGTGTCTTTACTTGGTATCTGAAGAGCAGCACCCGTCACTTTATCAACAGCAGGAGCTAAGGTATAGCCTAAAAGTTTTTCCATGGGAGCTATAAAGGCCCCTTGTTTTGTAAAAAATTCCTTTCCTTGGTGTTCTGTCATCAAACCAGCAAATGGCTCAGACAAGTAGCTCAAATCTTGTACATGTTGGTCAAGCTTTTCTTGAAAATGTTGGCCAGCATTTGGTTCAAACTCTTTAAGGGACAATAATTTTTCTCGAAAAGAATTTACCATTGCTTGGATGATATCTGAAAACTCTTTTAACATGTCATCTACAAAAGAGTCTGTAATTGAAGTATCTATCTTCAACTTGGCTACAAAAAGGGAATTTGATTCTTTTATTGAAGCAAATGAGGGAACTTGATTTCCACCATCTTCCACATTTTCATTTTCACTTAAATGTTCTAAGTCCTCAGGAGGGTCTTCTTCCTGCTCCTGCAGTATGTTTTCATCATTAGCAGCTTCTGGTGGGTTACCAGCTGCCCTAGTACCACTATGCTTTGTCCTTAAATGTCGTTTGAGACTGCAAAGCCTCAAAAATATACTTTGGCAGCCGTTTTGGCCACATATAATTTTAATACGTGTTCCTTCATGGATGAAATGTCTGTATTTTAAGTGAAGACAATACTTTTTCAAGTCACCATCAATCCTGTGCAGACATTTAAAACGTGTACATGATGATGAAATTTGATAGCAGTATTTTATGATGGTATAGCTTCAGTTCTCCACTGGCGTATGAATTTCAGCCTTTCTCCAATTTTTGGAATCAACTCTTAGATTGTGTCTTCATCAAGGAGTGGGTAAAGCAGGTTCATCAATACCATTTTCTGTAAAGAAAATTGTCAATAAAATTTTTTATGCATGTGCTTTTCCAACTAAGCTTATTTCATACTGTATGGTCACAAACAATTGTCTTAAATTATCATAATTTTAAAGGCCCAGTTCTCTCACCCCTAACAGCACCAATTCTCCTAACCTTCTAACTGAAGCCCCTCCCACAATTGTCTGAAATTCATCCTCATCCAGACACAATCCCAGTTTATTGCTTCAGGGTGAGTATAAAAAAGCTCTCAGTACAGTTCATGTGGTGTAATATAAGCTTTAGCACTCTGCATTGTTTGAATTAGCTGTCAATCAAAGAGCTGAGCGAATTGAGAATTTGGGTACCCGGTTTCCTAAATTATAGTTTGGGTTGAGAGGTTTGGCCCTTTAAGTATCTGTAGGACTCACTGCAATAAATTCTGACTGGACATGATACTGCTGCTTTTCTGCATGTAGAACTTAGTCCCATTCAAGGTGAACATTCTCATGCCTATGATTGACATTAGGAACTCTATATTCATTAAGAGTAGCACATATACATTATAAACTCTGCTGATACTGTATGCTCTCTTACTATAATTGCCATGCCCAGTTAGTTGGCACAACATACAATTTGGCAGAGGTTACGAAAAGCCACATTGAAATTTGCCCTGTGTCACACAAAGTGTACAGTAGACCTATTCTTTAGGTTGTAGTGATCTTACCCAACAACAACATTTTCAAATACAAATGGCAAACAAATACAAGGCTCATAACAAATACACAAGGCTGCTTGGGAAAGTTTATTTGCCCCACTTTTTGGTGAAGTTTAAGCTTGCATTTGTTCAAATTTAACCAGAAAGCCAAAAGGCTCACTGATTCCTTGCTGATCTTGGGAAATCTTGAGCATTCTTGGGAAATTTTGCTTTTTGTTAGCTGGTTAGCATGGGATTTTACTCTTAACATGACAAATCTAACAGCAAATATGAAAAGTGACAGTCATTGCTTATCTTTTTTTATTTGATTTATTTGGTAGGCCTACTATAAAAACATAAAATACAATTAAGTACAAAGGATAAATAGATGACATAAAACAGGCAAACAAAGATAAGAACATAAAAGACATGAGAAGGGAGTTACAGTACAGAGTACCAGGGATAACCCAAAAAGCCTAATAAAAACTTCATTCCATTGGGGTCCCTATAAAGACAGAACAAAGAACACATGTACAAAAAGACAGGAAAAAGTAAAATAGGAATCTTAAGATATCATGTTTACAAGCCATTCATGAAGTTTTTGCAGTGTAAGTTCTGGTGACCTCAAATGACCTTTGACCTCCACTAAAAACAATATGTTTCTTTTTCTTATCAAGACAAATCTGTCAATAGGAAGTGTCAGTCATTTCTATCTTGAGATACAGTGTTAACAAGGTTTTCAGCTTTTTAACTCTGGTGACCTCAAATGACCTTTGACCTCCACCTAAAACAATTTACTCCTTATTAACATTAACAAATATCAAAGGTCTAATAACTGCAGAACAAAGGTGCTTATTCTGAGGAAAAGTTTCATTTTTCAAACTGTGGTTTTGGCCGAAGTGCTCCTTTTAATAACAGTCATCCCAGTAACACCTTTAGGCCGGGAACAAACAATAAGCACTCACCCAAAATGGTTTTGCAAATCAGGTCAGTCTTTTTGAAATGTAGACCATTTTTCAATGCAAGCTGCAAACTGTTAAACATACAAAGGCTATTACGAAAAAGATAAAAGGACAAAAGAACAGTAATCCTTCCAATGAATTAGCCTTGCCTAGGGCTAATGTTAGATAGGCCTACTGAAGTTTATGCAGCAACCAAAATTTTTTCTCAATTATGAGTTGTGATATTATTATTATCTTGGATGGCCTAAGTTACATGAGGCTCGGCTATCACAAACTTTACCCCAGGCTAATTTTTTCTTTTAAATTAACTTAGCCTAGGCTAGTCCCTAGTAAATTGCTTAGTCTTAGAAGTTAAAGGCCCCAAGCACTAGGCTAGCTTGATCACAGTCTGCTGAGCACCATGCAATATATGGCTAGGCACAGCTTTGCGCTAACTATGTTAGTTTTAATTTGCCTAGGTTTGACCTCGACCGTTAAATGATATTGCATGCTAACCCTAATGTTGGGCCTAGGCCCACCGTTATTTCTATATTACGGCCCCGTACCATGATGCCCGTTGCCAATACTGTAGCTAACTACAGTATGTGTACCAATAGCATGAAACCAATAAAAGTGTATTCCCTGATATCCTAGTAACATTAACGAACTAATTTCAGTGCGACATGAAAGATTTTTCCCATTGGACTGAATATGGAAAAGAATTGATGCAAAATGTGGAAAGTTCCCAAAACTATGATCCAAATATGCGCTTCACGCTATTGGTACATACACTGTAGGCCTAACGTTAGGCCTGAGTAAGGCCTAGGCCTGGCTTGCTTCTGACCTAGCCTACGCTAGGCTAACTGCCCGACTGTAAAAGTGTATGTCTTGGATGTGGGGCACAACATCGTTCATAGGCTAGGCCTAGCGCTAGGCCCTACCAAGTCCTTCACATTAATACTTAGCCTAGGCTAGGCCTGGTAACTTAGGCTATCAAGCAATCGTGTAAAAATTTGACCTATATTTTTGTACAGAATACTGTTTTTATTTGCATAAATTCATGGCACGATCGATAATGCTAAGATGCTACTATGTGATTACGTTGTGATCACCTTTAAAATGGTCGATTAAATTGTCCAGTTTCCAAGATATCAGCCTTACACAAACTCCTTCATCAGCCATCTTTACGTCGTCGATCCAAAATGCAGCGGTGCGTGTGCACGTGTACGGCCGGCCGGGTACGCGTACGTACGTATATGCAAATGCGGTATTCATTACGTACCAACAGCGACACGTACGTGGTACGACATATACGTTCTTGCGGATGATTCGCTCTAGCTCTGTATATCGGTACATACGGTACGTATGCGCGACATTTACCCAACAAAGCGGAGTAATTTTGAAATCTTGACTGAAGACATGTTTGTATGTGCCCAACCGCGTGGATAAAACTGCTCAACTTTTACCATTTTTCGCATTGCCCAACTCATTTTACCCAACATTTCTAAGAGTGTAGATCCCTTCCCAGGGATCCTCACCCCATATCAAAACCAAGGACTTCAAAAACACCATGCCTCACCAAACACTGGCACTAAATTACCGAACACCCGACACTTAAAGACACATTATCGTGGCGCGAAAGATTGTCCTTTTCTACTTAATTCCTACAGGATTTGCAAATGGGAAGTGAAAATTATTCAATAATCCACAATTATTATCAAATTTCCTCACAGAAAAACCAAGGTCCAAAATTTTCAACAAGTTCTATATTCAGTTTCAGACAGTTGCTTAAAAAGGCAAACTTTTCCACGCAGTTCGCGCGCCGCAAACTACATTCCTGATATGTAGCAGTGTTCACACGTTTAAATATGGGACAATTTGGCTGCCTGACCCGCTGAGGAAGTCTAGCTTCGCCAAGGGAAAAGCATTTGTTTTTCGGCGTTGACATACGACAACTAGCGATCCCTGTACTTATCTGCTATTCATTAGACCATGGCGGCACCCTTGTGTACAACAGAGCCCGAAGTTTTACCAAAACCAAAATGCAAAAAAAAAAAAAAAAAAAAAAATGGCATTGAGGTTTCGATGAACCCATTTTAATGGGCATAAGCTAACTTTAGAGGTTGGTAAAGCGGCACATTGAGTTGGGTCGGGTTATTCACCAAATTTTCCAAACGTGTTATGTTTCCTTCACATACTAATGATAAATGGTCAATTTCAAAAGTTCGTGAACAGACCACTTTCAAGTAATGCACACAACTGTTACAAGCAAGGATACTAAAATATCCAAAACATCAATTTTGCGGAAAATATTGGATGTGAAACTTGACTAATTATGCTACTTATAAGCATTGTCGTGTGGTATTAGCCTTCAGCATCCTCGTTAAGTTATCGATACAAACGCAATGTGCCCGTTTAGATGTAAACGTTCTGTTCTGGATGAGATGGGAATCTGCGCTGACCAGAAATGACCCTTAAATTTCATTCACAATGATGAGGGTTTCTTCCCACGGCGGAATTACCCGGAGGGTTTTATAACGGACCTGACTTATAAAATTAATTTCCAAAATAGATCCCTTCCCCTTACACCTAAACCAAAAGATCCATCTCGACCTTTGGTTTCCAAGTTCTGTTTCTCACTCCATATCAGGGTCAAGGACTTCAAAAACACCATGCCTCACGAAACACTGGCACTTACTAACCAACACTAAAAGACACATCGTGGCGCGAAACGGGGGCAGCAAAATGTTAGACGGTTTTTAAATTGTCCTTTTCTCCCTCGCGCATCAAAACCTTTTACAGCGCCATCACCCTCCTTGGCCTTGAAAAAGTTCACAGCCACGCTATCGACATCCGTGCTGACAACAGAGGTTTGCAAGACTTTTGCAAATACCACGTACAACGAACAATCGTTGGCAATAACAAGAAAAGTTTGCGAGGACAACTGTTCCCAAAATTAACAAGACATTGACGGCCGGGCTTCCATGCAACGCTTTATCAACGTTAATTAACGTATTGCGTACGTGTATACGCCATATAAAAATGAACAAGCAATTTTCCCAAGGTTATTGGCACAAATGCCCAAGGTCCGAAACAATACAGAAAGAAACTAATTCAACTGCCACCACGTTGCATGTGGATCCCTGTTATTTTATTGAGTGTATAATTAATGCTACAGTAGTGTCTACAGCGTGGTGTTTTTTCGTCCGTATTCAATATTCATAACTGATTACTTCCCACCCTTTTGAGTATTGCCATTCGAGCCTAGCCATATGTGTACATCGTACTCATAGATACACTTCTTGGACTCTTCTTTAAGAGGAAATTGGTGAGAATTGAGTAACCAAGTTTAAACCAAACATCTATACACTCAATCTTGTCATTGGGATCGATTGTACGAAACTTGCTACCAGTTTTACTACTAGAAGTAGGGCCTACTAGTATTACTTTATCGTTGCTTTTGCCTCTCGACTAGATTCTTGGCCCTGATTATATCGTTATGGCTAAAAGAAACGATCTGTCATCTACGCCAATTGGCCCCCAGAATCTGAGAAGCAGTGTAAATCAAAAGTGACTCTTGATCAAGTCTGTATTGCTGCCCAATGCATTGTAGATGACAGGCCTGCTACTACTCCTGGCTGTTTGGCTGATCTTTTTTCTAAAAGTCCCCTCGACTCTCTGGCGAAGAGCCAAGGGGCGAAAACCAAACGATTACTCCCGGAGGAGTTCTGCTCCCTTAAGGAGCTTAACGTCCCAAATGGACAAGTACGCCCTCCAAAGGGCAAACACCAAGCTATTGACTCAGCCTTGAGGTGAACATTAACCGTTCTATTCCTGCTGCTAAGCAGAAGCTTTCTACTGCTAATACTCGTGGTAACCCCGGCAGAAACCAGTCACATAGTGATCACTCAGAGCTGGTGGCTGAAATCGTTAACAAGGTCGTGACCAAAATTGTACCAGCCATAAGTGAGATAGTTGCATCCGCCGTTAAAGCAAGTACAGCTTCACTTGCAAATCTTTTTCTTGAGCAACAAGCAGCATGGAACAATAACAAGTTCTGGTCTTCGTCGAGGGCGGACGTGTTTTCAGTTTTCACGGAGCTCTCGTCGATCGCCCGTGCTGCATTGTGTTGTTGAGGTTTGCTTGTGCGTTTGTGCTGTTATATTATACTACTATACCATACTATAGTATCGTATCTTTTGGTGTGATTTTTTGAAGGCAGAAACTTCGACGTGCTCGTTTTCAAGCTCGCTGTTTTGTTATTGAGTTTTGTTGGGTTCCTTTTTTGTGTACTTGCTAGTGTTGAGGCTTTCCTCCTGGTGCTGTGTGTGGTCCAAAGCCACAAACCCATCGCTATGCCCGTATGTAGGGATAGCAGCATTGTTAAGTTACAGTTTAGGTCGGGGGTGAAAGTTACACCCCAGCAAGTTTTTACGTTGTTAAAGAACAAAGGAGTTGATGTTAGGGAAATCGAGATGTTGCATGGACTTGAGGGCCGCAACACGTGCTTTTTAAGTGCATTGAAACGGCACATACAAAAACAAAAACTGAAACCGGATCGGGCAAAAACATAAACGCAAAACTATTTACAGACTGCTAAATCAAACAGAAAATTATGTTCATTACAGTAATAAGCTATATATACAGATATTTACAAAACTATGTACAGAAAATTATACACACAGATATTTACATAGTATTTACAAGCCCCTTACATACCGCAACACGTACGACCTAAAGTTCAGGTCGTATGCAGCCCTAATGAAGGGTTTTTCAAACTTAGAGGGGAATTGAAGGGCTCACTGTCACACCATATGATCGCTCAGTGGTGGTGACAGTGTTGTACCTGAACTTTGAGCAAGGGTTCTTGGGCAGTACGGCACTGTCTCAGATATGTGGTGGTGCAAATATGGGGAAGGTGATTTTGGGTATTTGACCTCAGATCTCCACCAAAAGCAATAGAGGTCTCCCTGGCAGCCTGTCAAATCTATATGTCAAATATGAAGAGTGTCTGACAACGCTATCTTGTGATATTGGGATAGACGGCTTTTCCATCTTATACCTCCAATAACCTAAAATGACCTTTGCCTTCTACAAAAACATTAAGGTGTTTTCTTTTAGTAGGACAAATCTATATGCCAGATATGAAGTGTCGGTCATCCCTATCTGTAGACATGGTGATTACAAGGTTTTTGATCTTTGACCTCTAATGACCTCAGTGACCTTTTCCTGCAACAAAAACATTAGGGTGTTACCTATTAATGACAAATCTATATGCCAAATACCAAGTGTCAGTCATTCCTATCTGGAACATCGTGATTGCAAGGTTTTCGATCTCTGACCTCTGGAAGCCTCTAATGGCCTTTGACCTCTACCAAGAATGACAGTTTTCTCTCGCAATATGACAAATGTTTATACAAATATGAAAACTGTCAGACGTTCCTACCTTGGGATATTTTGATTACAAAATTATAAATATTTGACCTCTGTGAACTCAATATGACCTTTGACCTTCACCGAAAACGGTAGGATTCTTTCTCTCAGCTTGGCAAATCTCTACACTGAATTTGAAATGTGCCGGCCATCCAACGCGATTACAAGGTTATCTGTCTTTGACCTCACATCATAGTGTGTTCCCTTTTGGGCTCAACAATTTTTGGGCCCTTACTGTCACTTGTGGGTGGGGACCAATACCCCGCCACCTACTTGGGGATATCCGCGCATGTGTCTAACATGACGAATTTTTTTCCACGACCTCTTCCCCTTGGCAACGGTGGGCCTTTTACAGAGGCAAGTCCAAAATGCGACTCAAAATTAGCTTTACGGTATATGAGAAGAATCCGCCTTTACAACCTTGGGCCCTCACTGTCACCTATTGGAGGGGGCCAATATCCCTCCACCTAATTGGGGATATCCGCGCACTTGTCTTTTACATGACAAACTTTTTCCATGGCTCCTTCCCTTGGCCACGGTGGGCCTTTTACCGAGGCAAGTCGAAAATATCTCTCTGAATTAGGTACAATGAGATTACTGTAGGAGTGAACCCGACATTTAGTGGGTCAAAACAAAATCGTATTCCAAACTTTGGCTGTTTGAGGGTTATGATGACAAATTAGGTGTTGCCTAAAAGCCAAAACATTGCCCTACTTTACCAAAATAGTTACAACCCCCCCCCCCCCCCCCTTGTATCTTATGACAGGGCGAAAATGGCGGAGTATTTTATACAAAAATGTGAAATTGAAATGGATTTATTTGAATTTGAGAGCCTAATGCATACCAAACCATTCTTCGAAGTCGCTAAAAATATCATATTTGGAACCAGCGTATTCAAATACCTCTTACATGACTTCTGTCCAAATTTGAAGGGGGGGGGGGGCGGTGTCGACACTCTTAGACCAACCAAATCCATGGAGATCCGGGGGTCTCTAATGGGTGAATTTGGGTGTGACATCGAGGTGCCTCAAAACTGACCAAAGTAACACTATATACGTATTCGAGTGTGCTGATTCCAAATGTGAAGTCGGAATTATGATATGTTTGGTATGAGAGTTATGGCCCCAAAACCACATTTTGCCCCCCCCCCCCCCCCCGGACCCGTTTGAAGGGCCACGTCTTCTTATAGGTGACTTACACGGGAAAATAGGTTTCATATTTGGGATACCCTTAATTTGTAATTTTCGTTCATTTGGGGGGGGGGGGGGGACGTACCCGACCTATCTTTCCCCCGGGGAAGGGGGCCTGGGAATGGGGTTAAATCGTAATAGAATTTTTTGGAGGTTTTCGGGCATGCGCATTTCAAAACTGACATCCCGAGTTCATACAATGCACGCAAGTTACGTGAGAGCCCATTAAATCCCATTTCCCTAAGTTATAACCATAAGGCAGGCGTGTGACGAAGACGAGAGTTCCAATTTTAGATTCAACGTATGAAATTGACCAGGAATCCAAGCCAACGGATCACGAAATGTTTATGGCGTGGATGATAATTGAAATTCTCACACCCCGGTCTCCGGGGTGGGGTTCGGCGTATGAACATAAGTCGAGTCAGGTTACAAAATGTACAAAATTACAAATTAAGGGTATCCCAAGTACATTTAAGACCAAATAAGGTCATCCCAAGCTGACGAAATGTACGTTAGTCACGTGATCGCAATTGAACACCAAACCCCAGTTTTAGTCCCAGGCAGTGGTCTGACGAAAACGGGATTGAAATTTATGGATTCGGCATGCCCGATTACTCTCAGTGAGTTGCAATCATCTATGAAAATCGTCCTGAGGTTACGATGTTTGCAATTAACAGCAAACGATAGAGCGCCCTCACCATTACAATTTTCCCGAAATTATATTTATAACTTTGGTTGTGTGAACGTTTTGACGGCAAGTTAACGATCACCTGAAAGCTGAAACGTTGCTCTACGTGTACTTGAATATAATACTTAGAATTGCGCAGTTACTATCTACTTCGAGAGACTGGGCCAAGGTTGCGGACTATTTTTACCACGAAATTCGTTGATATTGTCTCCATCGTGCATGTGGGGGCGCTAAAAAAAAAAAAAAAAAAATCGGAATCAGGGGTCCAGTTCACCTCACTCTGTCACTTCGGCATCCCGATCCTGGGGGTCACATAAAACCCTTCCTGCCCCTCACGCCTCATAGAAATGAGATCTGCGTGCTAAAATGCATATTGTGTGCAAATTTCGGGTCGATCTGAGAGATGCCTTCTTGACCCCCCTTCCCCCCCCCCCCCCAAAAAAAAACATAAGGTATTAATAATTAGTCCATGCTCTTTTAAACCAAAATCGTCGAATATCACCGAATTTGCACAACTCCCCCTTTTTTCTATTTTTGACGCATTTTAAACCGAAATTTCTCAAAAGCCGACCCCCGGTGCCAAAACGGACCTCAAATTCGTAATCAGCGCTTTCGAGCGTTTTCGTGACATTCGATTTTTCCTGTGGGATGAGGGGAGGGGGTGAGGGGATCCGTGTTCTCAAACAAGTACGAAACAAAGAGAGGGGTAAACTTTTGAGGGGGTGTCCGTATTTGCAAACATGTATCAGACTAAAGTTTTGCTGTGTGAGCTTTTCGGACACGCAACGTTAAACTGCAGTGCCAATGGTGCTGAAGCTCAAACCTGCAATGGGAGGTTCCCAGGCTCTAGTCTTCGTTAGTACTGTTCTTTTGATAGGAAAGACTGCATGAAGTACAGTTGTAGTGAATTGCTAGGCAAGGTTTCTAAAAACCTACATATAATCACGGAGACTTCTCAGAGCCCACGTGTTTGAAAGGGGTGTATCCATGTCTTTTTTTTTTTTTTTTTTTCATTTTTGAATAATTATAATGAATAACAATTGTAGATTTTAGACTTAGCACCTCCTTCAAATTATTCCTTCCGCGAACTCTTTTAGAGCTTCATTTTATTTACACAGTATCGTTCTATCGTTCTATCTTTATTTTTTGAAACAATATCCTTTTCGGCTAAAACTATCCTTACCATCCTTCCGGTTTACAAAGGGCGTGCTTTTATCGACGCCAAAATCATTTTTTTAACCTCGTCCACTTTTTATTGGCGAAAAAGTATATTTAGATCGCAGCCAAAGTACATTTTAATGGCGCCAAAGTAAAGTTTTTGTCGGAACACAGATGACACAGAAGACAGACATGAGGACTGTATTTATGAGGGCCAAAATATGTCTCGACACGTCACCACCAGATGGACATTAGGTATTTGGGGCACGAAGCCAAGTCGTGTCCCAATAGACGTTGTGGCAGATGCCTGGAGTCAGGGCATGGCAAAGCTGAGTGTCCCAACGGGGTGCGGTGCAACCTTTGTGGAGAGGAGGGACATGTGTTTGGTGCCTGCCCTGCATCATACTCTGCTCGTACCGCTGGAGATGTAGGGCCGACACCAGAACCCTTGCAATGAGTTCCAGATTTTTCCACTCAGGAACTGGGGGAGGCAGAACAAGAGCTGGGCCAGGATTTTCTAGCCTCTAAGGGGTGTGAGGGTAGCAGTGAAGGTCTTCAGGTTGAGTCTCCACCGTCCTCCCCACTGACACCTGGGGAGGATGGGTGATAATGGTTAAGGAGGACCTTCGACTCTCCTCAGATTTCGAGTCTGAAACAGGTTTGACGGATGTTGGAGAACCTGTCTCATAGCCTTCTCCTAGGGCTCCACCATCAGGGAAGGGCTGGTTTGATTCTTGTGAGGCTGGGGTTTCGGAGCCTTCACTAAAGAGGTCGATTGATGACCTTTCTGAGGATGACCATTCTGGGCCACCTATACCGAGCCCAAGGAGTAAAGTTGTCAAGCCCCAGGTAGATACATAGAGAAGTGATACCTCGTGATTTGGCCTTCGGGTGTGGGGTGGGTTGTTCTTGATTTTTCTTGGAGGGTTGTGTGTGGTTATTTGGGTGGGTTTGGTGCGTCTACGTTCATGACAGACGTTTCGTTCCGGGTTCCTGTGTGGAAGGTCATGGTTGGCCTTTGTGTTTTTGTCAGGCCGGTTTGAGTTGTGTTTTTGTTGCAACGTGCCGTGCCGTGCCTGTTTCGATGTACGTCTTAAAAAGAAAACTGACCATGAATGGCTGGGGAAGATCCACGAGTTAGTGATTGTGTTTTTGTTGCAACGTGCTGTTTCGATGTACGTCTTAAAAAGAAAACTGACCATGAATGGCTGGGAAGATCCACGAGTTAATGAATTATAATTTTTGGTTTGGTGGAAAAGGAGGAATTTTTTCACTTGAAAAGATTTCTGTGACAAAACTTGCTACAGGCTCTGCATCGAGACACTTTCAATTGCCCAACAGACCTGCACCACTGATCTATATTACTGGATTGTGTAACCCATTGTATCAGCGTCTACGTTTTTGTAGCTCACAGTTGTCCGTCGGCGCCATATTCCTAGGACCCATATAGTGCCACGAAATTTGAAACCTTGTACTGTGAGCAATATGTGGGCAGACGGTTAACGCAGTGTTGTGCCCTGGGTTGTGAAAAAAGAGACTAAAGTGAAAGAGAGGTTATGTGAATGTTTTCTTTTGTTTTATACTGTCGCAACATCGCTCTCACCTCTCTTTCACTTTAACCTTCCATTTGCGAGTGGACTTTGGCCGAACATTCCGCTACTGTCCACGTCCCGTAGGGCTATAGGCCATTCACTTAGTGTAATATAGTACTAGTACAGGCATAGGCCCATTGTAATGATGAACTAGATTAGAATTCAAAATTATAAAGATAAAAAAAATCAATTGAATCATCCAACAATCATGGGAAGATGCCACTGAGAGCATACAAGCAAAAGTTACTCAAAATATTGTGACTAGACTTTATACTTTAATTTTGGTTGTAGGCATAACTATGGCCATAGGTAGCCCGAGGGCCGGGTGGACAGGGTGCAAACGCCAACCTCCCTTGTGACTTCCAAACCATACCTACAGCGTATGCCTAATGATGGTGGAGCTCTACTTAGGCGCTGTGTGAACCCACCGCCCCGCCCCCACCCCCAAGTTTTTGCCCAGGCCGCAGCAAGCCCTGATAATCCCTACCTCCCTATTGATTGCTGATGCCACTATATTTTCCAACTTTTTTGCAATTGGCTGTTACTTCTTATATTGTTGGATTTGTTGCTGAAATGGCAGAGAAGCATGCAGCTTCTGTGTATGCAATGTTGCAATGCACTAGGCTCTAAAAATAATCCTGCTACATCAAAATTATTCCTTGCTTTCAAAGAGAGACTCTTCAAACCAACTCAGCCTAGTGTAATCAGAGTATGAGAAGAAGGATCTACTGGAGGAAATCTCCCACTCATGGGCGTATGGGGTGGGGGTGCACTCGCCCTTCCAATTCGGGCAAAAGGAGTTGGCCTTTTCCGGCAAAACATGCTTAACGGTGACATTCAACCAAAAACTGCTCTTGCCCTCTCACATAAAATTACACCCCCGTACACCTATGCCCACACTCTTCAGGTTAACCCCAGAACTGCCACATTTTATGCACTATAAGTAAAAAATAAAAGACACATTTCAAGCCCATAATGCAAACTTTTAAGCTGGTTGTTTACTCCCTAATTTGTTTTCGATTGATTTGTAAAGCTCTCTTTGGCAATACCAGGAAATATTGGTTACAGTTATGATGTTACAGAAAATAATTTAACCAGAAGGCATACCCAGAGACGGGGTGGGGTAATTATGTTACTAATGACTTCCATGGTTGTAATGTCACAAAGAGATGGAGAGTGCAAGCCTTGACACAAGACTGATTACTACAGAATATTTGTGGATCACTGGGCAACATAATAAGAAAATCATTCTTGTACTTGTGTATTCACAACTAGTTCATAAGAAAGAATGCTATATGCAGCTTCAAGAAAAAAGATAGGGTCTCTTTCAGCTGTAAGTTGAGTTAAACTTTTACGGCCCAGTTTCCAATCATTTGGTTAAATTGAGCATGGCACGTCCTTTGATGATGCCAATGATGATATTACAAGTTCACTAGTCATGTGGAAAGATGTCGTCCAAGAAGACTGTAACTAAATGACAGGAAATCTTTAAGTAATGTATGTTGACTAGGGCTAACAATGTCTCTGCTACACACAGAGCAGATTCAAACAACGCTCTCTGTATAACAGTATAGCCTAAAAGCAAACACTGGTAGCCTAGTCTTTCTCCTTATCCAGCCAACTGCATTTCTTGAAGTGCGTGAGCTGGTTGAAGCATGCTCCTGATGTTACCAAGGCTTGTCCCTTGTACATGGTACTGACTGGGTTTTAGAAGCTCTTTCTCCTTGACACAAGTTTTATCCAGATTTCCACACTGAGGTGTCCCTTCTGCTGGTGGACCTGCTGTAGATAACATTCATGTTGCCAAATGTACAGTGCAAGACCCAGATGAATCATGGGGAAGAAACCATGCAGAGATTGTCAGGAACAAAAATTTGAAAAAACTGTGCAAACTTGTCCTCTTAAATTGGAGAAGGTGGATGACCAGCGAAAAATGAACGCCGTTGTTATTGTACTAATTTGTTGATGCCTGAGAGTAGTTGCTTTTTTCAGTGTATGGCTTAGCCTACCTGCAGGGCAAAACAGTGAAAAGTGGGGTTCATTTTTCAGTGAATGGCACTTGTAGAGCTCTTTAAGCCTTCCTTTGGAGAGCACAATAGTTATGGGAATAATTCATCCAGTATCGCATCGCATTTTGCTACACAAACAGGCGATGTTCCTACACAAATGGAAAATTGTGTAGCCTAGCAATTGCTTGCGTGCATAACCCTTGCATTTTCACAATGTGTAAAAGACCTCAAAAAATCTACAACACTTCTACACAAAATTTGATTGCTAAATTATTCCCTGCTTAGGCATCATTTTTAAGCTTGCCTAATGCCTTTAAAGGTTGATACATGACTGTCCCTCAAAACATGCAGGCCTTTGTAACACTGGGCTTTAGTAACTGCTCCACTAGTACAGTAAAATCTAATTAAGCCTAACATACAGCAGTAGGCCTAGGCTACAGCAGGCTAATGTATAATATCGTTTTACAGTGTTACGCCTTCCCTTTACCGAACAAATTCAAACTCACAACTAGGCTAATTCGACTAAAGCCTCCAAATTTGACTTTTTGGAAAAGAAGATACAGCTCTTAAATCGTTATCAATTCATCGTATTGAATGAACTCGCCGGTGCTGCAAAATTAAAACGGACGAATCTTTCGCTCTCTACACTCTTTGCGCACTGCTCAGCACATAACGCAAACAAGCAAGTTTTGGGTCCTAGCAATATGGCCGACATTGCACTTCCGGTGGCTTCACTTTCGAAACAATACTTACTCAATCCAGTAATATAGATCAGTGACCTACACGCAGTGCCGCTCAGAACGCCAGTCTTTTGCCTGGTTATTCGTAAACATCCTTCAACTTTAATGTGATAGAAATTATTTCAATGGATCCCTCACTCAGTCGAAAACACCGTACCAAGGGACGGGCACTGGACTTGGGGGCCACGGCCCATTATATATGTTAACAAGGCCATGATTATAGGTATGTCAGTCACGTCACTGGGTCATGCATGAAGAGCCGACCATTCTTTTTACCTCTTACTTTTCATATGAAGTTGGGTGGCATGGCCCCGTGCACCCCCCCCCCCCCCCCCTCCATCTGGCCGCGCCAATGTTGGTAACAACAACAAGGATACGCATGAATTTGATCGATCTTTTAATGTCAATAGCACTGCGATATTTCCAGCTACGTCATGCGCCGTCTACGCATGCATGTGACGACTGGCCTCCAAATCTCAAACGCCTTACGGAGGTTCCAGCTTCAGGAATGCATGGTCGGATGGCTAGAGAATAAGACTTTAAAATGGGAACCTTCCGCCGTATGCTTTGTGCTCAGCATGCATTGCAGAAGGGAAAACAAGCCAATGAGCCACACAGAGGGCATGTCTACCAATTGATTAGAAACGCAGCCACGATAAAACTGCACCTTACCAACTAACCAGATAATTTAACTGACAGGTCGACCGACCGTACCAACAAACGAACGAACCGACATAATTTTTCCATTTTAACCCTATCGAGCTACCTCTACACTCGTTGGTAAACCTGAAGCCTTCGCTAATGAATAGGAAGTCCCCCCCTCCCCCAGATCTAAATAGCCTAACCTGGCAGGTAGGCGGCCAACAATGGTAATGTTCCTTAAGTTATCCGTGGGAAAAGAGGCGGTAGGATACTCATCAATAATTTATACCGCTATAGTCGAAGTAACGCCCGAAAGGACAGAATATACTGGCGTTGCACGAGAGCAAATTGTGGAGGGACTGTGATTACCGACTCGTTCGACGTTAACGCACCCCACCTTGTCATAAATATCAGGGCTGCAAATTATGGACATGACCACCCACCCGAGGACAGCATAGTGCGTCGACAATATATTGACATTTTTCGCCAGATCACATTAGATCCATCAATACCCATAAAACGGGCGTATGACAATGTGTTACAGCAAGCAGTGCAGTTACCAAATAACAATCCATCTTTCGAGGAAAAGCCAACTTCAGAGAGTCCGGGCAGGTCTATGCCCACCTCTGCCTTTAATGGTGTTTGGGCAGAAAGTTGGGACGGTAACCGGCGGCTCCTTTTTCATGTCGTCGCAAGAGGTGTGACTGTTCTTAAGACAGAGAGCTCCGTGTGATGCAACAATGCCCGACCTTGTATTTTGACGGAACTTTCAGGACAGCTCCACGCCCTTACAGGCAAATTGTGACTTTACATGGGGTCTACATGAACTTGTGCCTTTTGGGATGATTCTGTTTACCGGAAAGACACAAGAACATTACGAAGCAATGTTAAGGGAGATCAAAAATGGCGTGCGCAATCTGACTGGTCGAAATCCACGCCCAAGAATTGTTATTTCGGATTTCGAGGTAGCCCTTATGCAAGCACTGGAGGATCAGTTTCCTGTCAGTAGGAGGCAAGGTTGTTATTTCCATTTTTGTAGCAGTCTGGGGAAAAGTTCAAGAAATGGGCCTCCAGAACGAATACGCTCGAAATCGAAGAATTCAACGATTCATCAGTAGATTCACGGCCAATCCCCATGCATGCTGCATGGTCGGCAGGAAACTTTCTTCAGGTTTTCTGCATAGGAATTAATGGGCCTAACTTTGGGGAATTTCAGAGGGTGCATGTTTGGGGAAATCCTGATTGTTAAGTGAAATCTTTTCGGGGAATTCTGCCACGGGAAATTGTACGGGGAAGCCTTTGGGGATTCCTTCTTTGGGAAGCTAGGGATCTCCTATATTCGGGATTTGATCTGCGGGATTTTACGTTTTCCGTAAAATTTTCCCATGGAATTTACCCGCAGAATATATTTCCCGTGGGCCAAAATCCTTAAGGGAATTTTCTGCGGGTTTTTTCTTGGGGAAAACTAATGGGATTTTTTTTTAAAGGGAGTCTGAGGCAGCCCCCCCCCCCCCATCCGAAATTGCTGAAACTGAAGAAGACTCAAGAGTCCGAGAAGAGCTGAAGGTCCTCTACTGTCATCATTTCAGCCCCCTGGGTGCCGTTGGTAAGGATGGCGAAGTGTCCAACTCAGGATCCCCAGACCCCCCTCCCCCCCCCTCACACTGCTTGGAGGCAAGGAAGTCCCGTCGCGTTCCACCTCATTTGCTGCCTCCTCCAATTCCTGAGAAGTGTATTCTGGGCCTGCTTGCGAAGCTGTTCGTCAGCAGATCTATGATGAGCTTGTAGATGACACAGGTGAGACAGTGGAAACTGACATCGAAATTGCAGAAGTCACTCATGACTAAATCTTCCCCCCATTCAGAAGATCATTGCAACCAAGCTTTGTATGCAGGTTCATCCAAGAAATTAGGTGTCATTATTCTTTTATTATGTTGCTTCATGGTGAAATTGAGATTTGCTGATGAAGCAATGAATTACTTACTTGCCCTCAAAGGAATTCTTCTGCCAGATGGAAATTTATTTCCAACAGCCCTCCATAGGCTCCGTAAATATCTCAAATTTTATACTTTTCTACCAGAAGTTACATATTATTGTTCATTTTGTTGCATCCACATTGCCAAAGATGCAAGCAGATGTCCTAATCATTTTTTTTTAACAAAGACCTGTCTGTTCCTGGATCTGTCTGATATTTTCTTCAATACAGCCCTAGCCTTGTTATAGATGTTCAGATAGCCCTTCTTCGGGAAGCAATATCATGTTATTCTTTGCCGGAGGGTCGTGCGTTAAACTGCACCCAGGTTGTGGCTTCTGATCTATTCAGCCAGTCTAGTGCAGGACCACTCAGTGTTTGCCCTTTGGAGGGCGTACTTGTCCATTTGGGACGTTAAGCTCCTTAAGGGAGCAGAAATCCTCCGGGAGTAATCGTTTGGTTTTCGCCCCTTTGCTCTTCGCCAGAGAGTCGTAGGGACTTTTAGAAAAAGTCCTCTTCAAAACAAAATTCTTTACAGATGACATCAGAAGTCATAGATTTAATCACTTTAAAGGTGACAGAAATGGTAATGTTTCAGATGTCTATGATGGGTTGTTTTACAGGAAATTGTACAACGATGGGTTTTTAAAAAAAAAAAAAACCCAGTGACATTTTTGCCATGAATACAGATGGTGTTTCAATTTTTACGAGTTCTAGAGTATTTTTGTGGCCTGTATATTTACTAATTAATGATTTACCTATAAAGACAAGAAAAGCAAGAGAAAACATCCTATTTTACGGAATTTGGTTCTTAAACCACTTTAGAATTGAAAAAGTTAGACAACGGGGTTGAATTTGCAGGTCATGAAGTTTTCATTTACTTGTAAAGCTACCCTTCTGACATGTACTTGACAGTTCTGGTCTTCGTCGAGAGCGGACGTGTTTTCGCGGAGCTCTCGTTGATCGTGCTGAATTTTGGTGTTGTACTGTTCTGCTATGTGGGAGCTTGCTTGTTTACTACACTACTGTAATATATTGGTTGTGCCCGTTTTAGAGAACGTATGAAAAAACTTGATCTGGGAGTTTCCTTTTTCTGTTTGTGATTGAACGTAGCCTACAGTCACACCCTTAGCTGCTATGCACGTGTGTAGGGATAGCAGCATTGTTAAGTTATGAGTTTACGGTAGGGGTGAATGTTACACCTCCACAAGTGTTCAGTTTGTTAAAGAAAAATGGTGTAAAGGTGGAAGAAATAGAGATGTTGCAGGCACTTGAAGCCCGTAACACGTACGACCTAAATAAGTTCAGGTCCTTAAAAGCGCTTCTGGAGGAAGTGTCTGCCTTAAAGGGAGTAGAAGGGCTCACCGTCACACCATATGATCGCTCTGTGGTGGTGACGGTGCTGTACCTGAACTTTGAGGTTGACCAGGGTCTGGTTGCGAGGATTCTTGCACAATACGGGACTGTCTCTGATATGCGGTGGTGTACCCATGGTGAAGGCGAGATGAAGGGCATACTTAATGGAAAGAGTCAGTTCCGTATCGTACTGAAAAAAGATATACCGTCCTTTCTGTTCATAGGGGGGAGGTCCAAAGCCCACATTCGTTATCTGGGACAGCCTCGTACTTGTTTTAAGTGTGGGAAGGAGGGACACGAAGCCAAGTCGTGTCCCAATAGGCGCTGTGGCAGATGCCTGCAGTTGGGGCACGGCAAGGCAGAGTGTCCCAACGAGGTACGGTGCAATCTCTGCGGGGAGGAGGGACATATGTTTAATGTCGTATTCTGTTCGTACCAGTGCTGATGTGGAGAACCTGCACCTGAACCCTCGCACCACACCTCTTAATTTCCTAAGGAGTGTGCTTTGATGCACTAGGCCTATGCATTGGCCTAATGTAGGCTAGCGCGCATGTAGAATCTAGGCTATTATAGGCCAAACGTTAGCCCTAGCCTAGGCTAACTCGTAAAATATGACCTGGTAGGCCCCAGGTTGGCCTAGCTAGGCCTAACGTTAGGTCTATGATGCTAGTATTTGTACGGTTTAGGCCAAATTACGCTGCTTAATGTTAGGCCCAGGCCTCAGGTTAGGCCTGCTTGGCCACCACCTCTTCCCGCAATGGGCATGGGCCTAAGTTGGCCTAGGCTAATTAGTAATACTGAGCTAGTATGCCCGAATCCTATGCCTATGTGCAACACAGACTCACGGAGGCAAGGCTTAGGCCTACCCTAACGTTACGGTTTATAATAGTCTAAGTTATTACGTTAGTGTAACTTAATGCAGCTGCGGTACTTACTCGTGGTGCAGCAATCGTCTCAACTTGCTCCAATTCCAAAGGCGCTGCTAGCGTTAGACCTAGGCCTAGGTCTACGTCTTGTTCGGTGACGACTGGAACGGATGAAACCTTCCACTTTTGATAAGGTCCTCGCCTTCGTGTTTGTTTGTTTGCAGACATTTGTTTTGGCAATGTTCTGGGAGGTGACATCCTAAAAAATTGGATCTCAAAATTAAAACGTTGAAATGTTTCGGACTTGAATTCTGATCAGATGCTGCGTTTTTATCCTGTGTGGGGAGGAGGGACATGTCTCTGGTGCCTGCCCCACATCGTACTCTGCGCGTGCAATTGCAGATGTGGAGCCGGCAAGTGAACCCTCGTCTTCAGACCCTGAACCAATGGTGGAGGAACACAGGTCCCCTACGCCTGATGAGGTGGCACATCAGGTGGAACAAGAGTGCCTAGCTTCTAAGGGATGTGAGGTGGTCTGTGGGAACGCTGAGGTAGGCCCTTCCCAACCCTCCACATCAGTACCTGAGGCACAATCCGCACCCACCAAAGGACCCACCATCTGGGAAGGGCTTGTTTGATTTGTGTGAGGCCGTTGAACTTGAGCCCAAGTTGAAAAGGTCGGCCTCAGGGGAGGTGTCCGACCGGGGAGGGGGAGTTAGTCCTTCTCTGCCACCAGCACCAGATCCATGTAATAAAAAGGCCAGGTCAGAGACAGTTTTGTAATTTCACACTCCACATTTCATGAATGGTCCCCTGTCCCTCATGACGATGAATGTTAACGGCATGAGGGACAGCCAGTTTTGTAAATCATTAGGTGTGGACTTCGTTTTCCTCCAAGAGACTCACATTGTTAATGAGGACGATGTCTACACCTGGTCCTACGAATGGGGTGGGGGTTTGTACGCTTCCTTTGGTTCCGCACCTTCCTGTGGATCTGTCATTTTAGTTTCTCCAAGATGGACTTCCCTGGTCGGAAAGGTTGATCGTGATCATGAGGGCCGGTTGGTATGCATCACCATCAAACATCCTTGCGGGAACTTCTTCTTATGTAACGTTTATGTTTATGCCCCTAACCAACCTACAGACAGAAGGAATTTTTTTGCTACCCTGCCATCCTTCGTTCCTGGCTGTGCCCCTTGTATCCTATCTGGAGACTTCAACTGTGTCCCTGACCAGGGTTCGTAGCCCTTCATGGATTCAAAATTCAAGGACTTTTCAAGGACTTTTCAAGACCTCTTAAAAAGTTTTCAAGTACTATATGGAGCGACTTTCACTCGGAAATTTCACTGAGATCAATCAAGCGCATGTGCATCTAAACTCGTACTTCCAGGTATCAGCTGTAATTTGCTTTGATGTTCAAACCATCAAAATGAAAATGGAAGCAGGGTCATGTACTGCATAATGCTGGGATGTCTTCAAATACTGTATGCATCAAAGAATCAACATTTACTTGAAAATAAACATAAACAAAATCCATCAAAGATAACAATGCATACAGCGTGGCCAGTAGATCACCGGTTGCACGCGAAGACCAATTTGTGACAGAGCCTAAATGTTATAATGTTCCGTTTTGTTAAAATTCCCTTTGAAATATTCTGTTTGCATTTTTTCAATTACGAATCCCTTTGATTTTTTTTCTGCTAGTATGAATAATGGAAAATTCCGATTTCATAAAATGAAAATAGCCTCAGACTGTATAGCTGGTTTTGTACCAGACGTGCCGCATCGTATGTGCATGGCAAGCTGATGCAAACACAAGCCTACGAAGTAGTCTACTAGTGTGGTGCACGAGTAACATTTGCCTGCCATGCAGGGCATCTCACTAGTGTTCGACAGATTACGCTTTAACTGATAATACCCGATTATTCAATTTAACAATCGGACCTGATTCCCAGTTACAGATCACCGATTATTGGAAAGAGGGAAGTAACATGTTTGTCACTTTAGTACGTGCCCCTTGCTTCGTGCATATCGTATTATCATAACCAGTTCAGGATGGAAAATATTGGGAATATTTCTGGATATCATTTTTGCAGGCGAAATATTTTCACTTTAAAAGTGGAGATACAAATCCACCCTTAATACAGTACAATTGTTTGCAGTAGATATCACATGCCCTTTGATAATTTAGTTCTCCAACATCATGCTCTGTCTAGTTTTCCTCCCCCAATCATGTCGGAAAATTGCATTCTTTTACTGTACTGGGTTGTAGTTGCGTTAATGCACTGTAGCTACTCTCCTGTTTTAACGAACCCCATGTAAAGCAATCATGATAATCTTATCAGTTCTGGGCACCTGTAGAACGTATCTCATATTTCTTTTCCGATATAAATATCCCCGTATATTTTTAGCAGTACCGCAACTTACGTGGTGCTTTCTGCAAGACAGGGAAAACACCTTGAATGCACTTCTAAATCGAATTCCAAGTAATACTACCAGGTTATAGCAGAAAACTTAAACATCAAACGATCATTCCCATGGCAGGGGTAAAATTTATACGTTTGTGATTATCAATGCATCCTGTTTTAGCGGGGAAGTTAAAGGATTGGGTATTTACGGGAATTTTAACGAAATTAAGAGCAAGTTTCAAGTCTATTTAGCCCCTTTTTCCAGGTTGCAAATAAAAGGTGGTAGTGATCGGTTGAATAGCAGAATTGCCGCTTATTTACCGATAACGGAATAATCGGCCCTATGCTGATTACTTAACCGATGATCGGTCGAACACTATACCATCTCACCTGGAAGTACGAGCCATGCTGTTTGAACCTAGTACCGTTTACGTACGTTCGGCCTCAGTTTTTAGTGCTCAACATACTAATCTTACGGTACCCATACCGAATGCGGCAGCTAGCACTATTGGTCAAGCTTAACAAAGACACTGGAGGCCCAATATTCCAGCCGCTGGGATAAAAATGTTTTCTTTTCGACTAGTTGACATGAATTTTGTTTATGTTGGGATGAGTTACAGCTCATGCAGGCATTTACCCCTCCCCTCCCCCCCCCAAATTAATTCAGAGTTCTACGGATTTCCTGCATCATCAAAATCAGGCAAATGTGAAAGTTGTCATATCAGTTGACATGTTATGTACGAGCACTGCGCAATACAATATTGCAGTACATGGATTACGTCCTGTCGTAATCTCGTAACATTAAGGACCTAAGGTTAACATTTGCCAAATGGTTATGCACACAAAGCAGGGACTAACAATATGATAGGCTGTAATGCCGATGGAAGAAACTGGTTCTGCCTGCCGCAATGATACTCCTGCCACAAGCAAACGGCTAAGACTTTAGCAAACCTGATTGATCAAAATTACGGCTATTAATTATGAAATCTTGTAAGAAATAAAACATACACAGACAAATTTTAGGACATTTTCAGGACTTCATGACCTCATTTTTAAATTTAAGGACATTTCCAGGACTTTTCAAGGCTCACAAAAATTCAAGGACTTTTCAAGGTTTTCAAGGACCGCTACGAACCCTGCTGACACACGGTTTGATCGAATGTCCACCTTCACATCTTCAGGCTGTAGTGTCGGTATGGTGGAGTTGGACATGTTCACACAAGAATCACGATATGGTTGACGTTTGGAGAGTGCAGCATCCTGGCTTGTCCGTGTTCACTTGGCACCGCCCTGATGGCACGGACGCCTCAAGGTTGGACAGGGTGTACGCTCCAACGGCTCTGTCACCCAGTGATTGTGAAGTTGTGGCATGTCCAATTTCGGACCATGATGCAGTTACTGTCTCATTCCAACCCCCAGAGTCATGGCCAGTAGGGAGGGGGTTCTGGAAAATGAACACAGATATTCTAACGGAGGCTGAATATAGCAAAGATTTTAAGGCCAGGTACGAAGGGTGGCGAACTTTGAGGCCGGCCTTTTCAACAGATTTAGAGTGGTGGGATGATGTAAAGACCCGCATCAAACGTTTTACAGTGCAATACTGTGTAGCAATAGCTCGTCGATGAAGGGATGAGTTCCTTTCACTTTGCTCTAGGGAGAGGAACGGGGACCCCTCCGCACTTCTTGCAATCCAACAGTACCTTGATGAAAAACTACACGGGGCCCGCGTTCGTGCTCGTGTGCATTGTGTGGAGGCGGAGGAGAAACCAACCATTAAGTTCTACCGGGACGTCACAAAGTATGCCATCGATCGAAGTATAAAAGCTGTCCGTGACGCCCACGGTGTGGTACATAAGGACCCTCTCGACATTGTAGAAGAGTATAAAATCTTTTATGAGCAGCTGTATACCCAGGCAGATGTCGATGAAGACATTCAAAAGTCCCTCTTAGATAATATTAACAAGACCTTCTCTAAAGATCAGAATGATGAACTTGGCTCCCCTTTGACTATTGACGAGCTCTGGAAGGCAGTGGTGAAGATGAAAGGCACCTGGGTCCGACGGTATTCCAGTAGAATTCTATAAACGCTTCTGGGGTACCGTAGCACATGATCTCCGTGATGTGTTCGTCTCTGCCTTCCTCGCTGGCTCACAGGCATAATAACTTTGCTGCCTTAAGTCAGGAGACCCCCTCGAACCGAAAAACAAACGACCAATCACCTCTGGGTGGTGCGGGACTTAGTTGAATACGTGATGGACCGTGGTCTTCCATGTGCGCTTGTCTCCCTCGATCAGGAGGCCTTCGACATGGTTGATCATGGATTCGTCTTTAAAATTTTGAAGAAGTTTTGTTTGAATCCAGTTTTTGTTAAATGGACCTCCTTATTGTATAGTAGTGTAAACAGTCGGGTTATCGTTAATGGCCTACCGTCAGACCCCTTCAGTGTCCAACGTGGCGTACGGCAGGGGTGCCCCCTATCACCATTACTATACGTATTGTCTAGTGAATCACTAGCAAGAGCCTTTCAAGTAGAGCCTTTGTTTCAACCATTTCACATTCCCGGTGGTGTTGAAGTGCCTTCAGTATGCTGATGACGTCACATGCGTAGTCTCCGACCTAGCTTCCTTCAAGGCCCTTACTGGCACGTGTTATAAGTTTCAAAGAGCCACAGGTGCCAGACTGAATCCAATAAGACCAAAGGACTTCGCCTTGGTAAGTGGCGGTCAAGAAGACTGCCCTTCGCTGCATCATGTGTAGACGACGCCATAAGGATAAACGGCATATGGTTTGGTTATGTGCCAACCGAGTTACTTACCTGGAATGAGAAAGTGGACCTGGTGGAAGCTAGGTTGAAGGACTTCGGCGAGCGCCACATTAGCCTGTTCGGAAAGGTGACAGTTATCAATCGTTTTATTTATCCCCTTTTGTGGTATCCAGGCACTGTTCTGGCTGCTCCAAAGGGTGTCCTGTTGCGTCTCGAGAGGGCTGTGTTTAGGTTTTTATGGTCAGGGAAGACGGAGCTCGTAAGAAGAGGGATGGTATATGTGGATGTTAGACGTGGTGGGTTGGGCCTTGTGCATTTTCCTTCCAATCTCCGTTTTCTCCTGATCAAGTGTGTTTATAGTGCTGTAGATAGCAGAATGCCTTTTGCGTATTTTGTCCGTTATTCGGGGGGATTATCATTCCCTCGGTTCTTTCCCTCCCTGTTTAGTAACAGTGAACCCCACAGCTGGAGGCCCTCGGAAGCATAAAGTCAAATGAGACAATCGCTCCTACTTATGTCCACACTTGGAGATGTTTCACAGTTAAGTGCAAGGGATCTTTACCGTGCTGTTTTTGAAGAATTGGTTGGCCAGGTCCAATCCAATCACTATGCTTCAGGGTCGGAAGTGTGGCGTGTAGTCCACAGCAGATCATTAGATTACCGAAGGCGAGGCTTGTTGTGGCGAATCGCACATGATGCGATTGTAAATAATCTGAAGTGGGAGTGTGTGCCACATGTGTTTTGGCAGTGTAAATTTGTGGCCCTCTTGTGGGAATGGTGCCATGTCCTGACTGATCGCTTGACGTTTAGAAACACATGGGCGGTCGGCCAGGACTATGCTTTGTATGGTCTTCCACCCCCGCCATGCAATACAAGTATTCAGGGCATACTTACCTTTGTTTCGGCCGAACGATGTAACATTGTTTTTAGGGGGATGGGGAAGCATTCGTTAGGCGATGGGGTCCACTCGTTTCGGTGAGGGGGAGTCGTGTGGTGGTCAATTTGTAATAGGGTGGGTCTGTAAGGTGCTTGTAAATAGTTGTAAATAGTGTTGCTTTTTAAGTGCATTGAAACGGCACATACAAAACAAAAACAAAAAACTGAAACCGGATCGGGCAAAAACATAAACGCAAAACTATTTACAGACTGCTAAATCAAACAGAAAATTATGTTCATTACAGTAATAAGCTATATATACAGATATTTACAAAACTATGTACAGAAAATTATACACACAGATATTTACATACTATTTACAAGCCCCTTACATACCCACCCTATTACAAATTGACCACCACACGGCCCCCCCCTCACCGAAACGAGTGGACCCCATCGCCTACCGAACGCCGACCTTGGCAAACGAACGAAGTCGGACTCAACCCTCAGCCTCACCTCCGCCTTCACCGATGCCAGGACGACGTCCGCAGGCTTCCCCATCCCCCTAAAAACAACGTTACATCGGTCTCTCCATAAGCCGAAGCAAAGGTAAGTATGCCCTGAATACTTGTATTGCATGGCGGGGGTAAAAGACCATACAAAGCATAGTCCCGGCCGACCGCCCATGTGTTGCCCACCGTCAAGCGATCAGTCAGGACTTGGAACCATTCCCAAAGGAGGGCCACAAATTCACACTGCCAAAACACATGTGACACACTTTCCCACTTTGTGCATCCAGTGCGTGGGCAAATTCCATCTCCAAGACGCCACCGAAGACGCTTGAGATTAGTAACAATCGCATCATGTGCGATTCGCCACAACAGGTCTCGCCTGCGGTAATCTAATGATCTGCTGTGGACCACACGCCACACTTCCGACCCTGAAGCATAGTGATTGGATTGGACCTGGCCAACCAATTCTTCAAAAACAGCCTGGTATAGGTCTCTTGCACTTAACTGCGAAACGTCCCCAACTCTAGATATAATTAGGAGCGTTTCTCTCATTTGACTGTATGCTTCCGAGGGCCTCTAGCTGTGGGGTTCACTGTTACTAAACAGGGAGGGAAAGAACCGACGGAATGATAATCCCCCCCAATAACGGACAAAATAGGCAAAAGGCATTCTGCTGTCTACAGCACTATAAACACACTTGGTCAAGAGAAAACGGAGTTTGGAAGGAAGATGCACAAGGCCCAACCCACCACGCCTAACATCCTGATATACCATCCCTCTTCTTACGAGCTCCGTCTTCCCGGACCATAAAAACCTAAACACAGCCCTCTCGAGACGCAACAGGACACCCTTTGGAGCAGCCAGAACGGTGCCTGGATACCACAAAAGGGGATAAATAAAACGATTGATAACTGTCACCTTTCCGAACAGGCTAATGTGGCGCTCGCCGAAGTCCTTCAACCTAGCTTCCACCAGGTCCACTTTCTCATTCCAGGTAAGTAACTCGGTTTGTCCATAACCAAACCATATGCCGTTTATCCTTATGGCGTCGTCTACCCATGATGCAGCGAAGGGCAGTCTTCTTGACCGCCACTTACCTAGGCGAAGTCCTTTGGTCTTATTGGGATTCAGTCTGGCACCTGTGGCTCTTTGAAACTTAGACAACGTGCCACTAAGGGCCTTGAAGGAAGCTAGGTCGGAGACTACGCATGTGACGTCATCGGCATACTGAAGGCACTTAACTTCAACACCACCGGGAATGTGAAATGGTTGAAACAAAGGCTCTACTTGAAAGGCTCTTGCTATTGATTCACTAAACAATACGTAGAGTAAAGGTGATAGGGGCACCCTGCCGTACGCCACGTTGGACACTGAAGGGGTCTGACGGTAGGCCATTAACGATAACCCGACTATTTACACTATTGTACAATAAGGAGGTCCATCTAACAAAAACTGGATTCAAACAAAACTTCTTTAAAATTTTAAAGAGGAATCCATGATCAACCATGTCGAAGGCCTTCTCCTGATCGAGGGAGACAAGGGCACATGGAAGATCACGGTCCATCACGTATTCAACTAAGTCCCGCACCACCCAGAGGTTCTGCTGAATACTGTGTCCCCGCACCGCACAAGTCTGAAAGGACCCTACAAGATCTGGCATAACTGTGCCTAGCCTGTTGCAAAGGGCTTTCGCCAGAATCTTGTAATCTACATTTAACAAGGTGATTGGCCGTTTGTTTTTCGGTTCGAGGGGTCTCCTGACTTAGGCAGCAAAGTTATTATGCCTGTGCGCTGCGAGTGGCTCAATGAGCCAGCAAGGAAGCTAGAGACGAATACGTCACGGAGATCATGTGCTACGGTACCCCAGAAGCGTTTATAGAATTCTACTGGAATACCGTCGGACCCAGGTGCCTTTCCGCCTTTCATCTTCGCCACTGCCTTCCAGAGCTCGTCAACAGTCAAAGGGGAGCCAAGTTCATCATTCTGAGCGTTACGAGGGGTTTGGTCAATATTATCTAATAGGGACTTTTGAAGGTCTTCATCGACATCTGCCTGGGTATACAGCTGCTCATAAAAGTTTTTATACACTTCTACAATGTCGAGAGGGTCCTTATGTACCACACCGTGGGCGTCACGGACAGCTTTTATACTGCGATCGATGGCATTCTTTGTGACGTCCCGGTAGAACTTAATGGTTGGTTTCTCCTCCGCCTCCACACAATGCACACGAGCACGAACCCGGGCCCCGTGTAGTTTTCCATCAAGGTACTGTTGGATTGCATGAAGTGCGGAGTGGTCCCCGTTCCTCTCCCTAGAGCAAAGTGAAAGGAACTCCTCCCTTCTTCGACGAGCTCTTGCTACACAATATTCCACTGTAAACTGTTTGATGCGGGTCTTCACATCATCCCACCACTCTAAATCTGTTGAAAAGGCCGGCCTCAAAGTTCGCCACCCTTCGTATCTGGCCTTAAAATGTTTGCTATATTCGGCCTCCGTTAGAATATCTGTGTTCATTTTCCAGAACCCCCTCCCTACTGGCCATGACTCTGGGGGTGTGAATGAGACAGTAACTGCATCATGGTCCGAAATTGGACATGCCACAACTTCGCAATCACTTGGTGACAGAGCCGTTGGAGCGTACACCCTGTCCAACCTTGAGGCGTCCGTGCCATCAGGGCGGTGCCAAGTGAACACGGACAAGCCAGGATGCTGCACTCTCTAAACGTCAACCATATCGTGATTCTTTGTGAACATGTCCAACTCCACCATACCAACACTACAGCTTGAAGATGTGAAGGTGGACATTCGATCAAACCGTGTGTCAGGGACACAGTTGAAGTCTCCAGATAGGATACAAGGGGCACAGCCAGGAACGAAGGATGGCAGGGTAGCAAAAAAATTCCTTCTGTCTGTAGGTTGGTTGGGGGCATAAACGTTACATAAGAAGAAGCTCCCGCAAGGATGTTTGATGGTAATGCATACCAACCGGCCCTCATGATCATGATCAACCTTTCCGACCAGGGAAGTCCATCTTGGAGAAACTAAAATGACAGATCCACAGGAAGATGCGGAACCAAAGGAAGCGTACAAACCCCCACCCCATTCGTAGGACCAGGTGTAGACATCGTCCTCATTAACAATGTGAGTCTCTTGGAGGAAAACGAAGTCCACACCCAATGACTTACAAAATTGGAATATTCTGGACCGCTTCCGACTGTCCCTCATGCCGTTTACATTCAGGGTCATGAGGGACAGGGGACCATTCATGAAATGTGGAGTGTGAAATTACAAAACTGTCTCTGACCTGGCCTTTTTGTTACATGGATCTGGTGCTGTGTGTATAGCTTTGTTACTGTAGTGGACATAATTTTCTGTCCATAGTTTTGTAAATATCTGTATATATAGCTTATTACTGTAATGAACATAATTTTCTGTTTGATTTAGCAGTCTGTAAATAGTTTTGCGTTTATGTTTTTGCCCGATCCGGTTTCAGTTTTTGTTTTGTATGTGCCGTTTCAATGCACTTAAAAAGCGCGTTTTTATCTAGCGTATAGTATAGCAGCTAGCCAGCCAAATATATACTATTCAGCAGTAAATCGTTTTAATGATCGCCTACGTACACAAATTCTTAAGCGCGCTGGACATACCTACGTTGCAGTGCATTGATATGAAGACGGATCGGATGGAGCGGTAGGACGCGCGAAACCATACCTGGGAAGAGTTTGGATTTCCAGGGTACCTTGCACGTATAGGTTTGCGTTTGCCGTTCCGAGGAATATAACCACAATTATAGTTTCCAATGACACTTTCATAAATCAGTTTGTCACTAAAATTATGACACCGTTACATTTACAAGAATGAAAACCCTACAGAAGAGATCCCCGTTATATAAGTTATATTGTAAACGGCGCACCTTTCAAATGAACTGCACTGAAAACTACCATTTCCAGGCGGCAAATACAAAATGACAACAAAACATTAAGTCACAACGTGTGCGTCTAAATTTTCGGTTTACGCATACGGCAACATTGCTGTGCCTTGCATTGCGGTACGTATTTAGGCATACCTGCGCGCTAATACAACGTGGAGTTAATAATAAATGTAACATAATCGGACTGTCATCTGATGATCGACCTGTTAAACCATCAACCGGCGAAAGTGTCAAAGCTAAGGCTAATCCTGGTAAAATAATTTTCATCCAAGAATTATTGCATAATTTCTGCCCCAATGGAGGGATTGTTTTTTTCGAAAGAGGAAATCGGGTACTTGGCCCAAAAAAATAACGTGGGTCCAGAAGATGGAGATGTTGTTGTAGTTTTTTAGGTGGAGGAAAAATTGTTTGAAATGACATCGTTAAACCTTCTGACAGGAGTAGGTCTAGGCCTAGATGGGGTACAACTAAGCCCTAAAACATTCCAGAAGTTGACAAAATATGGTGAAGAGCAGGTGGAAATTATTTATCTCTACAGAGGTAAGTGGTTTTTTGCAATTATTACCCTTTATTTGCATAGGCCTACTTACTGTAAGCAACTAGTGGGTCATTCAAAGTGGGGGAAAAGTGTTACAACTGTTAGGGTCCAGCTCTTGACTTAAGTCCCTAGGAGTAGAACTACTGGTTGCTGAGTCTAGCCTTTAATTATTTAATTGATCTTAACATGAAAGGGAAAAAGATTGAACCAATGTTGACACTTCTGTTTATGGATATCAGTGTTCCCGGGGGGGTGGGGGGACCTTCCTGGGGTAAAACCTCCCCTAAATTTCACTTGAACCATAAAATAAAAAAGGTCAGTAGCAAGGAGCTATATTCAAGAACAGGGTACCTTTGCAGCAATGTTTAAAGTTGGAGGCAAAGGCAAATCAATTGGACTTGGGGTAAATTGGCAGCTACAAATCCCCTTTCTTTGAGGTTCTGGTAGAATAAAAGCCGTGTGCTTTTGGATGGAATATTATTGAATTTAATTCACAAAAAATTACATCATAGGTCCTAGGCTTAGTTGTTCCTCGCGGATAGGCCTAGGTCTAGACCAGTAGTCTCCGCTGTATGCCGAGGTCTAAGATCGACTCCTGCTTGGATTTGCTTAGAT
Organism: Holothuria scabra; assembly: GCA_037179385.1. Lineage (NCBI taxonomy): Eukaryota > Metazoa > Echinodermata > Holothuroidea > Aspidochirotida > Holothuriidae > Holothuria > Holothuria scabra. Next base: position 24,151,926 of record CM074183.1, on the reverse strand, counting down.
TAAAAGTTGGTGCTAATACATGCTAATTATATGAATTTAACATAGCCTAGGCCAAGCAGTCAGAAATAGAATTAAAAACTGTAATTAGTATTGCCAAACCAGCTTTTGACCCACCCCTTCCTGGAGCACTAATTAGCTGTGGTTGTACAGCTGTAACTTCCTCCGGGATTCTTTTTTTTTTTTTTTTTTCTTATGTAAATGCGGTAGGCCTAAATTTGATCAATCCTATTGAATTACAGTAAGCCTGGTAAAAGTTTCTCATACTTTCAAGCCTTCATTTAAATTTATGGCTTTCAAAATATTTCACTGTAAAAAGTCAAAATTTGAAAATCTTTTAAAGTCAGCTCAGCCTGGGACCACATTTTAAACTGCACGTGCATGGGCTATATAGTGACCATAAGAAAGCTGTTGTCCAAAAAAAGTTCCATATGTGAGCTAGCGAAAACTGCAGTAGGGATATACTGTAGATTATCTCGGTGTAGTAATCTCATTATTTAACCTGTGTTGCTTTTGGCTGGTGTAGCATGTACAAAACAAATGCACTGTCTTGATTGACTAAGTTTGTTAAGTGCATCATGGGCCAGTAGGAATACATAAACCACTTTCAAAACCACTTTCATGTTTGCTTAACACATAGAACAAGATGAGGATAAGATGGAACTGCTGGTCAAGCAACTGGACACCTGCCATAGGGCAAACAAAATAAAAAAAAGCTATCCCTGGCCAGTCGAAAAGAATAAGAAAGAGAAAGACATTCCATGACTACGAACTGACTGATGAAACTTCACCAGCTAACCAAGGTTAGTTCAGTTAAATGACATTTAATGACACTCCAACCGGTGTGTTTTATATTTTTGTATAGTGCCATATCTAGGTAAAATGGTTCTGTCCAGAGGGACAACTATGGAGGGATATGGTCAATTACGTGGCGCCATTCGTGTGTGTGAGCACACTAGTCCCCCACGCACGACCTACGCCACCCCACCTGAATGCAGTTAAATGTCATATCCATGACTCAACTAGCTGAGGTACTGTAACAGAATATATGGGCCTGTAAAATTTCAAACGGTAGCGGGTGATCCATATGATTTTCAATCGGGAACATGTGGCTAAAAATGATACCTTCATTTACAAAACACTTGAATTTCATAATTTTCAGGAGTGCCTCAAATACCACTCCCCAAGAAATTCAGGAGAGTGCTAGGTGCGCTGTTTTAATAAACCTAAATATATTTCATGTTCTTTATTTCGAAGTGCTTAAAATCACACCCTTTACAGTGATTTGAGGTGAGTGATGGTGTCCAATCGCACTCTTATGCCTCAAAGTTCAAGGCTTGGCATTGATATACTGTAACCTGTAACAAATTTCAGTAATGTAGATGCCATGAAATGTGGACTAGCAACCATCATTCTTGTTAGTAATAAAGAATTTCAAAAAAGGGGACAGAGCAAAAATATTTAGCTATCATATCAAAAATGACAAAAAGGTTGAACGGGTACCTCTACTACTGTACTGTACATGCAAAACGTTGTTGTACTGTTCAAAATAATTAAAAGCAAAAAAGCTCCCTCTGTGGAACAGCTGTCAATGCTTGCAGGTTTTGCAAGCATTGCAGATCCGAAACCACCATCACCAATTCCTGTGGAAGAATTTGACTGGGGCATGCCTGACACACCAACAAAGGAAATGGTTGATCTTGAGACGAGGGAAGAAAAAATCAAGCGTCTGGAAAAAGAATTGAAAAGTGCAGAGGATGAACTTGCTCAACTAAGGAAGGAACTGAAAGACAAGGGTAATTTGAAAAAAAAAATGAAGTATGTACTCATTTCATCATGTTTTGTTCCTCCCCTTAATTTTGTACGTACCTGTTTTATTAATGCCTAGCTTTCTGTGTCAGTTGTAGGCTGGAATACATTGTGCTACTGTACACCTACAGTAAGACCTCTTTCAAGGTACCTTTAAAATGACTTGTGCGCAGTATCGCAACAGTTATTTAACTAAAGAATTTTAAGTACTTTAATGTATTGAAATGATTGTTAAACCAAGTGCGTGTGCATTTCAACTGAAGTGGCTGATAAAACAACAGCAAGATTATTACAATTCTAGCGGGAAAGGCTGTAATTCAAATTTGAATAAGAGTAGGTTAATATGAATGGCTTTGGAAAATCATTTTTCAATCGTTTTCTCACTTATTATTACCTTATTATTACCAGCCCAAAATTCCTTTAATGAAATTGGACTGACTTTAAAGGGCAAAAGCAGTCACCCAATCTATCTACGTAGTATCTATCCTCTCTGTTATAATATTGTAGCAAAATGAATGCTTATTCAAGGTAAATAACCAAGCAGTCTATCCTAGCAAATTTAAGATTTGGGAAGAAAAATAGTCCCATGACTCTCAAGAGCTAATTGTGGAACAGCTCAGAACAGCATACTTCAAGGTGGGGTAACTACATTTCTCCTCTAAAAATTACATGAAGGAAAAACAAGGAAAAACATCTCAACTGCGAATCTTATCTTTCAGCTCAACAATGATGTGTTATACCATACCCAGATGCTATACAACTTGCTGGCAATGACATTCGAACCAAAACCTTATTCATTTCTCCCACAGTTACTCAATGTCCAACAACCACAGGTTACCACAGCTAATTCAGGATGGCTAATCCAGAGCCAGTTGCTCCCACAATTAGTTATCAGCCGCTGGTTAACTACATGACCGGCACCTGTCCCACACGGCCTTCAACTCCTAACCCTCCGGCAGTTCAGCCTTTTCCCTCACAGATTCAATCACATTTGCCAAATAGCGTATAACGTACCAGATATTGACAGTCTTTTACCGGTAGTTTGTTTCAGCCAACATTGCAAGGCTACGGGTTTGACAGCATAAAGCAGAAAATATGAAGAAAAAAAAAAAAAAGATATTTGCCGAATAAAAAGAAACATACTTGGGTCAGAGTACATTTAGCTGTTTAGTTGCACTGGTCGTGAGTACGCTACATGTTAATACGTACTTAACTAGTATATGTATGGCAAACAATATCGTTATTCCAGTTGCCCCTTTGAAAAGCCGTTGAGCTGCAGTAATTTCTTTAGGGTATGTTTAAATTTGCAATTCAGTATACATATTGGGTGGCATATTTGTATTGTGTTTAACACAAGGTTATATTTAAGAATACCAAAATGTAATTGTTTTGTGATTTTTAGTAAAACAAGAACAATTATACGCTACATAAAATAAATCATTCTTCTGTAGTACCTACTTCTCGGTTTTCCAAAAAACTAGATATATTGAAGTCTTATAGTTAATTTTGTAGAATTTCTTTCAAGAAAACGCTTTTGACTTTGATTGGCGTTTTTACTTTAACAGGTGAAAAAACCGCTGAAGAACCGAGCAGCATTACTGTACATCCAGTCCAACCAATACTTCCAACAAAACATCTGGTACTTCAGAAAAAGAAACCACCGCCAATGCAGTGTATCCGTTAAAGAAGTACGTTGCAACTGTTGGAGAACACGTAGAGGCCCCAACAAGTCGCTCAAGAAGTACATGTTCCAACTTGGAAACGCCTCTAGGAGGGGATTCCAATATATTGTTTTAGACATTCCTTTGGAAGGTCAGCAGGCACTTCAAGAAGGGCTAGACAGACAACTTGGAGAAGTTCAGTTTACCGTAGATCTTCATGCAGATGTTCTTTTGATGACCGGTGCTTCTCGTAGCCCAACTTCAGGACCTACGTCAGATCACAATGATGATGGAGGGGTAGTAACGGTTGACGAAACGGAAGAAGAGCAGTCACAGCCTGAAGTGTATCTCGTAGACGGTGAACCTTGTGAAAACAAGACCCCAGACAAGAAAAAGTACAGAGATGAGAACAGGCATAATGGGAAAATAATACCGAGTCTGGTGAGCCAGCCCCTGGGCTTAAGTGTAATCCGGAAAAGTCCCGATGTAATACTAGAAACTTTGCTTGCGCCCATCTGACGGATGATCAACGACTTCGAATTAGATCTGCCTTTTGGGAAACCGGTGATCTTCAAACCCAACGTGAATGGATGCGCGATTTACAGAAGTAGAGGGCATGAAAGCTCAAAAAGATGAGGGGAGAAGGAACAACACTCTGACATATTACCTGCCCAGGCCAAATGATATGACCAACAGCGGTTCTACTAAGGTTCCGGTTTGCAAAAAGACGTTCCTACACTTGCGATATCAGAACGACAAATTCGCATCATCGAGAGAGAAGGGTGTGGTGGAAGACCTGAAGCACTAAAACAAAAAGATAATCGTATGAGAGCAAATGTAGTTTCCAAGGATGGAATCCCATCATTGTCGGTCTACATCATCATATGAGTACCTGTCGCCTGACCTCAATACTAATATCATGCATTCACTCTACAAATCGGAGCATCCAGAAGGAGCTTCAAGATCTCTCTACGGTAAAGTTTTCAACACTATGAACCTAAAATTTCACACACCTAAGAAAGACCAGTGTGGTGTTTGCAGCAACTATCTAGAAGGGACAGATACGAAAAAGAAATGTTGGGTGCTCGGTATGAGAAACACATAGCCGAAAAGGAATAGGTATGAGAAATCAAACGCTAGTCGAAAAACATATCTCGGGAAGATCCTTACACTGTGACAGCTCCATTTGATTTGCAACAAGTAATTTACTTGCCACAGTCAAGTAGGAGTGAGGTGTTTTTCAAGCGCCGTCTCGCGTTACAATTTTACCGTCTACAATATGGGAATAGAGACGGATTCTGCTATCGTTCACATGAGGGTCGAACAAAGCGACGATCAAATCAAATAGCCTCAAGCCTATATGACTTTGTCAACATGACGGACGAGAGGATGTCCTGATCAAAATAAGAACACAGTCATCCCAAGCATGCTTTACTGGTTTGTCACCCATTCTACATCTGTTCATACAATTTCGCTGTATTCCTTGGAGACAAAAGTGGGTGATGTATTCCTGCCGGCTCAGCTAGCTATGGTTATTGCCACTTCATCCGTACACAGTAAAGGAGTTCCGTTGGTTTGCTAAGATGTAGGGAGAGTGATGGCGGAGAGCCCATCAACTAAAAAGACTTCATGGCACTCCAAGTGAAAAAAGACGCCCCTGAAAAGATTTTTGTCAAAATGTCTCACCTAAAAGAAAGATTCCGTGGAGTTACCCTTTCCCGGGGAAGACGGCATTCTATCGCTGAAAATATGCCTGGCCCCGCATATCAGGGAGCAGACTGTCCAAAACTAGCCGAAGATAAATATAACGACCTGATGAAGCTTGTGGATGGACTAAACCCGGTCATTAAGCACCCGGATCACGTCCGTCTCTATAGGATTTTGCCTCACTAAATGAGTATGCACCTTAAAACTAAATATGACAAGTGCCTGAAAATATGCGCGTTTTCTATAAGGCCAAAATGAGAAAATGGTTTCTTAAGTTTGAACATTACATATTTATTGGAAGCTGAACGTAAGATTTTCTTCCGATTTACTCCATCTGAATATAATCCACACATCATTGACAATTGTGCTAGCCGTAGTATTCGTTTTAGTGGTTGCTCACATAGTATTTTTGTGTTTATTGTTTCTGTTTGGTTGTCTTCCACAAACCTTTACATCTTTTTTTGACGAACGCTATTGCAATTAGTATTTACTGCCCAATATATCTACGAAAATACACAATCAAAAAATAAAAAAAGGAATTACAGTTACATTTGTTGTATTTTTATGACCAGGTATCGTATGACAAAAATGAACGGAAAGTAAAATTTCCACTGATTTGACATACTGACGTATGATGTGTCGTATCTCAAAAAGCATTGGGATTGAGAAGGTGATTGATTTGACATAGTGTCTCATGAGTTTGTGACTTAATTACTGCTAATTAATTCACAGCAAACTTGATTTCTCCATACAAATGAGAAACTTAAATGCCCATTTTCAAATGCAATGAAGGTACATAGTATAGATTGTTTAAAAATTGGAAAATTTTCAAACGCGATCTTCTCAAAACTTCATTTTTCCTGATACGTCAGTATGCTAGATCAGCGACGATATGACAGTACTACAATTTAGTATAACAAGCAGCACAGCAGCGCGATGCCAAATTTCAGCACGATCAACGAGAGCTGCGTGACAACACGTCCGCTCTCGATTAAGACCAGAACTGAACTGAACTGTGCAGTAAATGTATGTTAGACGAGACCCAAGGACACACCAACACGAATGTGTTCTATAGTGTCAGTTAACTCGACAAAAAGTTTTATTAAAATTCAAATTTATGTTCAAGCACTGTCAAAGTTCACTTCTGGTTTCCCTTTAGTCGCCTCTTTCGACAGGCGGTAAATACCGTGGGCATTTTCTACTACCCCAGACCATAGGGACGACCATGGTTTTGTACGTTGACAATTTGGTCTGATGCTGTCCAACGTTCAACTGTTTGTATCCTTTATGTGAATGTTAGCAATATATGGAATCAGCAACAGACCATGGTTTTGTACGTTGACAATTTGGTCTGATCCTGTCCAACGTACAACTGTTTGTATCCTTTATACTTGATAGTACAAAGTTATGTGAATGTTAGCAATATATGGAATCAGCAACAACTAGAATAAAAGGAAGGTAGAAAAAAGGGGAGGGTCCTTCCAAAAACAATGCGGAAGTTTTGATTCCTATGGTTTTTTCAAATACTGACGAAAAAGGTTACCGTCTAGCAATTGTGTGAAAATCGATGTTGTCCAAAGTACAGCTGTTTGTATCCTTTATCATCAACAACTAGAATAAAAGGAAGGTAGAAAAAAAGGGGGAGAGATTTCCCAAAAAAATGCGGAAGTTTTCTTATGCACTTTTTACATGGTGACGAAAAATATTACAGTCTAGGAAACGTGTGAAAATCGATTAAATATAGTAGCATTTTACTCGTAAGTATTCACTGTGTAACAAAGTTTCTAGTTCCAATTCATACTGTACCAAACATGACCTTTGCATTTCTATTCATTTTTCATTTTCAATCTGTTTGTAGATGAAGTAGAGTTTCAATATCCTCAAAACGTCCCCAACCAATACATACAACGAACCAATTTAAGTTGTGCAAGCCACCAATAGTGAAATAAATCTACAAAAAGGATGGAGCAGGAAAAGAAGTGATGTACCTCACCCTACAATGTGATCAAATCACGGACTTCCTCTATACATGGACAGAGGATAATGCACGGTTCATTTTCGCTACCGTACGTGTGAGAAAAAGCGCACCAAAATGGCCGCTGCTATGGGTTTGTGTGAAAGCTAGGACTTGCTCAAGTATATCGTCCTATTTTGCAAGAAAGTTGGAATATTTTTGAAATATGGCAGTTAAGGTCAAAATCACTTCACATATTTCTGGAATATATTTTTTACCATTTACGTTTAACTTTTGTTCAAAATATTACAGAGTCGTCGTCAAATCAGACGATATTTAGCTTCACGGCGGCCATCTTGGTGCGCCTTTTTTGTCCCAGGCGACTAGCTACGGATAGGAAGTACACGGTACATGCTAAGTCCATGTATGTAAGTCAGTGGATCCAATAGAGCACATCAAAGCAACTTTGTGTGATGGATCAACAATAATGCTAAGAAATTGCTTGTTCAGAAGTAGCCGCACTATTGCTATTACCTCTTAATGACATATAATTAAGGGCAGCACGATTGAAATTCCCCCAAAACATGATGCAGCAGGCAGTGTGCTCAGTTCGACAACAAACGCCACCTCCCATTCAATGTATTTAACAAGGAGTGAAATGGGTGCGTAAGGGAAATTCACTCAACGAGGTATAAGTTCCATAAATTAAGGGGTCGAGTGAAAGATCCCTTTTTTTCCCATTATCACTGTCTAGTTCTATTGGGTAGCAGCGCACTCTTCACTTTGAAATATGGCCCAGCTTCGGCCAGTTGTTACCCTAAAACTGCACATCCCACCAAACAAGGGTCTTCCTATCACAAACTATATACAGTACAGAGTATGCTATTGATCGCCGTATAAGAGCGGTCCGTGACGTCCACGGTACAGTACAGAAGGACCCCCTCGACATTGTGGAAGTATAACTTCTATGAACAGCTTTACACCCAGGCAGATGTCGATGAGGACCTTCAAAGGTCCCTTTTAGATAGTATCAATAACTTCCCCTATACAGAGCAGAACGATGAATTTAGTCATATGGGCTGACAGTGAGGCCCTCACCTCCCTTTACGGAAGACAGAACCTTCATTAGGGCTGCATAAGACCTGGTGCTTTTTACGTTCATAGGAACGGGCACGGAGAACCAATAGGAGAACTCAGACCAGACCAGTCGAACGTCTGACCTCTATGTTCTACCGTTATTTCTCCATCTTGAAGCATCCGAGTTAAACCCGGAGGTGCTCCATTCGGGTATTTCCTGTTTCACGTTCTTTCACGCGAACACCCAAGAAGGAATTTCTCGGCCCACTGTTTATTCATATCGGCAGCCCTTGCTTCCGAACTGATATAGATTTATAAAAGAATATACCATTGGTCCGAAAAGCGAAAATTTCCGGAAAAGTACAACCATAGGCAACGAAACGAATAGAATTGGCCTCGGAATGAGCACCGATAGCAATGAAGGTAAGCAAAAACACTTGCTCGAAATCGCTTTGGGAATCTTTCGTCTCTTGAATCGTTGTACTGTTAAAGTAATATATTGATCAGCTGTATATATTATTCCTTAATAAGAAACCATTTAACGATTAAAGGAGTCTTTTGGGGCACCAAAGTTGCCCTCCGGGACCAGCATTTAGCACGTTTTCTTAATACTACTTAGCTGTAGTGTATGCCCGTTGCGCTCCAGTAGGTATAGAGAGTGTATCAAAACGTAGTGCATAGTATAGGCCTAGGCCTGGCCTACACAGTGTGAAACCGCGCTACACGGTCAAACACGGGTGAACTGAATAAACAATTATGTGCTGGCTTAGCACCTCAATCGCATTAACTGCTGTACTAGTGTTACTGACCGATTTTCATTTACCCAGAAGTGCTTTTTAAGTGCATTGAAACGGCACATACAAAACAAAAACAAAAACTGAAACCGGATCGGGCAAAAACATAAACCCAAAACTATTTACAGACTGCTAAATCAAACAGAAAATTATGTTCATTACAGTAATAAGCTATATATACAGATATTTACAAAACTATGTACAGAAAATTTTACACACAGATATTTACATACTATTTACAAGCCCCTTACATACCCACCCTATTACAAATTGACCACCACACGGTCCCCCCTCACCGAAACGAGTGGACCCCATCGCCTACCGAACGCCGACCTTGGCAAACGAACGAAGTCGGACTCAACCCTCAGCCTCACCTCCGCCTTCACCGATGCCAGGACGACGTCCGCAGGCTTCCCCATCCCCCTAAAAACAACGTTACATCGGTCTCTCCATAAGGCCAGCTTTATGGAGGCCGAAGCAAAGGTAAGTATGCCCTGAATACTTGTATTGCATGGCGGGGGTGAAAGACCATACAAGGCATAGTCCTGGCCGACCGCCCATGTGTTGCACAACGTCAAGCGATCAGTCAGGACTTGGAACCATTCCCAAAGGAGGGCCACAAATTCACACTGCCAAAACACATGTGACACACTTTCCCACCCTGTGCATCCAGTGCGTGGGCAATTCCATCTCCAAGACGCCACCGAAGACGCTTGAGATTGGATTAGACCTGGCCAACCAATTCTTCAAAAACAGCCTGGTATAGGTCTCTTGCACTTAACTGCGAAACGTCCCCAACTCTAGATATAATTAGGAGCGTTTCTCTCATTTCACTGTATGCTTCCGAGGGCCTCCAGCTGTGGGGTTCACTGTTACTAAACAGGGAGGGAAAGAACCGACGGAATGATAATCCCCCCCAATAACGGACAAAATAGGCAAAAGGCATTCTGCTGTCTACAGCGCTATAAACACACTTGGTCAGGAGTTTGGAAGGAAAATGCACAAGGCCCAACCCACCACGCCTAACATCCTGATATACCATCCCTCTTCTTACGAGCTCCGTCTTCCCTGACCATAAAAACCTAAACACAGCCCTCTCGAGACGCAACAGGACACCCTTTGGAGCAGCCAGAACGGTGCCTGGATACCACAAAAGGGGATAAATAAAACGATTGATAACTGTCACCTTTCCGAACAGGCTAATGTGGCGCTCGCCGAAGTCCTTCAACCTAGCTTCCACACCAGGTCCACTTTCTCATTCCAGGTAAGTAACTCGGTTTGCCCATAACCAAACCATATGCCGTTTATCCTTATGGCGTCGTCTACCCATGATGCAGCGAAGGGCAGTCTTCTTGACCGCCACTTACCTAGGCGAAGTCCTTTGGTCTTATTGGGATTCAGTCTGGCACCTGTGGCTCTTTGAAACTTAGACAACGTGCCACCAAGGGCCTTGAAGGAAGCTAGGTCGGAGACTACGCATGTGACGTCATCGGCATACTGAAGGCACTTAACTTCAACACCACCGGGAATGTGAAATGGTTGAAACAGAGGCTCTACTTGAAAGGCTCTTGCTATTGATTCACTAAACAATACGTAGAGTAAAGGTGATAGGGGGCACCCCTGCCGTACGCCACGTTGGACACTGAAGGGGTCTGACGGTAGGCCATTAACGATAACCCGACTATTTACACTATTGTACAATAAGTGTACAAAACTTCTTTAAAATTTTAAAGAGGAATCCATGATCAACCATGTCGAAGGCCTTCTCCTGATCGAGGGAGACAAGGGCACATGGAAGATCACGGTCCATCACGTATTTAAGTCCCGCACCACCCAGAGGTTCTGCTGAATACTGTGTCCCCGCACCGCACAAGTCTGAAAGGACCCTACAAGATCTGGCATAATCTGTGCCTAGCCTGTTGCAAAGGGCTTTCGCCAGAATCTTGTAATCTACATTTAACAAGGTGATTGGCCGTTTGTTTTTCGGTTCGAGGGGGTCTCCTGACTTAGGCAGCAAAGTTATTATGCCTGTGCGCTGCAAGTGGCTCAATGAGCCAGCAAGGAAGCCAGAGACGAATACGTCACGGAGATCATGTGCTACGGTACCCCAGAAGCGTTTATAGAATTCTACTGGAATACCGTCGGACCCAGGTGCCTTTCCGCCTTTCATCTTCGCCACTGCCTTCCAGAGCTCGTCAACAGTCAAAGGGGAGCCAAGTTCATCATTCTGATCTTTAGAGGGGGTTTTGTCAATATTATCTAATAGGGACTTTTGAAGGTCTTCATCGACATCTGCCTGGGTATACAGCTGCTCATAAAAGTTTTTATACACTTCTACAATGTCGTGTGGGTCCTTATGTACCACACCGTGTGCGTCACGGACAGCTTTTATACTGCGATCGATGACATTCTTTGTGACGTCCCGGTAGAACTTAATGGTTGGTTTCTCCTCCGCCTCCACACAATGCACACGAGCACGAACCCGGGCCCCGTGTAGTTTTCCATCAAGGTACTGTTGGATTGCATGAAGTGCGGAGTGGTCCCCGTTCCTCTCCCTAGAGCAAAGTGAAAGGAACTCCTCCCTTCTTCGACGAGCTCTTGCTACACAATATTCCACTATAAACTGTTTCATGCGGGTCTTTACATCATCTCACCACTCTAAATCTGTTGAAAAGGCCGGCCTCAAAGTTCGCCACCCTTCGTATCTGGCCTTAAAATCTTTGCTATATTCAGCCTCCGTTAGAATATCTGTGTTCATTTTCCAGAACCCCCTCCCTACTGGCCAACTCCACCATACCGACATTACAGCTTGAAGATGTGAAGGTGGACATTCGATCAAACCGTGTGTCAGGGACACAGTTGAAGTCTCCAGATAGGATACAAGGGGCACAGCCAGGAACGAAGGATGGCAGGGTAGCAAAAAAATTCCTTCTGTCTGTAGGTTGGTTGGGGGCATAAACGTTACATAAGAAGAAGTTCCCGCAAGGATGTTTGATGGTGATGCATACCAACCGGCCCTCATGATCATGATCAACCTTTCCGACCAGGGAAGTCCACCTTGGAGAAACTAAAATGACAGATCCACAGGAAGATGCGGAACCAAAGGAAGCGTACAAACCCCCACCCCATTCGTAGGACCAGGTGTAGACATCGTCCTCATTAACAATGTGAGTCTCTTGGAGGAAAACGAAGTCCACACCCAATGACTTACAAAAATGGAATATTCTGGACCGCTTCCGACTGTCCCTCATGCCGTTAACATTCAGGGTCATGAGGGACAGGGGACCATTCATGAAATGTGGAGTGTGAAATTACAAAACTGTCTCTGACCTGGCCTTTTTATTACATGGATCTGGTGCTGGTGGCACAGAAGGACTAGCTCCCCCTCCCCGGTCGGACACCTCCCCTGAGGCCGACCTTTTCAACTTGGGCTCAAGTTCAACGGCCTCACACAAATCAAACCAGCCCTCCCCAGATGGTGGGTCCTTTGGTGGAGGCTCTGAGGCAGGTCCTCCCACATCTGACATGGCAGAGTCAGATTCCGAGTCCGAGGACATTCTAAGGTCGTGCTCCACTGTTTGTATTCCAGCCTCCCCGGAAGCTGGTGGAGAGTGTGACTCAGGTACCGATGTGGAGGGTTGGGAAGGGCCTACCTCAGGGTTCCCACAGACCACTTCACATCCCTTAGAAGCTAGGAACTCTTGTTCCACCTGATGTGCCACCTCATCAGGCGTAGGTGACCTGGGTTCCTCCACCATTTGTTCAGGGTCTGAAGACAAGGGTTCACTTGCCGGCTCCACATCTGCACTTGCACGCGCAGAGTACGATGTGGGGCAGGCACCAGAGACATGTCCCTCCTCCCCACACAGGTTACACCGCACCTGATTGGGACATGTTGCCCTCTCATGCCCCAACTGTAGGCATCTGCCACAACGTTTGTTAGGGCATGACTTGGCCTCATGCCCCTCCTCCCTACACTGGAAACAGGTGCGGGGCTGGCCAAAATACCTGATGTGGGCCTTAGAACCCCCTATGAACAAGACGGAGGGGATGTCTCGTTTTAGCTCCATACGGAACTGTCTCTTTCCGTTGAGAATACCGGCCAGTTCACCTTCATTATACTTTACCCAACGCCAGTCAGAGACAGTTCCGTATTGTCCTAGAACCCTCGCCATCAGGCCCTGATCTACCTCAAAATTGAGGTACAACACCGTCACCACCACAGAGCGATCATATGGGGTGACAGTGAGACCCTCCACACCCTTAAGGGAGGAAACCCCCTTCAATCGGGCAGCATCAGTCCGGAACTTCAAATCAAACGTATTTCGGGATGCAAGGGCCTGCAGCATCTCTATCCTTAACATCTACCTTATTGTTCTTCAACGCAGAAAAAACATGCTGGGGTGTAACATTCCCCCTCGACTCAAACTGTAACTTAAAGATACTGCTATCCCGACCTCCGGGCATAGCAGCAAAGGTTTGTGGCACAAGCCCACGCAGCAACTAGAGAGAAAACTTCAGCACAGCAGATCAAACCCAGGCAGGGAAAAAATAAAGGGAATCCAACAAAAAACTATAACCAGGCGTGCTTTAAAACGAGCACGACCAAACCACGTCCCCAAGCGAGAGACCACACCCAATATCCAACACTTCGGTAAATCGACAATAGTAGTATATGTTAGTATAACAAGCAGCACAGTATAGCATAATGCCAAAATTCAGCACGATCAGCGAGAGCTCCGTGAGACACGTCCGCTCTCGACGAAGACCAGAACTGAACTGTCAGAAGTCGGATCAGTACGTTACTTGACAGCACCAAGTAACAGTTACCAATGATAATTTGGTCATCTAAATGTGCTGTGATAGATGGCAACTGCAGGAAATGCCCATCTATAGTAGTGTGCTTTTTAAGTACATCAAAACGGGCACAAAGGGAGAGGAACTCAAACCAGACCGGACAAAACACAAAGGCAAAGACTATTTACAGGACCCTAACATGCACCAAGAAACAAAATTTGTGTAACTACACAATTCCTCTTTTGTTCTCAAGAAAGGTGATGCAAAATTATGTTCATAACAATAATGAAAAATAATAGACCCCTTTTATTTACATACCCGTTTACATGGGCTGGGAAACAAAACCTCAGCATACATGTACAACACCCACCCCACACTCGAGCTATTTACACAATATTATGTACAGGTCGGTTATTACTTACAGGTTAACTATCACCCGGCCACCCCGCACTGAGATAAGCGGACCCCACCACCTGCCGAACGTCGACCTTGGCAACCGAGCGAAGTCAGCCTCCACCCGCACCTTAACCTCCGCCTTTATCGATGCCAGGACGACGTCCGCAAGCCTTCCCTCTCCCCTAAATACAACATTGCACCGGTCTCTCCACAAGGCAAGCTTTATGGAGGCCGAAACAAAGGTAAGTATACCGCAAACACTGGTATTGCATGGCGGAGGTGAAAGACCATACAAAGCGTAGTCCTGACTGACCGCCCAGCTGTTGGAAAACGTGAGGCGATCAGCCAGGACTTGAAACCATTCCCAGAGAAGTGCCACAAAACTACACTGCCAAAACGCATGAGGCACACTCTCCCACTTTGTGCATCCAGTCCGGGGGCAAATGCCATCTCCAAGACGCCACCGAAGGCGCTTGAGGTTAGTAACAATGGCGTCGTGTGCGATTCGCCACAGCAAGTCTCGCCGGCGGTAATCAAGTGACTTACTGTGGACTACACGCCACACTTCCGGCTCCGACGCATAGTTGTTGGGACGAACCTGGACTGCAAAACGTCCCCCACTGTTGACATAATACGAAGAGTGTCCCTCATATTGCAATATGCCACAGTTGGCCTCCAGCTGTGGGGTAAACTGTTGCTAAAAAGAGAGGGGAAGTACCAACGAAAGGACAACGCCCCCCAATAACGAACGAAATATGTGAACGGCGACTGGCTCTCGACGGCGCTAAAAACACATCTGGTCAGGAGAAAACGGAGCTTCGAGGGAAGGTGCACAAGACCCAAACCCCCGTACTTACATTCCTGGTACACCATTTTTCTTTTGACTAGCTCCGTTTTTCCTGACCACAGAAATCCAAAAATGGCCCTCTCAAGTCGTATCAGGACTCTCTCTGGAGCAGCCAGAACAGTGCCCGGGTACCACAAGAGAGGGTAAACAAAACGGTTGATTACTGTCACCTTTCCCAAAAGAGTTAGATATCTATCGCCAAAGGACGTCAACCTAGCCTCCACCAGGTCCGCTTTTTCATTCCACGTAAGTGACTCTGGTGAACCATAACCAAACCATAGGCCATTAATTTTAATGGCGTCGTCAACCCACGATGCTGTGAAAGGGAGGGACTTCCACCGCCACTTGCCTAGACGGAGTCCCTTGGTTTTAGTGGGATTCAGTCTGGCACCTGTCGCCTTCTGAAACGTGGACAGCGTGTCAGAAAGGGCCCTGAAGGATGGTAGGTCGGAGACCACACAAGTGACATCATCAGCATACTGGAGGCATTTGACTCTGGCACCACCAGGTATATGACAAGGTTTGAACGAAGGCTCCACTTGCAAGGCTCTAGTTAGAGATTCACTGAATAACACATAAAGTAGTGTTAGTAGCTCTAGGTAATCATGATAATACCCAGCCCAGTAATGTTACAGGTTCATTGCTTGGTGTACTGCACAACACAGATATGGTAAGCCTAACTGTAGCAGTTGATGGCCGTAGGGTCTAGGCCCTAGTATTTGTTTTTCACAGCTGCCCTAGGATAGATGTAGGATTTTGGAAATAGCATTCGGATAGTAACCGCACAACTGTCCTACAGTGCAAGTACTGAAATATACCGAATATTCAGACACTGCAGCTGCTGCATCCAGCACCTGTTATTGTCTTTTTAAAACGTACTTGGAAACAGGCACGTTGTAACAAATAAACAACTCAAACCGGCCGGGCAAAAACACAAACTCTAACCACCAACCATCCACACACGAAACAGGGAACCAAAAAGTTTGTAACAAACAAAAAAGACGCTTCAATCCTACTCATACACCCAAACAACCCACCAACTCATCCAAAACCACTTTCAAAACCACTTTCAACACCACTTTCAAATCATCCAACCGCAACAAAAAACAAGACCATCCCACACCACCATTTATGGCCACTCCATGCCCGGAGGCAATACCGCCCCAAAGGCAACAACACGCCCGAAGGCAACAGCACTGAAAAAGCACAGGGCAAATATACAGGTACACCTTGCCCAAGGGTGCCCCGGAGGCAGTTGTGACAAAGGGTAACATCATTATTCCCACGTTTAACTCTACAACCGGATGCAGTTTACCGTCCTACCCAGGACAAGTTACCTGTTATTGTGAACGATGTTCAAGAGGTCGAGTCTAAAATCATTTTAAAGGCTGCAGTAGCTGCACACAAATATAGCCTGGCTACAAACATACCCCCACTGTATTTGTAGAAAAGGGTGTTTACGGTATGTCTGTCTTATCATTTTATCAAATGCATTTATTATTTGCTATTTTAATCAGTTCATTTGTCTCTGACATTTTGGTAGTACCAAGCAATCAGAAGTATTTGTGAATGCCTGCAAAAAATTCATGTGAACGTTTACACTCACAAAGGAGTGGTGGACCATGCAAAGTATGTCTTAAAGAAAAGGGACGGTACTGGCATATAGGCCAGGCCACGTCTCACAAAGATCAGACGGTAGCCAACTTGCGGGTTCTTGGATGTATTGATGATGACTGCATTTGTCAGGCATGTCAAAAGAATACTCCAAAAAAGTGATAATGCAGACAATCAGAAAGGGGTCAAAAGGGCATTGGCCAAAGAATGCGCTGTTGAAGGATGTACCAAAGACTACAGGGTACATGAGACCAATTTATTATCGTTCCCACAGGAAGTATTAATAAGATTTGGTCTTGACATCTGTAGTTCATCTTCTACACCTGCATCTCTCATTACAACTTTATGTCATAAGCACTACTGTAGTTTGTACCGTCAGTCATGTACAAAGAATTGTTCCATGAGTGGTTCACCTCAGTCAACCATCAAACAGTTAAAAAATATTGAGGCTGCACGTAGTTTTGCTGTTGCTGTTTTGCAGAAGCATGAAATGACCGATGCAGAATCTTTTGAATTGTGTAATGTCTGGTACACATCAATAAATAGGTACAGCAAATCGAGGCAACAAAACATATTTTTCATCCCTGTTACAGCCGTTTAGGGATGTAACTCTTGAAAATAGTAGTGCCAGTGACTTTGCATTTGCTGACACACTTTTGTACATTGGTGATGGACTTCTTAATGACCGAGTTATTTTGATAAAATCTGCATATAACTTATACTGTAAAAAACTAACCCCAAGCTCATATACAGAGGCGGACCCTCCTGCTGGCTGAATTTATTATAATCTCTACCATTCCCAACAAATCCAGATATGGAACAATGATCAGGAAGTGGGGAACGGATTTATGCACAGCTCTTCACCTTATGTTATTTGAACAGCATCAGAATTCATGTAAACTTACACGGCAACGAGAAACTTCATCTGTGTCATCTTTTAAATCTGATTCTATATCATTTTCTTGTATTTAAAGGGATATTAATTATCATTTGGCTACGTCAGCCAAAGAGATCATTGCTTCTGATAAGGCCCATCTTACATATCTAGATACTGTTGACTTTTATGCAGAAGTTAAAAAGACTTCCTCCGGTTGTTTGGAACTTTATTGTAGCATGTACCTCTAGGACCCTCTGAATTTTCATCTGACTTTGTACTCAACACACATCCTTCAGATTCAGTTAGCCATTCCAAATTTTTAAAGCGGTTCTTCATTGCTTGTAGTCTTCTGTATGCCACAAATGATTCTTGTTTTACTCATTTTCATATGCTCATTTCAGACATTGTGGATAGATTTACATCATCTTCAACTGTGTGTTTTGGACTATCTTTCGAATCTCTTAAGTACATTTTTGCGCTTCCAGACAAAAATTTCAATGGAAGAAACGAAGAAGCATGTAACATTTCTTTTTAAAACCCGGCCGGAAGAAAACACAAACGCGAACCATCACACAAAACACGGGACAAAAAGGTTTGTCACAAACGGAAACGACACATCAACCCCACCCCAACTCAACCACAACCGCCTCTAACAACAACCACTGCCCCACATGAAACCCCCAAACAACACACCCGAAGGCAACTGACAACTCGCCCGAAGACAACAGACAACACGCCCGAAGGCAACAACACGCCCGAAGGCAACAACACTGAAAAGGCACAGTGCAAATGTACAGGTACACCTTGCCCAAAGGTGTCCCGGAGGCAGTTGTGACAAATGGTAACCTTATTATTCCCACTATTAAACAAACTCCACAACCGGGTGCAGTTTAACGTCCGTTACATTGTCCAGTTGTTTTGGTGTGGCTTCTGTTCACAACATCGACAGAAGTACCTCGTATGCCTCTGTCAAAGTCGGTCAAGATGCAAGAGGTTTTCATGGAACATCAGTCCAGTCTGTAGAACCGTTGCCTGTTTCAATATCCAAACAGATATCTACGTCGAGTATTGATCAGAATACCGACTCAGCAGAGGCAGCAGAGGAAGGTGGCACTGACTGGTTACTTGACCCCTGAAGACTTAGCATCACCCCAAGGAACAGCGTATTGACTACAACAACTTCTCTCATGCCACGAGCCTGTTCTCTTAATCCCTTCTCTAATTCTGTGAGGAAACATTTTCCCTCTCTTCGTTTCAAGAAAAGGTCTTCCTAACCATGCTTGTTAAGCAGTTTGGGCAACAGATTAAAAAGGCGAAGTCCCAGCTGGATACGTAGCCCTTTTTCAGCATGGCTGATCCCCTGTCCCTCCTGACTCTAAACGTAAATGGCATGAGGGACGGAAGCGTTCCAGAATTTTTCAGTTTTGCAAGTCCCTTGGTGTGGGCTTTGTGTTCCTCCAGGAGACCCACATTGTGAGTGAGGAGGATGTCCACAGCTGGTCCTTTGAGTGGGGTGGGGGTTTGTACGCTTCCTTTGGTTCAACAACATCTTGTGGTTCAGTTATTTTAGTTTCGCCAAGCTGGACTCCCCTGATTGGAAAAGTTGATTCGGACCATGAGGGCCGGTTGGTATGCATCACCCTTAAGCACCCTTCTGGGAACCTTTTCCTGTGCAATGTGTATGCGCCCAATCGGTCTTCAGACAGAAGGGACTTTTTCATGACCCTCCCATCCTTCGTTCCTGGCTGGAGACTTTAACTGTGTCCCCCACACACGGCTTGATCGAATGTCTATACATGCATCTTCGGACTGTGGTGTCGGCATGGCGGAGTTGAACATGTTTGCAAAGAATCACGACATGGTTGACGTTTGGAGAGTGCAGCATCCTGGTATGTCCGTGTACACTTGGCATCGCCCTGATGGCACGGACGCCTCAAGGTTAGACCGGGTGTACTCTCCACCCGCTTTGTCACCAAGCAAATGTGAAGTTGTGACATGTCCACTTTCGGATCATGATGCAGTTACTGTCTCCTTCCAGCCCCCACAGACATGGCCATCAGGGAGGGGATTTTGGAAAATGAACACCCATATTCTATCGGAGGCTGACTATTGCGAACAGTTTAGAGTCAGGTACGAAGGGTGGCGAACATTGAAGCCGGCCTTCTCAACGAGTTCAGAGTGGTGGGATGACGTAAAGTCCCGCATCAAACAGTTTACGATTGAGTACTGTGTAGCAAGAGCTCGTCGAAGGAGAGAGGAGTTCCTCTCTCTCTGCTCAAGAGAGAAAAACGGCGACTCCTCCGTACTGCATGCAATCCAGCAGTATCTTGATGAGAAACTACCGCATTCGTGCTCGTGTACATTGTGTGGAGGCGGAGGAAAAACGATCAAGTTCTACCGGGATGTCTCGAAGTACGCCATCGACCGTCGCATCAGGGCGGTTCGTGACTTTCTCGGTACAGTACACAAGGACCCTCTCGACATTTTAGAAGTATTTAGACGCTTTTATAACCAGCTTTTACACCCGGGCACAGGTTGATGAGGGCCT
Source organism: Holothuria scabra (assembly GCA_037179385.1). Classification (NCBI taxonomy): domain Eukaryota; kingdom Metazoa; phylum Echinodermata; class Holothuroidea; order Aspidochirotida; family Holothuriidae; genus Holothuria; species Holothuria scabra. The sequence goes on along the minus strand of CM074183.1, from coordinate 24,131,848 downwards.
TCAAGAGTCCCTGTTAGACAGCCTTGATAAGATCCCCACGAAAGAGCATAATGATGAACTTGGTTCTCCCTTGACTGTCGACGAGCTCTGGAAGGCAGTGGCGAAGATGAAAGGTGGAAAGGCACCTGGGTCCGACGGTATTCCAGTGGAATTCTATAAACGCTTCTGGGGTACCGTTGGACATGATCTCCGCGATGTATTCGTCTCTGCCTTTCTTGCTGGCTCATTGAGCCCCTCGCAGCGCACAGGTGTAATAACCCTGCTGCCCAAGTCAGGTGATCCCCTCGAACCGAAAAATAAGCGGCCAATCACCCTGTTAAACGTGGACTATAAGATCCTGGCGAAAGCCCTTTGTAACAGACTGGGCACAGTCATGCCAGATCTTGTAGGGCCTTTCCAGACATGTGCGGTGCGGGGACACAGTATTCAGCAGAACCTCTGGTTGGTGCGGGACTTAACTAATTACGTGATGGACCGTGATCTGCCATGTGCGCTTGTCTCCCTTGATCAGGAGAAGGCCTTCGACATGGTTGATCACGGATTCCTCTTTAAAGTTTTGAGAAAGTTCAGTTTGAACCCTACTTTTGTTAAATGGACTCACCTATTGTATAATAGTGTATATAGCCGTGTTATTGTGAATGGCCTACCGTCAGATTCCTTTACAGTCCAACGGGGGTGCGGCAGGGATGCCCCCTGTCTCCTCTACTCTGTGTTGTTTAGCGAGTCCCTAGCAAGAGCCTTTCAAGTTGAGCCTTTGTTCCGACCATTTCATATTCCTGGTGGAGCTGAAGTCAAGTGCCTCCAGTATGCTGACGATGTCACATGTGTAGTATCCGACCTAGCTTCCTTCAAAGCCCTTGCTGACACGTTGACTACATTTGAAAAGGCGACAGGTGCCAAACTGAACCCCAACAAGACCAAAGGACTTCGCCTGGGTAAGTGGCGGTCAAAACATCTGCCTTTTGCAGCTTCGTGGGTTGATGACGCCTTAAGGATCAATGGCATATGGTTTGGTTATGGCTCGCCCGAGTCACTTACCTGGAATGAGAAAGTGGAGCTGGTGGAAGCGAGGTTGATGGACTTCAGCGACCGATATATTACCCTGTTGGGAAAGGTAACAGTTATCAATCGTTTTATTTTTCCTCTCTTGTGGTACCCGGGCACTGTTCTGGCTGCTCCAGAAAGGGTCTTGGTGCGACTGCAGAGGAGTTTCTGTGGTCAGGAAAAACGGAGCTGGTCAGACGAAAGGTCGTTTATCAGGACCTTGGGCGTGGGGGGCTGGGCCTCGTTCACTTTCCCTCGAAACTCCATTTTCTCCTGACCAAGTGTGTTTTTTGCGCTTTTGGTAGTCAAATGCCGTTTGCCTACTTTGTCCGTTATTGGGGGGGATTATCATTTCGTTCCTTTTTCCCCTCTGTTTAGCAACAGTGTACCTCACAGTTTGAGGCCCACAAAGGATTACCTTCATATGAGGGACACTCTCCGTGTTATGTCAACCATTGGGGATGTTTCACAGTCCAGTGTGGGGGATCAGTACAGGGCCGTTTTTGATGACATGGTTGGCCAGGTCCAACCCGATAACTATGCGTTGGGGTCAGAAGTGTGGCGTGTAGTCCACAGCAAGTCACTAGACTTCCGCCGGCGAGACATGCTGTGGCGAATTGCGCACGACGCCATTGTAACTAGTCTCAGGCGTTTTCGTTGGCGTCTTGGACATGGCATTTGCCCCCACAAGGTGGGAGAGTGTGCCCCACGTGTTTTGGCAGTGTGACTTTGTGGCCGTCCTCTGGGAGTGGTTTCAAGGCCCGACTGATCGCCTCACGTTTTGCAACACCTGGGCGATCAGCCAGGACTACGCTTTGTATGGACTTTGCGGCAGCCTCCTTGAAGTTGGCCATATGGAGAGACCGATGTAATATTGTTCAGTTCAGGTCTTCGTCGAGAGCGGACGTGTTTTCACGGAGCTCTCGTCGATTGCTCGTGCTGAATTTTGGCATTGTACTGCTGCGCTGTGTTGGCGTGCTTGTTATACTATACTATACTACTGTCATATTGTTACGTGTTGGGTCTAGTTTCTCTCTTGGGGACGTGGTTTGGTCGTGCTCGTTTTAGGGCACGTCTGTTTTATAGTTGTTCTGTGTTGGGATATCCTTATTTACCCTGCTTTGGTTTGACCTACAGTTTTCTCTCTATTTGCTGTGTGGCCTTGTGCCACAAACCTTTTACTGCTATGCCCGGAGTTTAAGTCGGAGGTGAGTGTTCCTCCGGCGCAAGTGTTTACGTTGTTAAAGAATAAGGGTGTTGAAGTTAAAGAAATAGAGATGTTGCAGGCGCTTGCGACCCGCAACACGTACGACCTAAAGTTCAGGTCTGATGCTGCCCGTGTGAAAGGCGTGTCTTGCCTGAAGGGGGCAGAGGGGCTCACTGTCACCCCATATGATCGCTCTGTGGTGGTGACAGTGCTGTTTCTGAACTTTGAGGTCGAGCAGCGCCTGGTTGCGAGGGTTCTGGGCCAGTACGGGGCTGTCTCTGACATGCGAATGTGCGTTTACAATGAGGGTGAATTAAAGGGCATTCTGAACGGCAAGAGACAGTTCCGTATGGAATTACATAAAGATATTACATCCTGTCTGTTTATAGGGGGTTCGAAGGCCCACATAAGGTACTTCGGGCAGCCCCGCACCTGCTTTCATTGTTCAAAGGAGGGGCACGGGGCCAGGTCTTGTCCCAACAAACGTTGTGGCAGGTGCCTACAGGTGGGGCACGACAAGACTGATTGTCCCAACAAGGTGCGGTGCAACCTTTGTGGCAAGGATGGACATATCTCTGGTGCTTGTCCCACGTCATACTCTGCCCGTGCCAGTGCAGATGTGAGGCAGGCACCCGACCCCTCGCAATCAGGCCCAGAATATTCCACACAGGAATTGGAGGAGGCGGCTCAGGAAGTGGAACAGGATTTTTTCGCCTCCAAACAGTGTGAGGCGGGAACTGGGTCTCAAAAGGCAGACTCTCCACCATCATCACCAACTTCCGGGGAGGCTGATGTGACGACAGTTGTGGAGGACCTCCACCTGTCCTCCGATTCTGATTCTATTAATGAGATGTCAGATGATGGAGAGCCTGCCTCTGAGCCTCCTCCAAAGGATCCACCATCGGGGGAGGGCTGGTTTGACTTGTGTGGGACTTCTGTGCCAGAATCCCCACTGAAGAGGTCGGCCTCAGGTGAGGTCTCAGACTGTGGGGGCAATGCGGAGCCCATACTCAAGAATCCGCAGAGCAAAAAGGCCAAGTCCCAGGTAAACACGTAGCCAATGCCCTATCATGGCCGATCACCTGTCTCTCTTGACCCTAAATGTTAATGGCTTGAGGGACAGTCGGAAGCGATCCAGAATATTTCAGTTTTGTAAATCACTGGGTGTGGACTTCGTTTTTCTCCAGGAGACCCATATTGTAAATGAGGATGATGTCCACACCTGGTCCTTCGAATGGGGTGGGGGTTTGTATGCTTCCTTTGGTTCCCCGACGTCTTGTGGTTCAGTTATTTTACTTTCGCCTAGGTGGTCCACCCTGGTCGGAAAAGTTGATTCTGATCACGAGGGTCGGTTGGTGTGCGTAACAATAAAGCACCCATGTGGAAGCTTCTTTCTGTGTAACGTTTACGCACCCACCCAATCGGCCTTCAGATAGAAGGAACTTTTTCATGACCCTGCCATCCTTCGTTCCTGGCAGTGCCCCTTGTATCCTGGCTGGAGATTTTAACTGTGTCCCTGACGTACAGCTCGACCGTAAGTCCTCTTGTGTGTCTTCGGGCTGTAGCGTTGGCATGGCGGAACTGGACATGTTTACAAAGAATCACGACATGGTTGACACTTGGAGAGTGCAACATCCCGGTTTGTCCGTGTTCACTTGGCACCGCCCTGATGGCACGGACGCGTCAAGGTTGGACCGGGTGTACTCTCCCTTGGCCTTGCCTCCGAGTGATTGTGAAGTTGTGGCATGTCCAGTTTCGGATCATGATGCAGTTACTGTCTCCTTCCAACCCCCTGAAAGCCAGGTACGAAGGGTGGCGAACACTGAGGCCGGCCTTTTCAACGGGTTTAGAATGGTGGGATGAAGTCAAGTCTCGCATCAAACGTTTTACAGTTGAGTATTGTGTAGCAAGAGCTCGTCGAAGAAGGGAAGAGTTCCTCTCGCTCTGCGTTAGGGATAGGAACGGGGACTCCTCCGCACTCCATGCCATCCAGCAGCACCTTGATCAGAAGTTGCATGGGGCCCGTGTTCGTGCTCGCGTGCACTGCGTGGAGGCGGAGGAAAGGCCAACCATCAAATTTTACCAAGACGTCACAAAGTATGCCATTGATCGCCGTATTAGAGCAGTCCGTAACGTCCACGGTACGGTACAGAAGGACCCCCTCGACATTGTCGAAGTGTATCAGAACTTCTATAAACAGCTTTACACCCAGGCAGATGTCGATGGGGTCCTCCAAAAGTCCCTTTTAGATAACATTGATAAGTTCCCTTCTACGGAGCAGAACAATGAACTTGGTTCCCCCTTACTGTCGACGAGCTCTGGAAGGCGGTGACGAAAATGAAGGAAGGAAAGTCGCCAGGGTCGGACGGTATCCCGGTAGAATTCTACAAACGCTTTTGGGGTATCGTTGGACATGATCTCCGGGATGTATTTACCTCTGCCTTCCCTGCTGGTTCGTTAAGCCCCTCGCAGCGCACAGGTGTAATTACTTTGTTACCCAAGTCTTGGAGACCCCCTTGAACCGAAAAACAAACGACCAATAACGTTGTTAAATGTGGACTATAAGATCCTGGCGAAAGCCCTTTGCAACCGGCTGGGTACTGTCATGCCGGATCTTGTAGGTTCCTTTCAGACGTGTGCGGTGCGGGGACACAGTATTCACCAGAACCTCTGGTTGGTGCGGAACTTAGTAGAGTATGTAATGGACCGTGATCTTCCATGTGCGCTTATCTCCCTCGATCAGGAGAAGGCCTTTGACATGGTTGATCAGGGATTCCTCTTTAAAGTCTTAAAGAAGTTTTGTCTGAACTCTTTCTTTGTTAAATGTATTGCTTTATTGTATAATAATGTATATAGTCGTGTTATTGTCAATGGCATACCGTCTGACCCCTTTAGAGTACAACGTGGGGTACGGCAGGGATGCCCCCTGTCACCTTTACTCTATGTATTGTTTAGTGAATCGCTTGCGAGAGCCCTCCATGAAGACCCTTTGTTTCGACCTTTTCATATTCCTGGTGGAGCCACAGTCAAGTGCCTTCAGTATGCTGATGATGTCACGTGTGTAGTCTCTGACCTAGCTTCCTTCAGGGCCCTGTCTGACATCCTGTCTACCTTTCAAAGAGCGACTGGTGCCAGACTGAACCCCGCCAAGACAAAAGGACTCCGTCTGGGTAAGTGGCGGTGGAAACAACTGCCCTTCGTGGCATCTTGGGTTGACGATGCCATGAAAATCAATGGTATATGGTTTGGTTACGGCTCACCTGAGTCACTTACCTGGAACGAAAAGGTGGACCTGGCGGAAGCTAGGATGACAGACTATAGGGAGCGTTACATTAGTCTAATGGGGAAAGTAACAGTTATTAATCGTTTCATTTACCCTCTCTTGTGGTACCCGGGCACTGTTCTGGTTGCTCCAGTGGGTGCCCTTGTGCGACTTGAGAGGGCCGTATTTAAGTTCTTATGGTCAGGGAAAACGGAGCTGGTCAGAAGAAAGGTTGTGTACCAGGAACTTAGACGTGGGGGCCTAGGCCTTGTGCATTTTCCCTCAAAGCTCCGTTTTCTCCTGGCAAAGTGTGTGTTTAGTGCTGTTGACAGTGAGATGCCCTTTGCATATTTTGTCCGTTATTGGGGGGGGGATTGTCATTACGTGGGCCCCACAGCGGGAGACCCTCAAAGACATATTGTCACCTGAGGGATACTCCACGTATGATGTCAACTGTAGGGGAGGTTTCGCAGTCCAGCGCGGGGGACCTGTACCGGGCCATTTTTGATGACTTGGCGGGCCAGGTCCACCCAAGCGATTATGCCTTACAGCCGGAAGTGTGGACCGTAGTGCACAGCAAGTCACTAGACTACCGCCGGCGGGACTTGCTGTGCCGAATTGCACATGATGCCATTGTAACCAATCTCAAGCGCCTTCGGTGGCGTCTTGGAGATGGCATATGCCCCCGCGCTGGGTGTACAAAGTGGGAGAGTGTGCCCCATGTGTTTTGGCACTGTGGTTTTGTGGCTCTCCTCTGGGAGTGGTTTCAAGTCCTGGCTGACCGGCTAACGCTTTGCAACACTTGGGCGGTCAGCCACGACTATGCATTGTATGGTCTATCGCCACCACCACCGCCATGCGGTGCGAGTATTCGTGGCATACTCACCTTTGTTTCGGCCTCCATTAAGCTGGCTGTTTGGAGAGACCGATGTTACATTGTTTTTAGGGGTGAAGGGAGGCCTGCCGACGTCGTGTTGGCGTATCAAACTGAGGGTCGAGGCCGACTTTGTTCGTTTGCCGGGGTCCACGTTCGGCAGACGTTGTTTCGGTGCGGGCGGGGCGGGTGATAGTTAATTTGTAGTTAATCCTGTTTCCTCAGGGGTCGTTTTGTACATATTTTTTCTTTGTTTGGTAATGTGTAAATAGGTGAGTTTGTAAATAGTCCTGGGTCGGGGTGGGTTTTGTAAATTATCGTCACAAAATCTTTCTTTGCGTCCGTAATGGTATGAATTCTGTACATAGTTCAAGTTATGTTTTGTCCCGACTGGTCTGAGTTGTGTTATTCGTTCTCCGTGCCCGTTTCTATGTACGTAAAAAGCAATATTGTCTTTAGGGGGAAGGGAGGCCTGCGGACGTCGCCCTGGCATCAGTTAGGGCGGAAGTTAGTTTGAGGGTTGAGGCAGACTTTGCTCGCTTGCCAAGGTCGACGTTCGGTAGGCGGTGGGGTCCGCTTGCCAAGATGCAGGCTGGCCAGCTGGAAGTTGTTTTGTAAATTGTTAACTAGGAGGTTGGGGGATTGTATATAATTGCCATAAACAAGCCCACAAATAAGTTTGTAAATAGTTTCGTTTTGTTGGCCACTGGCCCGTGCCTTTCTGTACGTTGAAAGGACACTTTAATTTGGTTTTGTACAGAATTCATACCATTACGGACGCAAACCAAGATTTTTGTGTCAATAACTTACAAAACCCACCCAGACCCCAACCCAGTACCCAGGGCTATTTACAAACACCTATTTACACATCGAGCAGGAAACATTTACAAAGACCGCCCCCGAGAAGCAAAACACAGGCCTATTTACAAATTAACTATCACCCGCGCCGCCCCCACCGAAACAATTGGCCCCCAACGTCTGCCGAACGTGGACCTCGGCAAACGAACAAAGTCGGCATCGACCCTCAGTTTAATTTCCGTCCTCACCGACGCCAACACGACGTCGGCAGGCCTCCCTTCCCCCCTAAAAACAATATTACATCGGTCTCTCCAAACAGCCAGCTTGATGGAGGCCGAAACAAAAGTCAGTATGCCACGAACACTTGTATTGCATGGTGGGGGCGATAGACCATACAATGCATGGTCCTGGCTGACCGCCCAAGTGTTGCAAAACGTTAGCCGGTCAGCCAGGGCTTGAAACCACTCCCATAGGAGGGCCACAAACTCACAATGCCAAAACACATGAGGCACACTCTCCCACTTTGTACATCCAGCCCGGGGGCATATGCCATCTCCAAGACGCCAGCGAAGACGCTTGAGATTGGTTACAATAGCATCATGCGCAATTCGCCACAGCAGGTCTCGCCGGCGGTAGTCTAGTGACTTGCAGTGCACTACGGTCCACACTTCTGCCTGTAAGGCATAGTCAGTCGCTTTGATGGACCCTGCCAGCTAATTCATCAAAAATGGCCCGGTACAGGTCCCCCGCGCTGGACTGCGAAACCTCCCCTACAGTTGACATCATACGGAGAGTATCCCTCATGTGACAATATGTCTTCGAGGGTCTCCCGCTATGGGGCATACTATTACTAAACAGGGACGGAAAGAACCCACGGAATGACAATCCCCCCCAATAACGGACAAAGTATGCAAAGGGCATCTCACTGTCGACAGCACTAAACGCACACCTTGCTAGGAGAAAACGCAGCTTTGAGGGAAAATGCACAAGGCCCAGGCCCCCATGTCTAAGTTCCTGGTACACAACCTTTCTTCTGACCAGCTCCGTTTTCCCTGATCATAGGAACTTAAAAACGGCCCTCTCAAGTCGCACAAGGGCACCGTCTGGAGCAGCCAGAACAGTGCCCGGGTACCACAAGAGGGGATAAATGAAACGATTAATAACTGTTACTTTCACCATTAGACTAATGTAGCGGTCCCCATAGTCTGTCATCCTAGCCTCCGCCAGGTCCACCTTCTCGTTCCAGGTGAGTGACCCAGGTGAGCCGTAACCAAACCATATACCATTGATTTTCATGGCATCGTCCCCCCAAGATGCCACGAAGGGCAGTTGTTTCCATCGCCACTTACCCAAACGGAGTCCTTTGGTCTTTGCGGGGTTCAGTCTGGCACCAGTCGCTCTTTGAAAGGTAGACAGGGTGTCAGTCAGGGCCCTGAAGGAAGCTAGGTCAGAGACCACACACGTGACATCATCGGCATACTGGAGGCACTTGACTGTTGCTCCACCAGGAATATGAAAAGGTCGGAACAAAGGCTCTTCTTGAAGGGCCCTTGCGAGGGATTCACTAAACAATACATAGAGTAAAGGTGACATGGGACATCCCTGCCGTACACCACACGTTGGACTCTGAAGGGGCCCGACGGTATGGTAACAATTACACGACTATATACATTATTATACAATAAAGCAATCCATTTAACAAAACCCGAGTTCAAAGAAAACTTCTTTAAGACTTTAAAAAGAAATCCGTGATCAACCATGTCGAAGATCCGGCAGTATCTAGCCTGTTGCAAAGGGCTTTCGCCAGGATCTAGGATGTAGTCCACATTTAACAGCGTGATCGGGCGCTTGTTTTTCGGTTCAAGGGGATCTCCAGACTTGGGTAACAAGGTTATTACGCCTGTGCGCTGCGAGGGGCTCAACGAACCAGCAAGGAAGGCAGAGGTGAAAACATCGCGGAGATCGTGTCCAACGGTACCCCAAAAGCGCTCTGGAACACCGTCCGACCCAGGCGACTTTCCGTCCTTCATTTTCGTCACCGCCTTCCAGAGCTCGTCAATAGTCAAGGGGGAACCAAGTCCATCGTTCTGCTCTGTAGAGGGGAACTTATTAATATTATCTAAAAGGGACTTTTGAAGGACCTCGTCAACATCTGCCTGGGTATACTTCGACAATGTCGAGGGGGTCCTTCTGTACGATACCATGGACGTCCCGGACTGCTTTTATGCGGCGATCAATGGCATACTTTGTGACGTCCTGGTAAAATTTGATGGTTGGCTTTTCCTCCGCCTCCACGCAATGCACGCGAGCACGAACACGGGCCCCGTGCAATTTCTGATCAAGGTGCTGCTGGATGACATGGAGCGCGGAGGAGTCCCCGTTCCTATCTCTAGAGCATCATCCCACCACTCTAAACCCGTTAGGAAGGCCGGTCTCAATGTTCGCCACCCTTCGTACCTGGCTTTCAATTGTTCGTTATAGTCAGCCTCCATGAGAATATCTGTATCATTTTCCAGAACCCCCTCCCTGAAGGCCATGACTCAGGGGGTTGGAAGGATACAGTAACTGCATCATGATCCGAAATTGGACATGCCACAACTTCACAATCACTCGGAGACAAAGCCAGGGGAGAGTACACCCGGTCCAGCCTTGAGGCGTCCGTGCCATAAGGGCGGTGCCAAGTGAACACGGACAAACCGGGATGTTGCACTCTCCAAATGTCAACCATATCGTGATTCTTTGTAAACATGTCCAACTCCGCCACGCCGACGCCACAGCCCGAAGACGTACAAGAGGACATACGGTCAAGCTGCTCGTCGGGGACACAGTTAAAATCTCCAGCCAGAATACAAGGGGCACTGCCAGGAACAAAGGATGGCAGGGTCATGAAAAAGTTCCTTCTATCTGAAGGCCGATTGGGTGCGTAAACGTTACACAGGAAGAAGCTTCCACATGGATGTTTTATTGTTACGCACACCAACCGACCCTCGTGATCAGAATCAACTTTTCCGACCAGAGGAGTCCACCTCGGCGAAACTAAAATTACCGAACCACATGACATCGAGGAACCAAAGGAAGCATGCAAACCCCCACCCCATTCAAAGGACCAGGTGTGGACATCATCCTCATTTACAATATGGGTCTCCTGGAGGAAAACGAAGTCCACACCCAGTGATCTACAAAACTGAAATATTCTGGATCGCTTCCGACTGTCCCTCAAGCCATTAACGTTCAGGGTCAAGTGGGACAAGGGGATCAGCCATGGTGAAATGATTGGCTACGTATTTTCCTGGGCCCTGGCCTTTTTATTCAGTTGGTCGTGCGTCCGTGTGTGGTGAACTCCAGGGTCCGATATCTCACCCGAGGCCGCCCTCTTGAGTGGGGAGTCTGACTCAAACCCCTCACACGAGTCAAACCAGCCCTCCCCCGATGGTGGATCTTTTGGAGGGGGCTCTGAGGCAGTCTCTCCATCCTCTGACATTGCAGTAACGGATTCAGAGTCCGAGGAGAGCTGGAGGTCCTCCTTCACTGTTGTCACATCAGCCTCCCCGGGGGTTGGTGATGATGGTGGAGAGTCTGCCTCTGGAGACCCAATTCCCGCCTCACACTGTTTGGAGGCGAGGAAATCCTGTTCCACTTCCTGAGCTGCCTCCTCCAATTCCTGTGTGGAATATTCTGGGCCTGATTGCGAAGGCTCAGGTGCCTGCCTCACATCTGCACTGGCACGGGCAGAGTATGACGTGGGACAAGCACCAGAGATATGTCAAGCACCAGAGATATGTCCATCCTTGCCACAAAGGTTGCACCGCACCTCGTTGGGACAATCAGTCTTGTCGTGCCCCACCAGTAGGTACTTGCCACAACGTTTGTTGGGACAAGACCTGGCCCCGTGCCCCTCCTTTGAACAATGAAAGCAGGTGCGGGGCTGCCCGAAGTACCTTATGTGGGCCTTCGAACCCCCTATAAACAGACAGGATGTAATATCTTTATCTAATTCCATACGAAACTGTCTCTTGCCGTTCAGAATGCCCTTTAAATCACCCTCATTGTAAACGCACATTCGCATGTCAGAGACAGCCCCGTACTGGCCCAGAACCCTCGCAACCAGGCGCTGCTCGACCTCAACGTTCAGAAACAGCACTGTCACCACCACAGAGCGATCATATGGTGTGACAGTGAGCCCCTCTGCCCCCTTCAGGCAAGACACGCCTTTAACACGGGCAGCATCAGACCTGAACTTTAGGTCGTACGTGTTGCGGGTCGCAAGCGCCTGCAACATCTCTATTTCTTTAACTTCAACACCCTTATTCTTTAACAAAGTAAACACTTGCGCCGGAGGAACACTCACCCCCGACTTAAACTCTAACTTAACAATTGTGCTATCCCGACCTCCGGGCATAGCAGCAAAAGGTTTGTGGCACAAAGCCACGCAGCAACAAGAGAGAAAACTTCAGCACCGTAGGTCAAACCAAAGCAGGGTAAATTGAGGATATCCCAACACAGAACTATACAACAGACGTGCTTTAAAACGAGCACGACCAAACCACGTCCCCAAGAGAGAGACTACACCCAACACTTTAACAATATGACAGTAGTATAGGATACTATAGTATAAAAAGTACGCCAACACAGCGCAGCAGTACAATGCCAAAATTCAGCACGAGCAATCGACGAGAGCTCCGCGAAAACACGTCCGCTCTCGACGAAGACCAGAACTGAAGCATGCTTAATGTTCTTGACATCCTTCATGAGAAACATCTGGTTGTGGCAGGAAGACTGCAAAACCTATGACATCCTTTGGAATTTGAAGAGGTTATATAAAGATGAGCTTTCCTGGGAGAGTGGCATCTTCTCAAAAATGCTCAACCTCCACTCTTTGTTTTATAAAGGAGCTACAATGAAGGCTGTATCATGTGCCAGTGGTTTTAAGAAAACCCACCGATTGGGAAGCACTGTACAGACACCTCATACAAATTTTCATATCAGCTGCATCAAGAATTGACTTTCTCCCAAAATTGCAAGCCTGAGTTTGACAAAATCAAGGACACGATACTCCCAAAATTATAGTTATTTTTGAAAGGTTTCAGGAGTTGATAAATTCCCACATCACATCAGTTTGTAACTTTAAGTTTTGGTCAAACTTCTGTACACGGGATATGTTGTACTATGCGGGACTTAGTTAGATGGGGTTTAACGACAGACCAACACGAATGTGTTACATAGTGTCACCAAGTTGGACAGTTACATTGTTGGGGTAAAACCACCCCAAAAAAGTAAAAGAAAAAAATAAAAGCAGGAAGACGAAAGTCATGTCAGAAATTTCAATAAGGTCAAGGGATTTTAGTATTAAGGGGGAGCATGTACTAGACAGTTATGTCCCATTTTCATGCTTTGGACCGATCTAAGTAAGCTGCAGGCTGAGGCATTTGCTGTCAGCATGGCAGAACTTGATAACCAGTGCCTTGCATTGGACGAAGCCCAAGAGATGGGCATTAACAAGGAGGTTAAAATGGCAATGAATGGCACTGACCCAGAAGGTCCTTGTACATTATCTTCCTTACAGATCTCAAACTGTAATATGATCAGGCAATTAAGAAATAAACACCCACACACACACATCTTGATGCAGCTCACCACACTTCGGTAGACACAAACATACGTTGCTACATCGAAAAACTTTCAGAATCATGCGTATTTGAAGTCAGTGGCTGTGTTTTCTTACGTCATTTGTTTGATGAAAAGGTAGCCAGCCCTCTTGTTACTGATGACCTTACCTCCTATTCAACAGGAGAACAGGACTTGTGCGTTGTTTTATCCTTGGTGACATATCCAAAGTGGTAAGCAAGAGACGAAACTTGCATACCTTTGGTGAAAAGAAGAGGGCACAGGTGAAGAAACAGCACGAACTCAGGGATCACAAGCTTCAAATTGCCTGCCTTAGAAAGCAGGTTGCTTAGTCTAAGAGTAACAATTCTGCTGTTTCTTCCCTGAGTCAGTTTATTCCCCTTCCTCGAGCCATTTGTGACTTTGATGATATTCCCAACAAAGGAGCAAAGGCAGTTGCAGCCAGGTTCTTGCAAAAGAGGTATCCTGAGGCTTTCCTTGAGAAACCTGATCGCATAAATCAAGGAAACAGTATTTTTGTAATAATGGAAGGTATGTTCATGATAAATAGACTGTCATAAGACATTTGGCGACTATGCCTTTTTTCTATATAGGCCTAAGCAGTGGGTTGAGGTTTTTAAAGGCATCACATATTTATGCTTTGAGATAATTGACATTGCAAAGTCTTTTGAATACTGCCCAGGGAGACTAGTCACAGCTGGTGGGTTTGATGGTGATTCAATAGATAAAGCACGCCAAGTATGTAATGGTGTGGTATCTTTTGTACCCTCTTTGTCATCAAATCATGAGGAAGGGGATTCCCGAGTTTGGTTTCATGCAGTTGAGACCCCTTGTACAACTGTTATCATTTATAGTCCAGACCGTGATACCGTGGTTTGGCGAAAACCAAACGATTACTCCCGGAGGAGTTCTGCTCCCTTTGGAGCTTAACGTCCCAAATGGACAAGTACGCCCTCCAAAGGGCAAACACTGAGTGGTCCTGCTCTAGAACAGAAGCCACAACCTGGTGCAGTTTAACGTCATCCCCAGACCGTGATACCTTTCATATTGGCCTACCCCTCATGAACGCACACTTTAGAGGTAAGCATGTATATGTCCAACTCAGGAAACAGTTTAATAATGATCTATTTGTTTCAATGAATGCACTTTGTTCATCATTATTACCAGATTTCGACCTTCAGGTACTTTGGCTCCGATATTTTTGCAAATGATTTTAATTTGAAGTGGTTGTGATTATGTGTCTTTTGGTAAGGCCTTCTTTCGCAATGCAAAGTTTACTACTGGTGGACTTCGCCATGGACTTCTAAGCATAGGTGACTCTGAAAGTCTTTCTGATGGGTTGTATGCGTTCTAAAGACTTATTGGGCGTGTGAACTTCCATGCACATGCCGGAGGGTTTGTAGAAGATAGCCCAGAGGAAGTCTTTCATTCTGTACTCATGTTGCCTTTGTATTTTCACAGAATTAATGATGAAGCCCTTTGGATGCCATCTGCATCATGCCTTCATTTTCATTGGCTCCGTTGTTTATGGGCTCAAGCATGCTTGGGTGATGTTGTAGTTTGGGCAATTTGGGCTACACCTGCAAATTTGTCTAAAATTGCAGAGTGAACTCTGTAAATGTAAGAAAGGTTGTTCCACAACACAAAAAGTGCGTCGAGTCTAACATCATATGTGGTCCATTGTACTCTTGTTGCAATTGCGAAAATAATGCACAGTGTCAAACAGGTCTCATTGAGGGTATTGAAACAGAATACTCAGACAGTAGCCGGGACTCCGATAGCACACACGATCTAGAGTAATATTGTTGAACTATAACTTTTGGCATTTTTTTTAACTAACATAATGTCGAAGTATCCTTTACCAAACAATTGCTTCAGGATGTTGTCTGAAGGCTGCATAAAACAATTTTGGCACATGTGTCCAATGGTCCACGAATTTTATCATCTTGTGTACTACCTTAAAGCTCAAATTTCTTTCTTGTTTTCTTTCTTTACACAGCTACTGGACGAATGTTCCATTCTGCGGGTTGCCATTGCTCACCTGTGCACTCATGTATGGCATTGTTCTGTATGTTGCCATCATGATCATCATGTCAGTACCTACCTCCATGATTACAGTGTGAGTATAAACTGCATTCGGGCTTTGACCATAGCTATTAGCAGGTTAGGAAGTAAAAGAGGGAAGTGACCCCATGTTTTCTTTCTAGCTCCATGAAAAATTTTAACAAAAAAAAAAGTTAGTTCCCTTTCTGTCCCTAGCCACCAGGTATTATCTTGTAAATCGGTCCTTGCCATGTCTTGTCTTTGTCAATGGTGTAACCACACCATTGTTGGTTGGCATGTAGCGCTCTGAGAAAACCGATGGGGCAAGACATTTGACTGGGGCAGCTTCAGACCCCCTTGCCACTAGATGTTAAAAAAAACATGATACTCAATGGATTTGCCAGTTACAAAAACTCATGGCTTAAGAAATGCAGAAAATTTTTCTCTTCTAAGGGATGCAAACTGCATCTCATTACATTGTATCATTTGGAAGATACTAACTTTCAAAGAATTGCAATTTTTCTCAAGGTGCAGTGCATTATGGGAAATCGATGATGTCTTAGCGGCACACTAATTTGACTTAGCATTGAATTTCTTTATGATATTAGAACCACTGTAGGGGATACAAAGCAGCCTTGTTTGCTTTGCTGTAAATATGGTGTAGATTTGTGCTATATCTACACATGCATAGAAACATACTTAAACATTCCAAAAGAATCAAATTCCAAGGACAAAGAGGACAGTCAACTACAAAGAATTCAAAATCTGAGGCAATATGCCCTTTTTATTCTGTGACCTTGATTGAAACTGGATGTATTTTTTTACAAAAATAAGGTGAGTAGGGCTCATAGGTTCCATGAGGATTCCATGTGATGTCTTGAGTTTAGGTGAAAGGTATTGCTACTTGGTTTGGAGGAAATGAACTGGATTTTTTTTTATTTATTTTTTTTCCCATGGGACAATTGCAACAAGCCACAGGAAGATGCCTTTAATGAGTAAAATGTAATCAGTACTCTGTGACGTAACCTAATCTATTAAGTCTCTATGTAAATATTGTCCGTCCACTATGTTTTGAAACTTTGGCATTCCTCAATATGGGCACCGCCAGTGTCAAATTAAAAACAATGTATATATATATTGATATTGATACTGATATAGTTCTTGTTGATGCTTCAGAATTCCCTTTTCATCAAACAAAATTAATATTTTAGAACAGATTTTGAATTGCTGCATTTGGAACATGCTCAAATTATCATTACATGGTCACTCATAGTTTGTGAGGCAAAAAAGTTTGCAAGGAGTAATATTCGGGTAATTTTAAAAGGATTTTGAGACCAAATTGTATTCTTGTAACTGCCAAATGGGGTTTGACATTGGGTGCTTTTTAAGTGCATTGAAACGGCACATACAAAACAAAAACAAAAACTGAAACCGGATCGGGCAAAAACATAAACGCAAAACTATTTACAGACTGCTAAATCAAACAGAAAATTATGTTCATTACAGTAATAAGCCATATATACAGATATTTACAAGACCATGTACAGAAAATTATACACACAGATATTTACATAGTATTTACAAGCCCCTTACATACCCACCCTTTTACAAATTGACCACCACACGGTCCCCCCTCACCGAAACGAGTGGACCCCATCGCCTACCGAACGCCGACCTTGGCAAACGAACGAAGTCGGACTCAACCCTCAGCCTCACCTCCGCCTTCACTGATGCCAGGACGACGCCCGCGGGCTTCCCCATCCCCCTAAAAACAACGTTACATCGGTCTCTCCATAATGCCAGCTTTATGGAGGCCGAAACAAAGGTAAGTATGTCCTGAATACTTGTATTGCATGGCGGGGGTGAAAGACCATACAAAGCATAGTCCCGGCCGACCGCCCATGTGTTGCCCATCGTCAAGCGATCGGTCAGGGCTTGGAACCATTCCCAAAGGAGGGCCACAAATTCACACTGCCAAAACACATGTGACACACTTTCCCACTTTGTGCATCCAGTGCGTGGGCAAATTCCATCTCCAAGACGCCACCGAAGACGCTTGAGATTAGTCACAATCGCATCATGTGCGATTCGCCACAACAGGTCTCGCCTGCGGTAATCTAATGATCTGCTGTGGACCACACGCCACACTTCTGACCCTGAAGCATAGTGATTGGATTGGACCTGGCCAACCAAATCTTCAAAAACAGCCTGATATAGGTCCCTTGCACTTAACTGCGAAACGGCCCCAACTCTAGATATAATTAGGAGCGTTTCTCTCATTTGACTGTATGTTTCCGAGGGCCTCCAGCTGTGGGGTTCACTGTTACTAAACAGGGAGGGAAAGAACCGACGGAATGATAATCCCCCCAATAACGGACAAAATACGCAAAAGGCATTTTGCTGTCTACAGCACTATAAACACACTTGGTCAGGAGAAAACGGAGTTTGGAAGGAAAGTGCACAAGGCCCAACCCACCACGCCTAACATCCTGATATACCATCCCTCTTCTTACGAGCTCCGTCTTCCCTGACCATAAAAACCTAAACACAGCCCTCTCGAGACGCAACAGGACACCCTTTGGAGCAGCCAGAACAGTGCCTGGATACCACAAAAGGGGATAAATAAAACGATTGATAACTGTCACCTTTCCGAACAGGCTAATGTGGCGCGCGTCGAAGTCCTTCAACCTAGCTTCCACCAGGTCCACTTTCTCATTCCAGGTAAGTAACTCGGTTTGCCCATAACCAAACCAGATGCCGTTGATCCTTATGGCGTCATCTACCCATGATGCAGCGAAGGGCAGTCTTCTTGACCGCCACTTACCTAGGCGAAGTCCTTTGGTCTTACTGGGATTCAGTCTGGCACCTGTGGCTCTTTGAAACTTAGACAACGTGCCAGTAAGGGCCTTGAAGGAAGCTAGGTCGGAGACTACGCATGTGACGTCATCAGCATACTGAAGGCACTTAACTTCAACACCACCGGGAATGTGAAAAGGTTGAAACAAAGGCTCTACTTGAAAAGCTCTTGCTAATGATTCACTAAACAATACGTATAGTAATGGTGATAGGGGCATCCCTGCCGTACGCCACGTTGGACACTGAAGGGGTCTGACGGTAGGCCATTAACGATAACCCGACTGTTTACACTATTATACAATAAGGAGGTCCATTTAACAAAAACTGGATTCAAACAAAACTTCTTCAAAATTTTAAAGAGGAATCCATGATCAACCATGTCGAAGGCCTTCTCCTGATCGAGGGAGACAAGCGCACATGGAAGATCACGGTCCATCACGTATTCAACTAAGTCCCGCACCACCCAGAGGTTCTGCTGAATACTGTGTCCCCGCACCGCACAGGTCTGAAAGGACCCTACAAGACCTGGCATAACTGTGCCTAGCCTGTTGCAAAGGGCTTTCGCCAGAATCTTGTAATCTACATTTAACAAGGTGATTGGCCGTTTGTTTTTCGGTTCGAGGGGGTCTCCTGACTTAGGCAGCAAAGTTATTATGCCTGTGCGCTGCGAGTGGCTCAATGAGCCAGCGAGGAAGGCAGAGACGAACACATCACGGAGATCATGTGCTATGGTACCCCAGAAGCGTTTATAGAATTCTACTGGAATACCGTCGGATCCAGGTGCCTTTCCGCTTTTCATCTTCACCACTGCCTTCCAGAGCTCGTCAATAGTCAAAAGGGGAGCCAAGTTCATCATTCCGATCTTTTGAGGGCGTCTTGTCAATATTATCTAATAGGGACTTTTGAAGGTCTTCATCGACATCTGCCTGGGTATACAGCTGCTTATAAAAGTTTTTGTACTCTTCTACAATGTCGAGAGGGTCCTTATGTACCACACCGTGGGCGTCACGGACAGCTTTTATGCTGCGATCAATGGCATACTTTGTGACGTCCCGGTAGAACTTAATGGTTGGTTTCTCCTCCGCCTCCACACATTGCACACGAGCACGAACCCGGGCCCCGTGTAGTTTTTCATCAAGATACTGTTGGATTGCATGAAGTGCGGAGGGGTCCCCGTTCCTCTCCCTAGAGCAAAGTGAAAGGAACTCCCCCCTTCTTCGACGAGCTCTTGCTACACAGTACTCCACTGTAAAACGTTTGATGCGGCTCTTTACATCATCCCACCACTCTAAACCTGTTGAAAAGGCCGGCCTCAAAGTTCGCCACCCTTCGTACCTGGCCTTAAAATCTTTGCTATATTCAGCCTCCGTTAGAATATCTGTGTTCATTTTCCAGAACCCCTCCCTACTGGCCATGACTCTGGGGGTTGGAATGAGACAGTAACTGCATCATGGTCCGAAATTGGACATGCCACAACTTCGCAATCACTTGGTGACAGAGCCGTTGGAGCGTACACCCGGTCCAACCTTGAGGCGTCCGTGCCATCAGGGCGGTGCCAAGTGAACACGGACAAGCCAGGATGCTGCACTCTCCAAACGTCAACCATATCGTGATTCTTTGTGAACATGTCCAACTCCACCATACCCACACTACAGCTTGAAGATGTGAAGGTGGACATTCGATCAAACCGTGTGTCAGGGACACAGTTGAAGTCTCCAGATAGGATACAAGGGGCACAGCCAGGAACGAAGGATGGCAGGGTAGCAAAAAATTCCTTCTGTCTGTAGGTTGGTTAGGGGCATAAACGTTACATAGGAAGAAATTCCCGCAAGGATGTTTGATGGTGATGCATACCAATCGACCCTCATGATCATGATCAACCTTTCCGACCAGGGAAGACCATCTTGGAGAAACTAAAATGACAGATCCACAGGAAGATGCGGAACCAAAAGAAGCGTACAAACCCCCACCCCATTCGTAGGACCAGGTGTAGACATCGTCCTCATTAACAATGTGAGTCTCTTGGAGGAAAACGAAGTCCACACCTAATGATTTACAAAATTGGAATATTCTGGACCGCTTCCGACTGTCCCTCATGCCGTTAACATTCAGGGTCATGAGGGACAGGGGACCATTCATGAAATGTGGAGTGTGAAATTACAAAACTGTCTCTGACCTAGCCTTTTTATTACATGGATCTGGTGCTGGTGGCACAGAAGGACCAACTCCCCTCCCCGGTCGGACACCTCCCCTGAGGCCGACCTCTTCAACTTGGGCTCAAGTTCAACGGCCTCACACAAATCAAACCAGCCCTCCCCAGATGGTGGGTCCTTTGGTGGAGGCTCTGAGGCAGGTCCTCCCACATCTGACATGGCAGTGTCAGACTCCGAATCCGATGACAGTTGAAGATCATGCTCCACTGTCAGTATTCCAGCCTCCCCAGGAGCTGGTGCGGATTGTGCCTCAGGTACTGATGTGGAGGGTTGGGAAGGGCCTACCTCAGGGTTCCCACAGACCACCTCACATCCCTTAGAAGCTAGGAACTCTTGTTCCACCTGATGTGCCACCTCATCAGGCGTAGGGGACCTGGGTTCCTCCACCATTGGTTCAGGGTCTGAAGAGGGTTCACCTGCCGGCTCCACATCTGCACTTGCACGTGCAGAGTACGATGTGGGGCAGGCACCAGAGACATGTCCCTCCTCCCCGCATAAGTTACACCGCACATCATTGGGACATGTTGCCCTCTCATGCCCCAACTGCAGGCATCTGCCACAGCGTTTGTAGGGCATGACCTGGCCTCATGTCCCTCCTCTCTACACTGAAAACAGGTGCGGGGCTGACCGAAATACCTGATGTGGGCCTTCGAACCCCCTATGAACAAGACGGAGGGAACGTCTTTCTTCAGCTCCATACGGAACTGTCTCTTTCCGTTGAGAATTCCGGCCAAATCACCTTCATTATACTTGACCCAACGCCAGTCAGAGACAGTTCCGTACTGCCCTAGAACCCTCGCCACCAGGCCCTGATCCACCTCAAAATTGAGGTATAACACTGTCACTACCACAGAGCGATCATATGGGGTGACAGTTAGACCCTCCACACCCTTAAGGGAGGAAACCCCCTTTAATCGGGCAGCATCAGTCCGGAACTTTAAATCATACGTGTTTCGGGATGCAAGGGCCTGCAGCATCTCTATATCCTTTACCTCTACCTTATTGTTCTTCAACACAGAAAAAACATGCTGGGGTGTAACATTCCCCCTCGACTCAAACTGCAACTTAACGATACTGCTATCCCGACCTCCGGGCATAGCAGCAAAAGTTTGTGGCACAAGGCCACGCAGCAACTAGAGAGAAAACTTCAGCACAGCAGATCAAACCCAGGCAGGGAAAATAGAAAGGGAACCCAACACTACACTACAGACGAGGCGTGCTTAAAAACGAGCACGGCTAAACCACGTCCCCAAGCGTGAGACTACACCCAATACCCAACACTTCAGTAAAATGACAGTAGTATATGTTAGTATCACAAGCAGCACAGCACAGCACAGCACAGCACAATGCCAAAATTCAGCACGATCAGCGAGAGCTCCGCAAAAACACGTCCGCTCTCGACGAAGACCAGAACTGTGCATTAGTTTTTAGGGAAACTACATTCAGGTCATGTTTGAAGATTTAAGGTTAGTGACATGGGAGAAATATTGATTTGGCATTCAGAATTCCAAATTCACATTGCAAAAGTGTTAGAAGAGACCAACCAATGATTGCCAAGTTTAAGTTTAACAGAATTACAAAAAACTTATGGTCAGCATGGGCTGCTTATTCCCATGCCTTGCCTCCCGCAGGTAGTTAATATCCTGCTTCAAACGTGTTCAGTTCAGTTGAAATGTCCATAGCATTATTGCCAGTGGGACAAATATTTCATTAAGATGTGAGTGACTAGACTAAAATCAATCAGAATAGTTTTGATTTCTGTGTGCAACTTGTGTGTTTGTACTGTCTGCTCTTTCCTATGTGTTCTTTCTCATATCAGGTATTTGTGTAATTCAGCAATTATGGCATTCTCTGGTCTAGCATAAAAAGGTAATTCAAATAAAAACTAGAAAGCCAAAAGGCTTAGTGATTCCTTGCCATATGATATATTGTAATAATGAACATGGATGCCCACATGACAAGCAGGATACTGAGGTATACTATACTAGTAAGGTCAAATCCTTTTTAGATCATGTGACCCAAAATGACCTTTACCCCTCACTTAAAACAATAGGGAGCAACTACCTAAAAAGACCATGAACATGCTAAATATGAGCAATTCACAAACTGAGTATGAGATCCTTCCACAGTTCAATAACCACATAAAAATGTCATGTCTACAAGGTTTTACCCTTTTGTGACCCCAACCTTTGACCTCTACCACAAACAAGAGAAGTCCCCCATGCAGTTATGATGCTGGTAAACTATGTTGTCTATTAACTTGATAAAGACATATTTTTGAAACAACCTCTTTTAAATCAAAATTTCGGGTACTGAGGATGGCTCTCTATATAATGATGTCTCTATGATCCAAAAAGTTGAATGCGTTGAGGTTAGTGTTAGAACAAGCCCAATTCCTAACAGACATTCATGCATTGGAACATGAAAGGTGTAACCTTGGCTATTAGTGGTTGTCCCTTTGTAGTGGTTTTTCTTTTGTTTTGGTTGTCCTTTTGTATTTGTTTTTTTGGTGTAATGCGCTTCCATCAAATTCCAAGGACAAAGAGGACAGTCAATTATAAAGAAATCAAAATCTGAGGCAATGTGCCCTTTTTGTTCTGTGACCTTGATTGGGGATTCCATGTGATGTCTTGAGTTTAGGTGAAAGGTATTGCTACTTGGTTTGGAGGAAATGAACTGGAATTTTTTTATTTTTTTTCCCATGGGACAATTGCAACAAGCCACAGGAAGATGCCTTTAATGAGTAAAATGTAATCAGTACTCTGTGACGTAACCAAATCTCTTTAAGTCTCTATGTAAATATTGTCCGCCAGTGTCAAATTAAAAACAATGTATATATATTGATACTGATATTGTTCTTGTTGATGCTTCAGAATTCCTTTTTCATCAAACAAAATTAATATTTTAGAACAGATTTTGAATTGCTGCATTTGGAACATGCTCAAATTATCATTACATGGTCACTCATAGTTTGTGAGGCAAAAAAGTTTGCAAGGAGTAATATTCGGGTAATTTTAAAAGGGTTTTAAGACCAAATTGTATTCTTGTAACTGCCAAATGGGGTTTGACATTAGTTTTTAGGGAAACTACATTCAGGTCATGTTTGAAGATTTAAGGTTAGTGACATTGGAGAAATATTTGTCTTGTACACTTTTACTAAATTGGCATTCAGAATTCCAAATTCACATTGCAAAAGTGTTAGAAGAGACCAACCAATGATTTCCAAGTTTAAGTTTAACAGAATTACAAAAAAAGACCCAAAATGACCTTTACCCCAAGTTGAAACAGACATTCATGCATTGGAACATGCATTGGAACATACAGCAGAGACATCTCAACAGAAAGGTGTAACCTTGGCTATTAGTGGTTGTCCCTTTGTATTGGTTGTCCTTTTGTATTTGTTTTTTTTTTGGTGTAGTGCGCTTCCCATATGCTATGATGTCCTTGAAAATTAACAAAAAATGGGAGCCCTATTTTAATCCAGAAATTAACAAGATTTGTAACTTGCCTTTAATTGTCTGCTTGTAGGAACACCACATAAAAACGTACAAGTCAGGTGCCCTTTGTTTGATACACAATAGATACTATTATGCTTGTTTTGATTACATGAACTACAGTACTTTCTGAAAAACAAGCCTTACTGAGAGGGCTAAATAAGCGTCAGACACTATTTCTAGACAGGTAGGAAACGGTTAAATCCATTGAGCTGTATGATTCAATGAGAAAACCCCTCAGGACACTGTGGCAGTCAAATGTGATAAATCAGGTAAGATAACAGTAATTTTCACAGACTATTACAATTTGATTCATTCAATTAGACAATCTCAGTTCAAGCATGCTCAAGAGTATTGAATCCAAATGATTAGTTATTTAGTTCTACTAATAACTCATGGTGTATTTAAAAGAAATTTTTGGCATCATACAAAGCACTTGATCTATTCAAAGTTAACACTTATAAAGTTTTCCACTGAACAATTCCTCTGCTCTGTGGACATGGACTTTGTTATGTGTATTAATACTGGCACTACATGTTCTAGGGCAAAACTTCAAACCAAAATCAACATAAATACTGTACCGAATGCACTTTTATGCTTACCTATGCATCTTATATTACCCATGCCATCCAAAACTCTTAACCCTATACACTAATGAATTTTAATTACCCTTTTTTGAATACATTATGTGCAAGGTTTATCCGCTGGTGACCCCAAATGACCTTTGACCTCCACCAAAAACAATAGGGATCATCTATTCAATAGGTAAGTATGAGATCGCTCACATTTTTCCTTCTGGAGATATCGTGTTTACAAGCAATTTCCAAGGTATTTACCATTTGACCCTTTGTGACCCCAAATGACCTTTTACCTCCACCAAAAACAATAGAGGTCTTCTACTCAATATGGGCAATCTACATGCCAAGTTTGAGATCCCTCGGAGTTACCCTTCTCGAGATATCGTGTTTACAAGCGGGCGTCACATACGTGGTTCTGTATTATGGTGAGCTGTCAGTTCTTGAGTACGAACTGTCTTGTTTAACAAAGGTGGAACGTGAGTTCATAATTTAAATATTTTATATATAAATATGCCCAGACATGTTTATTTTTACCATTTCCTTTTCATGTTACCATGGTTGGTTACAAACTTTACATGCTCCTCACCTGGAGGTCATCCTATGTGAAGACTATTTCCACCTTGCCAAAGGATGCCTTGTATTTGTTATTTTATGTAAATTCTAGATTCAAGCATTTATGCCAAGTTGTACAGTCCATTTAACAATCATTATCACCTTGACTAAGGATCTAAGGATCTCTTATTTCTGCTATGTTGTGCAAGGTCTGTGTTACTTTGAGCACTGATGCCAAGTTGTTTTATGTGTGCATGCATGAAGAGTACCATTGACAACAGATTTTAACTGAGACAACATTTTTGGTGCCCTCAGTTTGCTCTTACTTTGTGTTGTTTGAGACCTTTTCAGTTGACTTTAGAAGAGCACGATTGAAACCTGTTTTTTACTGTGACTGTTATTTTAATGAAAAAAGCTGCCCACCAAAGGTGAAGCTGTCGTATACCGTATTTCTTGCCACGGCATTATTTAATTTTAAATCTTATACATGACAGAGTCCGAGGGATGCTAATTTTTTTATTTCTTTTGTTGTATTTTGCTTGTATTCGTTATTCTTTTGAAAACAGTTTTTAACCGTAAAGCTGTGACACACCATTTCCTTTCCATGTCACCTTGTTGGTTGGTTGGACAGGATGACGACTTCCATAAAACAGTTTTTTAACCCATCATCACCAGCAACAAACGAATCCTTGATGCCAAGGGGAACTGCTTTTCATTATTCCCCTCTGGCCCTATTATTGACTGGAATAAGCTTAGTGACAAGGTTAACTCACACTTGGCATCATCTGACATCTTCCTAGAAGTTTCCTCGCTTACTCAAAAACTTTATTTTGTGCATATGACTGAACGGGATCCCTCGGCCATCAAATATGACGGTGGTTCCACACCCCTGTTCTGACACGGAGCTAACCTGAACCTTATTCTTACAGTAACCTGAATGAATGTGGTCGAAATATAGAGACACCGGAATGGTGAACGTACCCCATGATGCTACTCATGCAACCCACTGTTTGTATTGCCCATGGTTCTTTTAAGGATTATTGAGTCCGTTAAACACTCACTGCATTCTGCTCTACCCAGTTTGGTTATGCAGTGTGCGTACTGATTTAATGGAAATGGCATCTCATTGAGGTATTTAGTTCAGAGCCCATGATCATGCAGTCTTTTTTAAACCATGCACACCAAGAAGGAAAGCTTTCAGGTCACAAAGTTATGCAGGCCTGGTATAACTTGATGCAGTAAAAACCTCTTCACAAAAGCGCCCCCTACCGCCTCTTTTTCATCCACTCTGGCCAAATATTCATGCCCTGGAAACTTTGAAGCACCTACAGGCCATTTCTGCCCCACTGAGAGAATACCCTTTCTCCCCCACTGCCTTTCCACACAGATAGCTATACCGCTGGCTTCATGCGATTGGCTTTTGTAGGCAACTCAGAACATGCTGTTGTCATGGGGTAGGGGGATGGATGGGAGTCTTGAAAAAATTTTCTTATCCCCTAGGTTTTCAAGCTGCCGTTGACTTCAGTCAATACATTTAAGCTCACACCCCTCGAATATTTTGGGCCCTCTTCGGTAAGTGGGGTGTGTGTGGGGGGGGGGGGGGGCAACCCCATGCAGTCTCATGCTCCCTTTATCCCCAGCGCAATATGTGTAGCATTGTCTGTGACCCTGCTGTGAGGTAGGCCTACATTGCGTCTCACCACTAGCATAGAACTGCAGTAACCTTTCATTCTTTTGGTTTCAAACATTGTAGCAATCTCACAGTTATGCAAAAGATGTAAATTTTTCACTTCACTGAGCCTAAGCCCCTACCATTTCATGCAGTGAGTCGATGTTTTTCATGTAGCTGACATCTTAGTGTAAGAACCTATTCCGCTGACAAGTCCCTTCTGTCAAGCCGAGTTCTTGAAACAAACGGCTGGGGTCTACAATTCAGCGATAAAATGGCCGCCGTGAATCGAAGTGCTCAACTGGGTGCAGTTTGGATAGAAATCGTTTTGTGACCTGGCTATCTCTGAATAGGAAACGACGATTTGATCACCGCTCCATGTGAAAATTTAATGGTCTACCTTTGATGCAATTTTCGCTCATGAACACTGAATTAAGGCTGTTTAGGCCCGGCTTGTACTTTTGGAACAGTTTTGAATTTGAAGTTACTTGGTAAGTTTTGATCATTCCTTTTTTGAGAATCGTGCAACGAAAGTCGGCTACTAATAGTTTTCACATCCCCTCTGAAATTTAAATTTAATGAGATGCACAATCCGGCTGACCGTCCAAGTGTTGTAAAACGTTAGCCGGTGCCAGTACTTGAAACCACTCCCAGACGAGAGCCACAAAATCACAGTGCCAAAAGACATGGGGCACACTCTCCCACTTCGCGGGGGCGTATGCCATCTCCAAGGTGCCACCGAAGGCGCTTGAGGTTGGTTACAATGGCATCATGTACAATTCGCCACAGCAAGTCTCGCTATGAGTAGTCTAGTGACTTGCTGTGCACTACGCTCCACACATCTGGCTACAAGGCATAGTCGCTTGGATCGAACCGGCCAGCCAAGTTATCAAAAATGGCCCGGTACAGCCCCCGACTCCCCCCCCCCCCCGGACTGCGAAACCTCCCCTACGATTGACATCATACGGAGAGTGTCCCTCATGTGACAATGTGAGAATATGTTCTTGAGATTCTCCCACTGTGGGGCATACTATTACTAAACAGGGACAGAAAAAACACACGGAATGACACCCCCCCATAACGGACAAAGTAGGCAAAGGGCATCTCACTGTCAACACCACTAAATACACACCTTGCCAAGAGAAAACGGAGCTTTGAGGGAAAATGCACAAGGCCCAGGCCCCAATTTCCAAGTTCCTGGTCCGTTTTCCATGACCATAGGAACTTCAAATACGGCCCTTTCAAGTCGCACAAGGGCACCCTCTGAAGCAGCCAGAACAATGCCCGGGTACTACAAGAGAGGGTAAATAAAACGATTATTGCTACTTTCCCCTTAAGACTAATGTAGCGCTCCCCATAGTCTGTCATCTTAGCCCCCGCCAGGTCCACCTCCTCACAGGTTAGTGACTCGGGTGGGCCGTAACCAAACCATATACCATTGATTTTCATGGCAACGAAGGGCAATCGTTTCCACCGCCACTTACCCAGACGGAGTCCTTTTGTCTTTGCGGGGCTCAGTCTGGCACCAGGGTGTCAGACAGTACTCCGAAGCAAGCTAGGGTCAGAGACTACACACGTGACATAATCAGCATACTGGAGGCACTTGACTGGCTCCACTAGGAATGTGAAAGAGTCGGAACAAAGGCTCTTCTTGAAGGGCTCTTGCGAGGGATTTACTAAACAATACATAGAGTAAAGGTGTCAGGGGGTATCCCTGCCGTACCCCACGTTGGACTCGGAGGGGGTCCGACGGTATATTCACAAAACTATGTACAGAAAGTTTATTACAGTAATAAGGCTATATAAACAACTATTTACAAAACCATATGTACCTTACAGACCCACCCAATTACAAGTTGACCACCACACCGGAATATGTTATACAGAAAATCAAAAATCAAAAACTCAGTGACGTGTTCAAAGACCAGTATGCTCGTGATTACATAACCATGATGATAGGTTAAGCTCTTGATTTCGCTTTAAAATTCTTGCGTGATGTGGGAGGATATCACCTGGCAAAGAATAATTTAGCAACTTTCAGACAGACGGAGACAGGGGTACATGTAATGTACATGTCTAAATGCTTTAAAACGTTTCTCTGAAAAGTGGAAGTATTTTAGCCTACATTTGATCTATTAAAGTGTAAATAAAGTCTCCAATTCCCTTCTTCATAGGACTTTCTCGAGCCGGGATATAAAATGTGATTTTTTTTTGTTGGTTTACCTGAAGGACAACACTTGACCAATGTCATGGCCCTCAAACCACTTACATCATTTCCATGTCATGTGGGACTGAGGGTCAGAGACTACACACGTGACATCATCACCACACTGGAGGCACTTGACTGGCTCCACCAAGAATGTGAAAAGGTCGGAACACAGGCTCTTCTTTAAGGGCTCTTGCGAGGGATTCACTAAACAATACATAGAGTAAAGGTGACAGGGGGCATCCCTGCCGTACCCCACGTTGGATTCTAAAGGGGTCCGACGGGTATGCCATTAACAATAACACGACTGTATACACGTTTATACAATAAAGCGATTCATTCAACAAAACTAGGTTCTGCTGAATACTGTGTCCCCGCACCGCACATGTCTGAAAAGGCCCTACAAGATCCGGCATGACAGTACCTAGCCTGTTGCAAAGGGCTTTCGCCAGAATCTTGTAGTCCACATTTAACAGCGTGATCGGTCGCTTGTTTTCCGGTTCAAGAGGGTCTCCAGACTTGGGTAACAAAGTTATTACTGTACGCCTGTGCGCTGCGAGGGGCTCAACGAACCAGCAAGGAAGGCAGAGGTGAAGGCGGAGATCGTGTCCAACGGTACCCCAAAAGCGTTTGTAGAATTTTACAGGGACACCGTCCGACCCAGGCGACTTTCCGTCCTTCATTTTCGTCACAGCCTTCCAGAGCTCGGGGGAACCAAGTCCATCGTTCTGCTCTGTAGAGGGGAACTTAATATTATCTAAAAGGGACTTTTGAAGGACCTCGTCAACATCTGCCTGGGTGTACAGCTGATTATAGAAGTTCTGATATACTTCGACAATGTCAAGGGGGTCCTTCTGTACGATACCATGGACGTCACGGACTGCTTTTATACGGCGATCAATGGCATACTATGTGACGTCCTGGTAAAATTTGATGGTTGGCTTTTCCTCCGCCTCCACGCAATGCACGCGAGCACGAACACGGGCCCCGTGCAATTTCTGATCAAGGTGCTGCTGAAGCGTTCCTATCTCTAGAGCAGAGCGATAGGAACTCTTCCCTTTTCCGACGACCTCTTGCTACACAATACTCAACTGTAAACTGCTTGATGCAAGACTTTACATCATCCCACCACTCTTAACCCATCAGGAAGGCCGGCCTCAATGTTCGCCACCCTTCGTACCTGACTTTCAATTGTTCGTTATAGTCAGCCTCCGTTAGAATATCTGTATTCATTTTCCAGAACCCCCTCCCTGGGGGCCATGACTCAGGGGGTTGGAAGGAGACAGTAACTGCATCATGATCCGAGATTGGACATGCCACAACTTCACAATCACTCGGAGACAAAGCCAGAGGAGAGTACACCCGGTCCAACCTTGAGGCGTCCGTACCACCAGGGCGATGCCAGGTGAACACGGACAAACCGGGATGTTGCACTCTCCAAATGTCAACCATGTCGTGATTCTTTGTAAACATGTCCAATTCCGCCACACCGACGCCACAGCCCGAAGACGTACAAGAGGACATACGGTCAAGCTGCTCGTCGGGGACACAGTTAAAATCTCCAGCCAGGATACAAGGGGCACTGCCAGGAACAAAGGATGGCAGGGTCATGAAAAAGTTAGCCTTCTATCTCAAGGCCGATTGGGTGCGTAAACGTTACACAGGAAGAAGCTTCCACATTGATGTTTTATTGTTACGCACACCAACCAACCCTCGTGATCAGAATCAACTTTTCCGACCAGAGGAGTCCACCTCGGCGAAACTAAAATTACCGAACGACATGACATCGAGGAACCAAACAAAGGAAGCATGCAAACCCCCACCTTATTCAAAGCACCAGGTGTGGACATCATCCTCATTTACAATATGGGTCTCTTGGAGGAAAACGAAGTCCACACCCAGTGATCTACAAAACTAAAATATTCTGGATCGCTTCCGACTGTCCCTCAAGCCATTAACGTTCAGGGTCAAAAGGGACAGGGGATCAGCCATGGTGAAATAATTGGCTACGTATTTTCCTGGGACCTGGCCTCTTATTTTGTTGGTCGTGCGTCCCTGTGTGGTGGACTCCTGGGTCCGATATCTCACCTGAGGCCAACCTCTTGAGTGGGGGGTCTGATTCAAACCCCTCACACGAGTCAAACCAGCCCTCCCCCCGATGGTGGATCTTTTGGAGGGGGCTCTGAGGCAGGGTCTCCATCCTCTGACATTGCAGCAATGGATTCAGAGTCCGAGGAGAGCTGGCGGTCCTCCTTCACTGTTGTCACATCAGCCTCCCCGGGGGTTGGTGATGATGGTGGAGAGTCTGCCTCTGGAGACCCAGTTCCCGCCTCACACTGTTTGAAGGCGAGGAAATCCTGTTCCACTTCCTGAGCTGCCTCCAATTCCTGTGTGGAATATTCTGGGCCTGATTGCGAGGGGTCGGGTGCCTGCCTCACATCTGCACTGGCAGGGGCAAAGTATGACGTGGGACAAGCACCAGAGATATGTCCATCCTTGCCACAAAGGTTGCACCACACCTCGTTGGGACAATCAGTCTTGTCGTGCCCCACGAGTAGGCACTTGCCACAACGTTTGTTGGGACAAGACCTGGCCCCGTGTCCCTCCTTTGAACAATGAAAGCAGGTGCGGGGCTGCCCGAAGTACCTTATGTGGGCCTTCGAACCGCCTACAAACAGAGAGGGTGGAGCATCTTTATCTAATTCCATACGGAACTGTCTCTTGCCGTTCAGAATGCCCTTTAATTCACCCTCATTGTAAACACATTCGCATGTAAGAGACAGCCCCGTACTGGCCCAGAACCCTCGCAACCAGGCGCTGCTCGACCTCAAAGTTGCTTTTTAAGTGCATTGAAACGGCACATGCATAACAAAAACAAAAACTGAAACCGGATCGGGCAAAAACATAAACGCAAACTTTTTACAGACTGCTAAATCAAAACAGAAAATTATGTTCATTACAGAGGAGGGTCACAAATTCACACTGCCAAAACACGTGACACACTCTCCCACTTTGTGCATCCAGTGCGTGGGCAAATTCCATCTCCAAGACGCCACGGCAGACGCTTCGCCACAACAGGTCTCGCCTGCGGTAATCTAATGATCTGCTGTGGACCACTCGCCACACTTCCGACTCTGAAGCATAGTGATTGGATTGGATCTGGCCAACCAAACCTTCAAAAACAGCTCGGTATAGGTCCCTTGCACTTAACTGCGAAACGTCCCCAACTCTAGATATAATTAGGAGCGTTTCTCTCATTTGACTGTATGTTTCCGAGGGCCTCCAGCTGTGGGGTGCACTGTTACTAAACGGAGGGATAGAACCGACGGAATAATAATCCCCCCCCCCCCCCCCAATAACGGACAAAATAGGCAAAAGGCATTCTGCTGTCTACAGCACTATAAACACACTTGGTCAGGAGGAACAGAGTTTGGAAGGAAAATGCACAAGGCCCAAACCACCACGCCTCAAAGTTCAGAAACAGCACTGTCACCACCACAGAGCGATCATATGGGGTGACAGTGAGCCCCTCTTCCCCCTTCAGGCAAGAACCGCCTTTAACACAGGCAGCATCAGACCTGAACTTTAGCTCGTACGTGTTGCTTGCCGCAAGCGCCTGCCCCATCTCTATTTCTTTAACTTCAACACCCTTATTCTTTAACAAAGTTAACCCTGGCGCCGGAGGAACACTCGCCCCCGACTTAAAATCTTAACTTAACAACTGTGCTATTCCGACCTCCGGGCATAGCAGCGAAAGGTTTGTGGCACAAGGCCACGCAGCAACAAGTGTGCTTTTTACGTACATAGAAACGGGCACGGAGAACCAATAACACAACTTAGACCAGACGGGACATAACATAACTTGAACTATGCAACAAGAGCGAAACTTCAGCACCGTAGGTCAAACCAAAGCAGGGTAAATAAAGGATATCCCAACACAGAACAACTGTACAACAGACGTGCTTTAAAACGGGCACGACCAAACCGCCCCCAAGAGAGAGACAACACCCAACACTTTAACAATATGACAGGATAGTATAGTATAACAAGTACGCCAACACACGTTTAGCTCCTTAAGGGAGCAGAACTCTCCAGGAGTAAATGTTTGCTTTTCGCCCCTTGGCTTTTCGCCAGAGAGTCGAGGGGACTTTTAGAAAAAAGTACGCCAACACAGCAAAGCATTACAATGCCAAAACTCAGCACGAGCAATCGACGAGAGCATTTTAAGTGCATTGAAACGGCACATACAAAACTCAAACCGGATCGGGCCAAAACAGAAATGCAAACTATTTGCAAACTGCTAAATCAAACAGAAAATTATGTTCATTACAGTAACAAAGCTTTATATACAGATATTTACAAAACTATGTACAGAAATACACGAAATACGAGAGCTCCGCGAAAACACGTCCACTCTCGACGAAGACCAGAACTGAGTGCTTTTTAAGTGCATTGAAACGGCACATACAAAAAGGCAAACTGTGTTTTGTGTGTGGTTCATCATCATTTTCTTTTGGTGCGGTCTGGTTTTGTTTCTCCGTGCCCGTTTCTGTGTACGTAGAAAGAAAACTTGGCCGAACCCAACACAGAAACACAATCATAGAACCGTGCTTTCAAACGAGCACGGCCAAACCTCTGCCAGTACAGCGCAGCAGTACGAGAAATTTCAGCACGATCAATGAGAGCGGACGTGTTTTCGCGGAGCTCTCGCTGGTCGCGCTGAATTTTGGCATTGTGCTGTGCTTCTTAAGTGCACTAAAACGGCACATACAAAACAAAAACTGAAACCGGATCGGGCGAAAACATAAACGCAAAACTATTTACAGACTGCTAAATCAAACAGAAAATTATGTTCATTACAGTAATAAGCTATATATACAGATATTTACAAAACTACAGTTCAGTTCAGGTCTTCGTCGAGAGCGGACGTGTTTTCACGGAGCTCTCGTCGATTGCTCGTGTTGGGTTTTGACATTGTGCTGCTCTGTGCTAGCTTTATTTGGTATACTATACTATACTAAACTATTCTGCTGTCATATTATTGAAGCGTTGGGTGCAGTCTCTTTCTTGGGTTAGAGGTTTGGTCGTGCTCGTTTGGAAGCACGCCTGTTCCATAGTTGTGTTTTTGTTTGGTTACCTTACTTTTACATATTAGGTTTGAACTGCGGTGTTGAAGGTTTTCTCTCCTGTTGCTGGGTGGCCTCGTGCCACAAACCCTCTGCTGCTATGCCCGGAGGTCGGGATAGCACAATTGTTAAGTTGGAGTTTTCGTCTGGGGTGAGCGTACCTCCCCCACAAGCGTTTGTCGTGTTAAAGAATAATGGAGTTGGTGTTAAGGATATAGAGATGTTGCAGGCGCTTCCAGCCCGCAACACGTATGACCTAAAGTTCAGGTCTGATGCTGCTCGAGTGAAAGGTGTGTCCTGCCTGAAGGGGGTAGAGGGGCTGACTGTCACCCCATATGATCGCTCTGTGGCGGTGACAGTGCTTTACCTGAACTGCGAGGTCGAACAGCGCCTGGTTGCGAGGGTTCTTAGCCAATACGGAACTGTCTCTGACATGCGGTGGTGCAAGTATGGTGAGGGCGAGTTGAAAGGCATTCTAAACGGGAAGAGACAGTTCCGTATGGAACTGAACAGGGACATTCCCTCTTTCCTGTTCATAGGGGGTTCGAAGGCCCATATAAGATACTTTGGGCAGCCACGCACCTGTTTTAAGTGTGGTCAAGAGGGGCATGAAGCCAGGTCGTGTCCCAACAGGCGTTGTGGCAAGTGCCTTCAGGTGGGGCATGACAAGGTAGAGTGTCCCAACAAGGTGCGGTGCAACCTCTGTGGGGAGGAGGGACATGTTTCTGGTGCGTGCCCCACATCGTACTCTGCCCATGCCAGTGTGGATGTGGAGCAGCCCCCTGAACCCTCGCAGCAAGACCCAGAGTATTCCACTCAGGAACTGGAGGAGGCAGCTAATGTTGTGGAACAGGACTTCCTTGCCTCCAAACAAACTCCAGAGGCGGACTCCTCACCGTCCTCCCCACTGGTACCCGTGGGGGTTGACGTTACGACAGTGGAGGAAGATCTACTGCTTTCGTCAGACTCTGAGTCCATCCCTATGTCCCATGATGGGGAGCCTGCCTCGGAGCCTCCTCCGAAGGACCCACCCACCGGGGAGGGCTGGTTTGACCTATGTGAGGGGGAGGAGTCGTCTTTAAAGAGGTCGGCCTCAGGCGACATGTCAGACCCGGGGGTCCAACACCCTGGAACACCCACACCAAGCCCACGGACTAAAAAGGCCAAGTCTGTGGTGGACACGTAGCCACTCCTTTCACCATGGCGGATTCTCTGTCCCTCCTGACTCTGAATGTTAATGGCATGAGGGACAGTCAGAAGCGGAACAGAATTTTTCAGTTTTGCAGGTCGCTGGGTGTGGACTTCGCTTTCCTCCAGGAGACCCACATTGTGAATGAGGACGATGTCCACACCTGGTCTTTTGAGTGGGGTGGGGGGTTGCACGCTTCCTTTGGTTCAACAACATCTTGTGGTTCGGTTATATTAATTTCGCCAAGGTGGGCTACCCTGGTCGGAAAAGTTGATTCTGATCATGGGGGTCGGTTGGTATGCGTTACCATAAGGCACCCTAGTGGTAGCTTTCTACTATGTAATGTGTACGCACCAAATCGGCCCCCAGACAGGAGAAACTTTTTTACAACCCTGTCATCCTTCGTACCTGGTAGTACCCCATGTATCCTGGCTGGAGACTTCAATTCTGTCCCTGACACACAGTTCGATCGTATGTATCCATGCACATCTTCGAGCTGTAGTGTCGGTATGGCGGAGTTGGACATGTTCACAAAGAACCACGACATGGTTGACGTTTGGAGAGTGCAACATCCTGGCTTGTCCGTGTTCACTTGGCACCGCCCTGATGGCACGGACGCCTCAAGGTTGGACCGGGTGTACTCTCCACCTGCGCTGTCACCGAGTGATTGTGAGGTTGTGGCATGTCCAATTTCAGACCACGATGCAGTTACCGTCTCCTTCCAGCCCCCAGAGTCATGGCCAACGGGGAGAGGATTCTGGAAAATGAACACGGATATTCTGACAGAGGCTGACCTTAACGAACAATTTAAAGCCAGGTACGAAGGGTGGCGGACACTGAGGCCGGCCTTTTCAACGGGCTTAGAATGGTGGGATGAAGTAAAGTCTCGCATCAAACAGTTTACAGTTGAGTACTGTGTAGCAAGAGCTCGTCGAAGAAGGGGAGAGTTCCTCTCGCTCTGCTCCAGAGATAGGAACGGGGACACCTCCGCACTCCACGCCATCCAGCAGCACCTTGATCAGAAATTGCACGGGGCCCGCATTCGTGCTCGTGTGCTTTGCGTGGAGGCGAAGGAGAAACCAACCATCAAATTTTACCAGGACGTCACAAAGTATGCCATTGATCGCCGTGTAAGAGCAGTCCGTGACGTCCATGGTACAGTACAGAAGGACCCCATCGACATTGTGGAAGTATATAAGAACTTCTATGAACAGCTTTACACCCAGGGAGATGTCGATGAGGATCTTCAGCAGTCCCTTTTAGATAATATTAACAAGTTCCCCTCTACAGAGCAGAACGATGAACTTGGTTCCCCTTGACTGTCGACGAGCTCTGGAAGGCAGTGGCGAAAATGAAGGCCGGAAAGTCACCTGGGTCGGACGGTATTCCGGTAGAATTCTACAAACGCTTTTGGGGTACCGTGGGACACGATCTCCGCGATGTATTCACCTCCACCTTCCTCGCTGGATCGTTGAGCCCGTCGCAGCGCACAGGAGTGATTACCTTGTTGCCCAAGTCTGGAGACCCCCTTGAACCGAAAAACAAGCGACCAATTACTCTTTTAAATGTGGACTACAAGATCCTAGCGAAAGCCCTTTGTAACAGGCTGGGCTCTGTTATGCCGGATCTTGTAGGTCCTTTTCAGACATGTGCGGTGCGGGGACACAGTATTCAGCAAAACCTCTGGTTGGTGCGGGACTTAGTTGAGTATGTGACAGACCGTGATCTTCCATGTGCGCTTGTCTCCCTCGATCAGGAGAAGGCCTTCGACATGGTTGATCACGGATTCCTTTTTAAAGTCTTGATGAAGTTTAGTTTGAATCCAGGTTTTGTTAAATGGATCGCCTTATTGTATAAAAGTGTATATAGTCGTGTTATTGTAAATGGCCTACCGTCGGACCCCTTCAGGGTCCAGCGCGGGTACGCCAGGGGTGCCCATGTCACCTTTACTCTATGTGTTATTTAGTGAATCCCTTGCGAGAGCCCTCGAAGTTGAGCCTTTGTTCCGCTCTTTTCGCATACCCGGTGGAGCTGAAGTCAAGTGCCTCCAGTATGCTGATGACGTCACATGCGTAGTCTCTGACCTAGCTTCCTTCAGGGCCCTTACTGGCACCCTGTCCACGTTTCAAAGAGCGACAGGTGCCAAACTGAATCCCACAAAGACCAAAGGACTTCGTCTAGGTAAGTGGCGGTGGAAACGGCTACCCTTCACAGCATCATGGGTTGACGACGCCATGAAAATCAATGGTATATGGTTCGGTTACGGCTCTCCCGAGTTACTTACCTGGAATGAGAAAGTGGACCTGGTGGAGGCTAGGATCACAGACTACGGAGGACGCTACATTAGTCTGTTGGGGAAAGTAAGTGTAATTAATCGTTTCATCTACCCTCTCTTGTGGTACCCGGGCACTGTTCTGGCTGCTCCAGAAAGTGTCCTTGTGCGACTTGAGAGGGTTGTCTTTAAGTTCCTATGGTCAGGGAAAACGGAGCTGGTCAAAAGGAAGGTGGTGTACCAGGACCTTCAGCACGGGGGACTTGGCCTTGTGCATTTTCCCTCAAAGCTCCGTTTTCTCCTGGCCAAGTGTATTTTTAGTGCTGTGGAAAGTGAAATGCCATTTTCCTACTTTGTCCGTTATTGGGGGGGAATATCACTCCGTAGGTTCTTTCCGACCCTGTTTAGAAATAGTGCCCCTCACAGTTGGAGGCCTTCGGGGGCATATTGTCACATGAGGGACACTCTCCGTATGATGTCAACAGCAGGGGACGTCTCGCAGTTCAGTGCAGGGGACCTGTACCGGGGCATTTTTGATGACTTGGTCGGCCAGGCCCAACCGAACAACTGTGCATTGGGACCGGAAGTGTGGCGCGTAGTGCACAGCAGGTCACTAGACTACCGCCAGCGAGACCTGTTGTGGCGAATTGCACACGATGCCATCGTTACCAACCTCAAGCGCCTCCGGTGGCGTCTTGGAGATGGCATTTTTCCCTCACTGGGTGCACAAAGTGGGAGAGTGTGCCTCATCTGTTTTGGCACTGTAGCTTTGTGGCCCTCCTCTGGGAGTGGTTTCAAGTCCTGGCTGACCGCCTGACGTTTTGTAACACCTGGGCTGTCAGCCAGGACTATGCTTTGTACGGTCTATCGCCCCCACCATGTAACACAAGTGTTCATGGTATACTCACCTTGGTTTCGGCATCGGTTAAGCTGGCCATATGGAGAGACCGTTGTAATATAGTCTTTAGGAGGGAGGGGAGGCCTGCGGACGTCGTCCTGGCGTCGGTGAGGACGGAGATTAAACTGAAGGTTGAGGCAGACTTCATTCGTCTGCCGAGGTCGACGTTCGGCAGGCGGTGGGGGCCAATTATTTCGGTGAGGGCGGGGCGGGTGGTAGTTAACCTGTAACCATGTGTGATTAAATATGTAAATAGCTTTGTATAGCTACACAAATTTTTGTTTCTTGAGGAATGTTAAGGTTCTGTAAATAGCCTTTGCCTTTGTGTTTTTGTCCGGTCTGGTTTGAGTTCCTGTCCCTTTGTTTCTCAGTGCCCGTTTTGATGCACTTAAAAAGTATACAGATATTTACAAAACTATGTACAGAAAATTATACACACATTGTGCGCATTGTGCTGTACTGTGTTGTGCTGCTTGTTATACTAACATATACTACTGTCATTTTGCTGAAGGGTTGGGTATAGACCTTTTTGCATATACGCAGGTACAAAGCATGCCGGGACGGTTGTCGGGGCAAAGTTCAACAGCTGCGCAATGTACTGTGTAAACATTGAACAGTTGATCGTTGCCTTCATAACAACAACAACAACAAGCACTGTTACGTTCCAAACTCAATTTGAAACGTTCCACAGGACGCATTGGTGCGAAAATGTCTTGACGTTAGTACGGCGAATAGTTTTCTCTCTCAAACGAGTTCTTATCTCAAAGAATATTTACACGAGAGAGGTGTAGTGTGTGGGAGAGAGACACATGCAGAACTGGCAGAAAAATGTTTCTGGGCAGCAAAACTTGACCTGCGAGTGAAGCCTACAGACCGAGAAGCTGAGAAGGAAATTTTTATTGCCAGGGCAGAGAAGCTTTCCTTGGACGGCGGGTGTGTTAGCCTTCCTTGGCCACAAACCCTAACCAGTGGGTGGGAAGATTCACCAGCCAGTCTCCCAGATATAGATGGTTTCAGTATTGAAACATATTTAAAAACAGGTATATGTTCATGATCGAAGTGAACTGTACTGGCTTAGGATCACGTATTTATGATTAGGCCTAGCCTGAAATTCAATTTACCTTGGCCTAGGGGACGAAACTGACGTTTTTTAGGTCCGGGGAGGAAACTACCTTTTTGTAGGGGAGGAAACTAACGGGTCCGGAAACTAATGGACCCCGCCCTGGCCAAGCCCACACCTAGCTAGGTCACAGGTCGTCCTAGGAAGTGTTAGGCCTGTATAATATAGTGGGAAGGTAACACAATGATTATGTATAATGCTAGGAAGACCTGTGGCCTAGGCTTGCCAGGAGCTGAGCTTGGCCTGCAGCCAGCCAAATTATAGGCTGTATGAGAAATTCATATTACAATGTGTCTGCAGTCATGGTAAATACCATAATATTAATATACTGGATAGTGACTGTATCATGAGTCGATCAGTCGAGTTGTGGTCTGTTAGTTTCACCCTTAAAAACTATTACAGAGGTACTTGGACTGCCCATATGCAATCGGTCCTGCAAAGTGTGTAGGGCCAATGTAACAGGCTAATGTATGTAATGATAAACAATTGAAGCTAATTCCTCACTAACAAGGGTCATGTAATTCCACCATAGGTACTTTCTGCCATAGAAAAAGTTCATTTCGCCATAGAAAACGTGCCTTTCTGCCATGGGGGTAAAATACTATTGATATGGGGAAATGGACAAGTGTTTTTTTTTTTTTTTTTTTGGAACGTAAGGTAGAATAGGTTAGAACTTACCACACTTATCAATTATTGGAACTGGGCTGAATGGAGTTTCAAAGGTTTGTTGGATGCATTGTGTTAATCTGTGCTTTACCACTTGAATGGAACAAGACCATTATCCAGTAAACCGTGGTCACATGGCAGTGAACGCTTTTCTATTAACTGTGATCCCTTAGATGTACACGTTCAGTATTCACGTGCAGACATGAGAATAAGTTGATGTCTTTGATTTTTCTAAAGGCTATATTCCCCATAGCTTACAATTAAATTCATCCTGTAGTAAGTATGCCTTGTTAAGGCTATTTAACACTTTTTTAAGCCTGCTTTACACTCCCATTCAATCAATTCAACAAACTAAGTCTTCATCGATCCTCCTCGTTGTCTGACCTGGACTTCCAAAATGTTTCGTTACTTGCAAGGAAAACCAGACCTTTAATTTGTTAGGTTTCTAGAAAGTGCCTTTTTGCCATAGGTTTCGCACCTTTCTGTCATGACGGAAAGGTAAAAACCTATGGCGGAATGTACCTCACTAACATACAGAAAGGTTCCAAGGTAGTTATCCAGTGAGCATCACAGAATGCAAATAAACTAAGTAGCTGACATTATGGACACCGGGGGATAATTGATGTTCCAGGGGTTCAATGTTCCCAAGGTTCGCTGTTCCCATTTTCACATATCTCAGTGATTTGGCGATGATAACAAGGTTTGGGTTCGGGACCATTGAACCTCGGGAACAGCAAACCTTGGGAACATTGACATAGCCCCTGGACACCGATGTTTTACATTTTGCAAGTAGCCATTGCAATTTTAATAGCCTCACATT
This sequence comes from Holothuria scabra, assembly GCA_037179385.1. NCBI lineage: Eukaryota > Metazoa > Echinodermata > Holothuroidea > Aspidochirotida > Holothuriidae > Holothuria > Holothuria scabra. The sequence goes on along the minus strand of CM074183.1, from coordinate 24,091,336 downwards.
TTAATTTTGTTTTTGTTTTCTTTGATGGCAGCCTACAGTCGGTGGAAATTCCATTTCAAATTTTCTTTAAGGTCTTGTCAGGTTAAATTGAGTCTAGTTCAGTTTTCTCATGTTAACTTCCAACACCACATGGGATGACAACAAAAAATAAGCAGAGTTAGAACAAACTTGTTCTATGAAATGAGTTTCTGGATAAATGTCTTTCATACAATACATAAGACCAAGTGTTTGGTCAAACAGTAGGAGCATCCGCCTCTCATGCGGAAGACCCAGGTTCTATTCCCAGGTCAAGTCATACCACAGGCTAAAAATGGAACCTACTGCCATTGTGTGTGATGCTTAACATAGGCAATGGAGTAGAGAAAACAAGCCAGTGAACTATAGTACATCTGGAAAAAAGGCTTTGGCTGGCTCGACTTGAACCAAAAGGTTGGAAACTGGGTCGTAAAACTCCATCAAGCTAACTACCATAACTTCATATAATCCATTGTGGTCTGAAGCCTACAGTGCATGTTAGCTACAGTTATCTTAATCTTTAAAGTTTGTCAATCTTTTATCAAATTTCAGTTGGACGGAAAGTTGGCCTTATCAAGACTGAAGGCAAGGCCACATTAGGACTTGGGAAAGGACTGTACCTCTCTGGTCATGTTGCGGACCTTCAATACCATGGAATAAGCCCAAACATCAATTACTGCTTTGTGCGTGGGAAGGTAAGTAAACATTAAGATCGTGTTAAATTGAGTGAAGATATAGGCTCAAAGCTTTGAAAGAAATGGCAGAATTGTTTTGGGTTTTGATTTGAAGCCTGTTAGCAAGGGTCCAAATACCAGTAATTACAGGTTAATTTCCCTCTCACTCCTTACTTTTCATGTGATCGTCTCTCACCCTCCCTCTCATGCCCTCCCAGGTCTGCCCCTCCCATCCCCATCAGTTAGCATCCCACATACAGTACCCTAATATTTGTTCAGGGGAGGGTACAGTATATATTCCATGTAAGCCAGCCTGAAACTAAATTAGTGAATAGACACCAACTAATCTTAAATTCAGTCTGGGCCTTTCAACCTATTCATCTCTCTTCAGTGGTCCATTCACCTCAGTTTGAGGTAGCCTTGCATGAAGTATCTCTCCCGGGGACCATGTCAAAGGGAGAATGCATCAAACACTGTAATGGAAAAACACAGAAGAAGAAAAAAATGCATTGCAAATCATTAGCTTTATTGACCTCACACTTTTAGAGGCCCATTGGATCTGGATGTAACATGTGGCACAGCCAATGATCAGTGCCACCATCCCAACATGCTATGTAAGCTGCAGTGGTGTTAATATCTTTTAACAAAGGCCGTTACTTATTTCTTACAATGTAACAGTACTTAAAGTGAGCTGTGATGCGAGCATGCAACATAGAAATTAGTAAGTTGTTCTGAACAGTCAGCCATGCAGGTATGTACTATGGCTTAAGAGTGCATACTGTATGTGAGCTTTTGATCCTGGAAATAAGATGACCTTGCATTTTGGAATCAGAGAAAATGCTATCCTCCACCCACAGTATGATATACTGTACTTAGGCCATGTTGACTTTTTAGGCTTGTAAGAGTGATTGCACACTGTACCACCACTCACATCAAATCGCAGCGTAGAGTGCATTTTTTTTGCACACTTACATGAAGGATGGTTACTCAGATAAATCTACAGTATGTAAAATCAATAAAGCAACATACCTAACACACACAGTTTTCCACGGAGTGTGATTTATAGCACAATTAGCTTAAAAAATCTAAATCTCAAGGCTTGTACGTATAGACCTGAAGACAAAGTGTGTCGAATGGTCACACATTAATCGTCATTATAAATTCTAGTCTGTCTCCTTTTGAAATCCCTGCAGACAGCATTTACAGCACATGCTCAAAGCAAAATATGCACACTGTATATACAGAAAGTTGTAAATGTTCACTGTCAACCAGTGCATACTGATTACAGTATACTGCAATTCTTTTACAGGTTAAACCACAGACGAAAACAAGTGCAAATCCTTACAGACCATGGGTGGTCTTGAACAAAGTCCATCAACTTGTTGTTACTGCAGATTGTACTTGCATTGTTGGGTAGGTATACTCTAATTTTTACAATACCCTGCTCTCTTCCTTTTGCACTTTCATACCTGTTGCAGTACCTTTCTCCTATAAACTCAACATATCTCACTTTAGAGATTGGTTATTTTCATTAAAGAATACCTCCACTTTTGAACAAAGTAGGAGAAAGTTATGTAATGTTGGCACATTGCACCAGATTCCCTTTTTCCTTTGTAACTGAATGTCTTATTTGTCTTTGACATTTGATACTGTTTGGAAGTTAATTGGAATACCTTTTCCTGTAGATCTAGCATTGCCCAACAACATATGTGGACAATAGCTAACAATGTTGCTTAATATTCTCTGCAGCTGCATCAAAGTTGTTGATAAATTCGAATGCACTAAATCCCATTGATGCATTACTTTGAAGATAATTATCTTCCAAACACTACATGCTATTGTTATGCAGTTTTTACCTCATTTTCCTATGTATTTTGTACTCAATTAATTTTATCTCTGGAAACTGCCTTCAAGCATTCATCCACCGCCAGTGCTACAGATTTGGCTGCCTGTCATAATTGCTTGGATATTGGATACTGATCCAAGGTCGCATATCATAAGACATTTGAGGTCATTTTAAGTCAAAGTAATGACACTTGCGCCAGTATAGAAAAGAATTCCGGGACCCTTTGTTGAAGGTACCATTGGCACTCTAATCTCCAACTTTGTCTTGACTAATTTGACTACCCATTAATCTATCCAAAACTTATTTGTATTTCCAAGGGGTTTGGGTTTGGAAAATTTTTGTCTATTCATGCTTTCCAAATTTGACATCCCTGCAGAGACCTTATACAGACCATACTTCCAAAATCAATTTTGTATTTATTTTTCTTTCCACTTTCTGCAGAGTGCAGTCAGGATGTAAACACATTGCAGCTCTGTTGTTTGCTGTTGTGGAAGCCGTAGAGAGAGGAGAAAACTACCTCTTCTAAAGCTACATGGGCGATACCAAGCAATAAAAGCTTCAATTGTGTAAACCAGTTGTGGCTGAGGAACTTAATGTTGTTAAAATAAAGGCCACTGCAGATAAGCAAATTTTACATAATCCTAATACATTTTACAGATCCAAATTTGATCCAAGAGCAAATGCTAATCGTCATCACCAATCATTAGAAAATTTTGACTTGAATAGGCTAGCAGAAATTAGCAATGGCAAATGTGGTATGCTTATGTACTTCAAAAGTTCCTACAAAGCAAAATCCTGACATTAATTATATTTCTAAAATTGAAGAAGTTGTTACCTCTAATCCAGCAGAAACAGTTACCTCAGCATTGAAAAAATGTGATGAATTTGCCCCAAATTTTAATAAACAACTGGAGGACCATTTGCGTATTACTTATCATCAACAACAGCAACTAGCTTTAGTAACAACAAATCAGTCACAGTCAAAGTTCTGGCATACTCACAGAATTGGTCGAATAACATCTAGTAATATCAAATTATGTTTTAACAGTGTGAAAGGTACTCCACCTTCACACTTGGGCAACAATTCCCACCATAAACTTACCACTAAACATAAAAGTGTTTTTTGGAAACCAACTGGATTGTGGGTGAGCATCCAGTGTCCCTTTATTGCTGCTTCACCCGATGGAATAATTTCATGCCAACAGTGTGGGAAAGGTTTGCTAGAAATAAAAAATCCCTACAAGTACAGGAATTCAACTGTACATGAATTTACATCAAAAGCAGACACTTGTCTCACTCATTGTAATGGTGTAATTCATCTTGACAGAAAGCATGACTATTATTATCAAATTCAATGGGTGACTGGCTTCCAGTGGTGCGATTTTGTTCTAAGAACTAATTCCCAAATGGATAAGATTTTTGTTAAAAGATTGGTGCAAGATAGCAATTTCATTTCATATATTTTGCCCAAGCTACATTATTTCTTCTGTTGTGGCATTATTCCTGAGCTGAAGAGCAGATCAGTTGAGAGCACAGTCATAAAAAATGCTGTAAAAAATGTAATGAATGACATGTTATATACCATTGACAATCAAATTACATGTAATACCATAATTTTTACTCATGCAGTATTTGTGGTTTGGAGTGCAGTGATGACCCAAAGGTAGAGGCCATGCAGAGTATTGCATGTGATGAATGTGACCAGTGAAGTCATTATGCATGTGTTGGTTTGAGTGGAAATGAAAAATTCCTAAGGAGAAGAATGTCACTCTGGAAGTGTGTTAATTGCAAAGTAGGTAAAAAGAGGAAAGAAGCAGAACCATGAAATATTATAATAAATGTTTATAAGTGCAATAGTATTTAAATAATAACATGAGGTGAAAGGTTGAACGATATATTCAACAAGGGGAAGTTGAGTTGAAAAGAATGTTCAGCCTTTCAATGAATGAAATTATTCACCCTACTGCAGGAATGGAAAACATTCCCTTTTTGTTTTTATTTTCCATGCTGCAAAGTGTGGGATTGAAAAACTTCTCAATCCTCCTTTGATTGCAAAAAGTGTCTGATTTTCTAAGTTCCTGTTCAACTTCCCTCTTGAGGTTTGAATTTCCACAGCGATGAGATACCATATTGCATCCTGTGATTGTGCTCTCACTATCAGTCACATTCTGGTTGACTTTTCTGAAAACTCCCACATTCGTCAATTTAGTTAGTTAGGGTTTTTCCATATTCCAACACAAATGTGTTATAGTGTCATCCCCATATTTGTCAAAAGTACTGCTCTGTGCCAAATCTAAAAGTGCTAAATTACACAGAGACCTTTCTGTCATTCTGAGTTTTCTCCAGGAAAATGAACTTTATAGAAACTTGTGACATGACAACCACTTTTCATTTGTTTAGAAGTTTTAGTTGAATTTTAACCCAACTGTGCTTTTCATAATTGATTTTTATCCCTCCATTCCAGCTGACACCTTATAACACATTCTTGTTGATGTGCTGTAAAACCACATTTAACTAACAAACCATAGGTAAAGCAGTTTTATTCATAGAAGATATAGTTGAGGAATGGAAGTTGAGGAATGCTGGTATTTCAAGTTTACTATGTTTATACTATGAATTAAGGGAAACAAGGGCTGGTTGTAAGTTAACTAATGCAGCACATACAACAAGGGCAGATTCTGTCACGTCAACTAATGTTAGTGGTATTGGTCCTTGTAAAAACATAAATTCCTATAAGCGACCAATAACACGTTCAACATGAATTCTTGAGTTGGCTACAATTTTGGTAGATTTTGCCTCACTAAACGTAAACTGATTTGTACTCCTAGTAGTTCTTTTGAATGGTGGTATGATCAACTTAACTTGTTTATGCAGTAATAATTCTTGAATATTAAATCCTCTATCAGCCATTAAAACATCGCCTTTTTCAAGCTTTTCTATCAAACCACTTATTTTGACCATCTCTTTGTCAGAAGCTGCCCCTCCTGCTGGCTTAGAAATGAAGGAAATTGTTCCTCCTGGTGTGATACCAATTAAAACTTTCAAAGTTGGGGATGATTTGTAATGGCTATAAACTGCACTGTTGATGAGAGCAAGGGAGGGTCGTTGGATTCTTATTTCTGTACAATCAATAATACATCTTAAACAGCCATCATATTATTTGAAACAATTTGGATAATAGGACAAAATTTCTTGTTGTGATGGCCAGTAAATGAAAGGTTTTAATTCTGCAGCTAAAAATGGAAGGCAAGTGGACAGTATTTGAGAAACGCAAAATCTAGAAATATGGAAGCGTAAAGCAATATCATCCTCAATTAAATTAAGCCTCAATTTAATAAGGGTAATGAATATTTCATCTTCTATGGATAAAGTTCTTGCTTTACCTGGTTTGTCAGAGTTATTCAATAGGTACTGTTTGTTGCTGGCAGATTTCTTCCCCCTGTAATATTGCATGTTGACTGCATGGCCCCTAACTTGATCAACTAGCCACTGGAAAAGTTGAAATGAGGGTAGACCTGTGTACTTTTTCACTAAAGAATCAGAATGTGAAATTTTATTAATTGAAAAGCGCTCAGCTGATTCCATACTATTAAGTTTACATTTCATTGATTCTGTTTTTCAAAGTTACTGCAAGTTGTTTTCAAGTCATCAATTTGACTTTCAAGATTTTTGACATATTTAAGGGTACAAGCAAAACAATGGATGGATAAGCAATTACACCTATGTTGGGCCAAAGTATTGATATTTCGTCGTCTGGCAGCCTTCTTTGAAGTTCAGGGTGTTGCGATTCGTCTTTTAAGGATGCGACGTTTAGTTGTTTCATCATCTCCTTTTGCCTCATACCCTGTGGAAAAAGTGAAACGACTTTCTATTCACAGTTATTGCTTACATGTTAATTACTGCCATAACTGCGTGTAATTGATCTATGTGATATTTTAAGCGTTATTTATCTGGCAAAGGAGACTGGAAAGACTGGGATGGGGAAATGAAAACTTTCAATTGCTTTTCTAAAGTAAACAAAGAAAGGGTTATATTTGGAGCACATGCAAAATTTCAGCTGGTTACTTTTAAACAGTCAGTTGACTGGAACCCAGCTCCAGTATACTCTACCCTTATCTTACATGATGCACAGGCGCATAGCTAGGATTGTGTCATGGGTGGGGGGGGGGGGGGGATACAAAATGAGGGAAAAGTCTAAGGACGGAGAGAAAAATCTGCATTGTAAGGTTGGGGTCTAACCCCAAACCGCACCACCACGAGTTCATTAGTGGCATACTAAACAAAAATTGTTTGAAATGTGAAGAAACTGCCATTTCTTTCTAGTTTAAAGGGTATTTTTGCAGCCATATATACCGTAGTTTGAAACAACTGGTAAATTTGTTGTAATTGTTTTCCAAGTATCTTTCATAATATTTCAGGACATGACTTTGCATTCTCCAGATAAAACAGAGAAATACTTGGAGTGAATTTATTTTTAAATAAATATATAACTGCATATATATGTGACTTTTACATTTATAAATAGATCTATAGTATATACATATATATATATATTTGTATATTTTTAATGAAGGGCAAATAATACATTGACTGCTTTGTACAAGCAAAACATATTTTCAGTATGCTCGAAGTTATTATTTGTCACAAATTGTCTGAAGTAGGTGCTAACTTCGTTTCATAAACACCTCTTTTGATTCCCTGCACTCTGTTTGGCCAGAAACCATTTGAGACTGATCTCAAATTGGATAAATTTAAGACCTGTTTCTTGACAGTTGGGAGAATCTGAAGACCGTGCTTTACACCCGCATGGTTCGAACGTGTAAAACATTTCCCCTGTACTATACTGTGAGCCACTGCATGTGTACTGTAGCTATAACTACCGTGTATGCTCGGTACAGTGTATAATGTGCAGTTGTGTCTTGCGTGTGTTTACGTCACTTGCTTGCAAAAATATTTTCTAAGTTCTTCACCTTTTTTGATTCCTTGCCGAAGGCAGGCAAGGAATCTATGCGATGGTGATGTCGTGTGTGTGTATGTGTGTGTGTGTGTGTATGTGTGTGTGTGACGCCTGCTTGTAAACACGATATCTCAAGAACGGTAACCCCCAGGGATCTCAAACTTGGCATGTAGATTGTCCACATTGAGTAGATGGTCCCTATTTTTTTTGGTAGAGGTCAAATGTCATTTGGGGTCACCAGAGGTCAAAATGTAAATACCTTGGAAATTGCTTGTAAACACGATATCTCCAGAAGGAAAAATGTGAGCAATCTCATACTTACCTTGCTGATTGTCCATATTGAGTAGATGGTCCCTATTGTTTTTGATGGAGGTCAAAGGTCATTTGGGGTCACCAGAGGGAAAAAGGTCAAAACCTTGTAAACACTGTATCTCAAGAAGGGTAAATGTGAGGGATCTCATACGTAGCAGGCGGATTGCCCATATTAAGTAGATGATCACAATTATTTTTGGTGGAGGTCAAAGGTCATTTGGGGTCATCAGAGATGAAAAGCTCAAAAACTTGTAAACACCTTATGTCAAGAAAGGTAACTGCCAGGAATCTCATATTTACTAAGTGGATTGTCCATACTGAGTAGATGACCCCTATTGTTTTTATTGGATGTCAAAGGTCATTTGGGGTCATCAGAGTTCAAAACATCTACACCTTGCAAACACTACATCTCAAAAGAGTATATAACTGTTGAAGTTAATATCCATGAGCAGTTAGGGTGAAAGGGTAAGAATAATTTGGCATGTGTAATGTAATAGGCATAGGGTATATAATTTTTTTGGAACAGTTTATTAACTTCACTATGTAAATTCTTTAGTGAGGTAATTTTGAAAATGCATTTGTAAAGTACTGAAGCAAACTCATAGGAAGAAGGTCTAAGGTGCACAAAAAGGCACATCACATGGTAGTTACTGTACAGAATGTTGATTCTGGCATGAAATTGTGCCCTGTTATTACATTAAGTTCCAAGTATTAATACATGAAAAAGTGAGCAGAGCAAAATATAAAATCTTAAAAGGCAAAATCTGTTCATCAGGCTGGCATACATGCTTCAATGCTCATGGGTATGCTGATTTTGCAGCCACAAGTAAATAGATTTTCATGAAACTGATGTGGAACATTTGAGTTTAAACAGTCTGTATATAAGGGTCATTTAGGGACATTGTCTGAAAATATTAGAAGATGTTTCTGTGCACACTAAGTAGATGACTGATATGGAACTTCATAAGTATAAACTTTGAACAGAGAGTACTCTGTGTGATGCACAAGAATCTCTTTTATAACATACCTACATTGCTTTTTCAATAACCTTAAAGAAAACCTGAAGAAAACATTAAATTTAGTGGCAAAAAGTGCTAATATTTGACAAACCTTGTGCCTACTGTCCTCATGAGGACATGTGCATGCAAGCATGCATTAATTGGAAGTGGGAATTGATTAATTAGATATACCACAGTTAGTTAGTTTTACAAAAAAGAACCTAATTTACACTGATCATTTGGTGTCAAATACCCTTCAGCGCACATGAACTGTCGTTGCCTAATAGAGTGAATCAAATAGTGACTGACCCATTGTTTGCCATTTGGTCACAGTTATCTCGCCCAATTTTTCACAGTTGACTGCCAGTTATCCCCACAGTGTCCTGAAGGATTACCTCATACAAACATACAGCTCAATTGACTTAAGCTTTTTACTGTATAAGTGGTGTTAATTGACTCTTATAAACCCTCTGAAGAAAGCTTATTTTTATCTCAGTACATAACCATGACAGCCCATTGTTTGTATATACTCCTATTTCCTGCCATTCCCTGCAGGCATTCAGTACTGTTTTTGTGGTCAAAATGTCAGACTTCCATGAATGTCACACCTCTGCTAAATCCAGCATAAAATAACTGTCCACATTATCTTGTCTCATCTGACCACAAATTAAAGTTGTTTGCCTAGCCATTGTCTGGAGATGGAGAAGTTCATGTACACTGATCAAGTTTCTAAACTGAAAGTCATCTTAGAAATACTGTAGATTGACACCCTTCAGAAATTAGTGTCCTTTACATAGAAGCTGGTGGAATTGAACAAATAGTGTGTTTGTATAAGGAATTTTGTTGAACAAAACTTTAAACATTGGTGACTGTCTAGATTGGTGTTTCTGCTTTACAGTTTCAATATGCTCTACAGTGATTATTTGTCACTTAGTTTCATTCTAGAATTTGTTTTAAATTTTTGATAGCATAAAATGTATGAGCATACTACTTGCCTCATCTCTGCTTATATCTGGATAACCGCACCAAAAAAGTAACCCCTGTGTGAAGGATTATATAGCTATGTCAAATATCATCATCGAGTGGGAATTCGTCTCACATTTCATTTTTATCCATGTCACTATCCCCCCGCCCCCCCCAAAAAAAAGTGTACCATAAAGCTTAATGCATAGAACCATTGCTTCAAGATTACCCTTTATGACACTTTTCAAAAGTATTAAGATTTAATTTTGCATTGCTGCTGTCATTTAAAAGTAGTTCAGGTAATAAGAGCAAGCATAAAGTTGTATACTGTGTATCAAACAAGGAAAACTTGTACTGGATGTTATGCTGTACCTACAGTATAAGTAGACAAAAGGCGAATTAAAAGTCTTGTTAAATTATGGATTAATAGGGATATCTGCTTTTGTTAATTTGCAAAGGATACCATAAACAATGGGTGGGGCATTTCCCCCATAAAGCAAAAATTGCCATCAGTAATAGCCAAGGTTACACATCTCTGTTCAGATGTCTCTTTAGGCTTAGTCTCACATACCCCGCAACACCCAGTGTTAACTCGTGTTTACAATCAGACAAAACCACCGGCTAACCCCGTGTTTTCCAGTCTGTGTTCTCACATACCCAGTGTTTCGTTGATTGGATAGTGTTACCATAGTAACGAGACCAAATATTTCACACACCGATTACAGCAAAATGTAAGAAAATACCTGTCATCAGTGCTATAAATACCTGTGACCTTGCTTAATTAAAACAAACACGATGTTTAAAACTGCTTAACCCTGCGATTTGAGGTGGATTGAAATTTAAACACTGACCCCGCGTTAACCCGCGTTCCCACGTTACTCGAGCGTGAGGTAATACAGTGTTACCTCGAGCGCGGGGTATGTGAGAACACAGTATTTGATCCAATGCTTGTAGGAGAGTGTGTCGATGAGGGCTTGTTTAAACACTAACCTCAATGCAGACTTTTCGAAACATAGAGGCATCTGAACATAGAGACTTCAGAATGGAGAGCTGTCCCCATTGACCAAACTTTTGATAAAAATGGTTTCAAAATACCGCTTTATCAAGTAATGAGACAGATTTCTGGAATATTAAAGCTGTGTGAGAAATTCCTCTTGTGTGTGGAGATCAAAGGTTTGAGGTGACAGATCAAACTTTGTAGACATAATATTTTTAGGGGGATAACTGTGAGGGATCTCATACCATGGTGGTAGTACTTCCATACTCATTCTGTACTAAGCTTAATTTTGAATTACTCATGTTGATGGACGTGTTGGTAAGGTGATCACTATTGTTTTTAAGGGGACAAAAGGTCATTTTGGGTCACATGAGGTCAAAAAATTTGACCCTACTAGTATTATATTTCAATTAAGTAGGATAATTTTATGGGATCTCATGCATGTCATGTTTGTTTCCATGTTTGCTATGATAAATCATACGGCAAGGAATCACTAAGCCTGTTGGCTTTCTAGTTTTGCATTGGGTTGTTTGCCTCCATCTTAAGAAACTAAACCAAGTCGTCACAGAGGCTGAGAAGACCTGGACTATTGCCTTGTTCTGCACAGCCTCTATGATATTATATTTGAGATCAGGGCATCCTTGCATCTATTCCCTAAATATCTATTCCCTAAATACCTTTCAGGTAAAGAGATGGATGGGCATCAGCAGGAAATGGTTGACCATGCCTGAAGTGGTTACTGCAAACCATGGTGTTCCTGTTGACAGAGTAATTCTTGTAGCCAAGAACTTTACTCCAGATCTTAAAGTTCTTCTCAGGACAGCGATGGAATTTCAGTTGTCTCACATGACCTTTTATGATGTACCTACAAAATAAAATCAACAAAAAAAAAAAAAAGTTAGTTAATGAACAACTACTTTCAGAAATAAACAGGTTTTTGGATAGCTTGTTATTGTTTGGTAAATGTTTAGGGAATTAAACTGTTATACTAGGCCCTGCAGGCAGTTTTCATGAAACATAACTCTACACTAAGCTAATAGATTTGTAGGATATCCCTCCAAAATTGTCATTCAGCTTTTTAACAATGTCTCAACACCCTCATTTTATCAGTTGTTAAAATATTTTTTTTTATTCTAACCTTGCTAAGTTGCTGTCCAACTGGCCTAATAATGAAAAGCTAACCACATGGGTTATAGGCTAATTAAATTTAGAGACCCTTTGATCAATTGAACCATATTCAAGTGCCCTTTTTCAGATTTTGCCTGCTATCCCTAGGCCTAGATCAACTGCTGTAGATGTATCTTTGCTTTTCTTACCATTACATGAATGAACGTCTGACTTCCCCGCAGTCTGAGTTATTAGAAAATTTGTCCCCTTGAACTGGGAATGATGGCTTGGTGGACATAATTACTACTGAAAATATCAAGAAATAATGCTCTGATTATTAATACATTTTTGGTTAATTTTGGGAACATGAATTACTATAAAAAACTATTGGGTTTCAGTCTCTCCCTTCAGTCAGAAAAAGCTCACCTTTGTTTATGTTTGCATTTTATGCCTAGACCTAGGCTAGGTTGTCCAGTGTTTATAATTTAAAATTAACATAACATAGGCTAACAGGTTAAATTATTCAGGCCTAGTAAAGTGCATTTCACTGATTTACTGATTTATTCATACCACAGATAGACTCACATCTATGATTAAGGGATAGGCTAGCAGATTATATATATAGAATTATAACCAACAGTAACACTATGAGTATGAGTGTATCGTCAGTGTTTGAATTGATAGAAGAGTAGCCATAAAGTTAAGACTTGCATAACTTAACTGTTACTGTTAGGCCTAGGCTAAGTTAGGCCTAACGTTAGTAAGGCCCAGTTAGGCTTGCCTAGGCTGATTTGATTGTTGCAGACGAACCATGGACCAACGTACCTGTCAGGATGTTGGCGATTATTAGGGCAACCATACACAGCACATCTTTTTTCCCCATCCTTTCAAGTGGATTTAATCAGTTGATAAATATTTGCCCAAATATTGCAGGACGATAACTGTCTTCTGTGAAACAAGTGCTTACAGTCTGTTGACGGATATGCAGACGTGTGCGGTCGATATTAATTAACAAATTTCGAGGGCGGATCACTTCGATTTTGCATTCAACATGCATTGCATGCGCACGGCCGTACGGCAAGGCCCATTTCATGATATGATTAGTTGAAAGTTTATGTTACCCGCGCAAATTGTGTTGTGCTTTTTACGTACGTAGAAACGGGCACGGAGAACCAATAACAGAACTCAGACCAGACGGGACAAAATGATAACTTGAACTATGTACAGAATTCATACCATTACGGACGCAAACCAAGATTTTTGTGTCAATAATCTACAAAACCCACCCAGACCCCAACCCAGTACCCAGGGCTATTTACAAACACCTATTTACACATTACCAAATCAAGCAGGAAACATTTACAAAGACCGCCCCCGAGAAGCAAAACACAGGCCTATTTACAAATTAACTATCACCCGCCCCGCCCGCACCGAAACAATTGGCCCCCAGCGTCTGCCGAACGTGGACCTCGGCAAACGAACAAAGTCGGCGTCGACCCTCAGTTTAATTTCCGTCCTCACCGACGCCAACACGACGTCGGCAGGCCTCCCTTCCCCCCTAAAAACAATATTACATCGGTCTCTCCAAACAGCCAGCTTGAAGGCCGAAACAAAAGTCAGTATGCCACGAACACTTGTATTGCATACAATGCATAGTCCTGGCTGACCGCCCAAGTGTTGCAAAACGTTAGCCGGTCAGCCAGGGCTTGAAACCACTCCCATAGGAGGGCCACAAACTCACAATGCCAAAACACATGAGGCACACTCTCCCACTTTGTACATCCAGCCCGGGGGCATATGCCATCTCCAAGACGCCAGCGAAGACGCTTGAGATTGGTTACAATGGCATCATGCGCAATTCGCCACAGCAGGTCTCGCCGGCGGTAGTCTAGTGACTTGCAGTGCACTACGGTCCACACTTCTGCCTGTAAGGCATAGTCAGTCGCTTTGATGGACCCTGCCAGCTAAGTCATCAAAAATGGCCCGGTACAGGTCCCCCGCGCTGGACTGCGAAACCTCCCCTACAGTTGACATCATACGGAGAGTATCCCTCATGTGACAATATGTCTTCGAGGGTCTCCCGCTGTGGGGCACACTATTACTAAACAGGGACGGAAAGAACCCACGGAATGACAATCCCCCCCAATAACGGACAAAGTATGCAAAGGGCATCTCACTGTCGACAGCACTAAACGCACACCTTGCCAGGAGAAAACGGAGCTTTGAGGGAAAATGCACAAGGCCCAGGCCCCCATGTCTAAGTTCCTGGTACACAACCTTTCTTCTGACCAGCTCCGTTTTCCCTGACCATAGGAACTTAAAAACGGCCCTCTCAAGTCGCACAAGGGCACCCTCTGGAGCAGCCAGAACAGTGCCCGGGTACCACAAGAGAGGATAAATGAAACGATTAATAACTGTTACTTTCCCCATTAGACTAATGTAGCGGTCCCCATAGTCTGTCATCCTAGCCTCCGCCAGGTCCACCTTCTCGTTCCAGGTAAGTGACCCAGGTGAGCCGTAACCAAACCATATACCATTGATTTTCATGACATCGTCCCCCCCAAGATGCCACGAAGGGCAGTTCGTTTCCATCGCCACTTACCCAAACGGAGTCCTTTGGTCTTTGCGGGGTTCAGTCTGGCACCAGTCGCTCTTTGAAAGGTAGACAGGGTGTCAGACAGGGCCCTGAAGGAAGCTAGGTCAGAGACCACACACGTGACATCATCGGCATACTGGAGGCACTTGACTGTTGCTCCACCAGGAATATGAAAAGGTCGGAACAAAGGCTCTTCTTGAAGGGCCCTTGCGAGGGATTCACTAAACAATACATAGAGTAAAGGTGACATGGGACATCCCTGCCGTACCCCACGTTGGACTCTGAAGGGGTCCGACGGTATGCCATTAACAATTACACGACTATATACATTATTATACAATAAAGCAATCCATTTAACAAAACCCGAGTTCAAAGAAAACTTCTTTAAGACTTTAAAAAGAAATCCGTGATCAACCATGTCGAAGGCCTTCTCCTGATCGAGGGAGACAAGCGCGCATGGAAGATCACGGTCCATTACATACTCTACTAAGTCCCGCACCAACCAGAGGTTCTGCAGAATACTGTGTCCCCGCACCGCACATGTCTGAAAAGGCCCTACAAGATCCGGCATGACAGTACCTAGCCTGTTGCAAAGGGCTTTCGCCGGGATCTTGTAGTCCACATTTAAAGAGCGTGATCGGGCGCTTGTTTTTCGGTTCAAGGGGATCTCCAGACTTGGGTAACAAGGTTATTACACCTGTGCGAGGCGCTCAACGAACTAGCAAGGAAGGCAGAGGTGAAAACATCGCGGAGATCGTGTCCAACGGTACCCCAAAAGCGTTTGTAGAATTCCACAGGGACACCGTCCGACCCAGGCGACTTTCCGTCCTTCATTTTCGTCACCGCCTTCCAGAGCTCGTCAACAGTCAATGGGGAACCAAGTCCATCGTTCTGCTCTGTAGAGGGGAACTTATATTAATATTATCTAAAAGGGACTTTTGAAGGACCTCGTCAACATCTGCCTGGGTGTACAGCTGTTCATAGAAGTTCTGATATACTTCGACAATGTCGAGGGGGTCCTTCTGTACGATACCATGGACGTCCCGGACTGCTTTTATGCGGCGATCAATGGCATACTTTGTGACGTCCTGGTAAAATTTGATGGTTGGCTTTTCCTCCGCCTCCACGCAATGCACGCGAGCAAGAACACGGGCCCCGTGCAATTTCTGATCAAGGTGCTGCTGGATGACATGGAGCGCGGAGGAGTCCCCGTTCCTATCTCTAGAGCAGAGCGACAGGAACTCTTCCCTTCTTCGACGAGCTCTTGCTACACAGTACTCAACTGCGAGACTTTACATCATCCCACCACTCTAAACCCGTTAGGAAGGCTTTTTTTAGTGCATTGAAACGGCACATACAAAACAAAAACTGAAACCGGATCGGGCAAAAACGTAAACGCAAAACTATTTACAGAGTGCTAAATCAAACTGAAAATTATGTTCATTACAGTAATAAGCTATATATACAGATATTTACAAAACTATGTACAGAAAATTATACACACAGATATTTACATAGCATTTACAAGCCCCTTACATACCCACCCTTTTACAAATTGACCACCACACGGTCCCCCCTCACCGAAACGAGTGGACCCCATCGCCTACCGAACGCCGACCTTGGCAAACGAACGAAGTCGGACTCAACCCTCAGCCTCACCTCCGCCTTCACCGATGCCAGGACGACGTCCGCAGGCTTCCCCATCCCCCTAAAAACAACGTTACATCGGTCTCTCCATAATGCCAGCTTTATGGAGGCCGAAACAAAGGAAGTATGTCCTGAATACTTGTATTGCATGGCGGGGGTGAAAGACCATACAAAGCATAGTCCCGGCCGACCGCCCATGTGTTGCCCATCGTCAAGCGATCGGTCAGGGCTTGGAACCATTCCCAAAGGAGGGCCACAAATTCACACTGCCAAAACACATGTGACACACTTTCCCACTTTGTGCATCCAGTGCGTGGGCAAATTCCATCTCCAAGACGCCACCGAAGACGCTTGAGATTAGTCACAATCGCATCATGTGCGATTCGCCACAACAGGTCTCGCCTGCGGTAATCTAATGATCTGCTGTGGACCACACGCCACACTTCCGACCCTGAAGCATAGTGATTGGATTGGACCTGGCCAACCAAATCTTCCAAAAAACAGCCTGATATAGGTCCCTTGCACTTAACTGCGAAACGGCCCCAACTCTAGATATAATTAGGAGCGTTTCTCTCATTTGACTGTATGTTTCCGAGGGCCTCCAGCTGTGGGGTTCACTGTTACTAAACAGGGAGGGAAAGAACCGACGGAATGATAATCCCCCCCAATAACGGACAAAATACGCAAAAAGGATTTTGCTGTCTACAGCACTACAAACACACTTGGTCAGGAGAAAACGGAGTTTGGAAGGAAAGTGCACAAGGCCCAACCCACCACGCCTAACATCCTGATATACCATCCCTCTTCTTACGAGCTCCGTCTTCCCTGACCATAAAAACCTAAACACAGCCCTCTCGAGACGCAACAGGACACCCTTTGGAGCAGCCAGAACAGTGCCTGGATACCACAAAAGGGGATAAATAAAACGATTGATAACTGTCACCTTTCCGAACAGGCTAATGTGGCGCTCGCCGAAGTCCTTCAACCTAGCTTCCACCAGGTCAACTTTCTCATTCCAGGTAAGTAACTCGGTTTGCCCATAACCAAACCATATGCCGTTGATCATTATGGCGTCATCTACCCATGATGCAGCGAAGGGCAGTCTTCTTGACCGCCACTTACCTAGGCGAAGTCCTTTGGTCTTACTGGGATTCAGTCTGGCACCTGTGGCTCTTTGAAACTTAGACAACGTGCCAGTAAGGGCCTTGAATGAAGCTAGGTCGGAGACTACGCATGTGACGTCATCAGCATACTGAAGGCACTTAACTTCAACACCACCGGGAATGTGAAAAGGTTGAAATAAAGGCTCTACTTGAAAAGCTCTTGCTAATGATTCACTAAACAATACGTATAGTAATGGTGATAGGGGGCATCCCTGCCGTACGCCACGTTGGACACTGAAGGGGTCTGACGGTAGGCCATTAACGATAACCCGACTGTTTACACTATTATACAATAAGGAGGTCCATTTAACAAAAACTGGATTCAAACAAAACTTCTTCAAAATTTTAAAGAGGAATCCATGATCAACCATGTCGAAGGCCTTCTCCTGATCGAGGGAGACAAGCGCACATGGAAGATCACGGTCCATCACGTATTCAACTAAGTCCCGCACCACCCAGAGGTTCTGCTGAATACTGTGTCCTCGCACCGCACAAGTCTGAAAGGACCCTACAAGATCTGGCATAACTGTGCCTAGCCTGTTGCAAAGGGCTTTCGCCAGAATCTTGTAATCTACATGTAACAAGGTGATTGGCCGTTTGTTTTTCGGTTCGAGGGGGTCTCCTGACTTAGGCAGCAAAGTTATTATGCCTGTGCGCTGCGAGTGGCTCAATGAGCCAGCAAGGAAGGAAGCCAGAGACGAATACGTCACGGAGATCATGTGCTACGGTACCCCAGAAGCGTTTATAGAATTCTACTGGAATACCGTCGGACCCAGGTGCCTTTCCGCCTTTCATCTTCGCCACTGCCTTCCAGAGCTCGTCAACAGTCAAAGGGGAGCCAAGTTCATCATTCTGATCTTTAGAGGGGGTTTTGTCAATATTATCTAATAGGGACTTTTGAAGGTCTTCATCGACATCTGCCTGGGTATACAGCTGCTTATAAAAGTTTTTGTACTCTTCTACAATGTCGAGAGGGTCCTTATGTACCACACCGTGGGCGTCACGGACAGCTTTTATGCTGCGATCAATGGCATACTTTGTGACGTCCCGGTAGAACTTAATGGTTGGTTTCTCCTCCGCCTCCACACATTGCACACGAGCACGAACCCGGGCCCCGTGTAGTTTTTCATCAAGATACTGTTGGATTGCATGAAGTGCGGAGGGGTCCCCGTTCCTCTCCCTAGAGCAAAGTGAAAGGAACTCCCCCCTTCTTCGACGAGCTCTTGCTACACAGTACTCCACTGTAAAACGTTTGATGCGGCTCTTTACATCATCCCACCACTCTAAACCTGTTGAAAAGGCCGGCCTCAAAGTTCGCCACCCTTCGTACCTGGCCTTAAAATCTTTGCTATATTCAGCCTCCGTTAGAATATCTGTGTTCATTTTCCAGAACCCCCTCCCTACTGGCCATGACTCTGGGGGTTGGAATGAGACAGTAACTGCATCATGGTCCGAAATTGGACATGCCACAACTTCGCAATCACTTGGTGACGCTCTTGAGGCGTCCGTGCCATCAGGGCGGTGCCAAGTGAACACGGACAAGCCAGGATGCTGCACTCTCCAAACGTCAACCATATCGTGATTCTTTGTGAACATGTCCAACTCCACCATACCCACACTACAGCTTGAAGATGTGAAGGTGGACATTCGATCAAACCGTGTGTCAGGGACACAGTTGAAGTCTCCAGATAGGATACAAGGGGCACAGCCAGGAACGAAGGATGGCAGGGTAGCAAAAAAATTCCTTCTGTCTGTAGGTTGGTTAGGGGCATAAACGTTACATAGGAAGAAATTCCCGGAAGGATGTTTGATGGTGATGCATACCAATCGACCCTCATGATCATGATCAACCTTTCCGACCAGGGAAGACCATCTTGGAGAAACTAAAATGACAGATCCACAGGAAGATGCGGAACCAAAGGAAGCGTACAAACCCCCACCCCATTCGTAGGACCAGGTGTAGACATCGTCCTCATTAACAATGTGAGTCTCTTGGAGGAAAAAGAAGTCCACACCTAATGATTTACAAAGTTGGAATATTCTGGACCGCTTCCGACTGTCCCTCATGCCGTTAACATTCAGGGTCATGAGGGACAGGGGACCATTCATGAAATGTGGAGTGTGAAATTACAAAACTGTCTCTGACCTAGCCTTTTTATTACATGGATCTGGTGCTGGTGGCACAGAAGGACTAAGTCCCCCTCCCCGGTCGGACACCTCCCCTGAGGCCGACCTTTTCAACTTGGGCTCAAGTTCAACGGCCTCACACAAATCAAACCAGCCCTCCCCAGATGGTGGGTCCTTTGGTGGAGGCTCTGAGGCAGGTCCTCCCACATCTGACGTGGCAGTGTCAGACTCCGAATCCGATGACAGTTGAAGGTCATTCTCCACTGTCAGTATTCCAGCCTCCCCAGGAGCTGGTGGGGGGTTGGGAAGGGCCTACCTCAGGGTTCCCACAGACCACCTCACATCCCTTAGAAGCTAGGAACTCTTGTTCCACCTGATGTGCCACCTCATCAGGCGTAGGGGACCGGGGATCCTCCACCATTGGTTCAGGGTCTGAAGAGGGTTCACCTGCCGGCTCCACATCTGCACTTGCACATGCAGAGTACGATGTGGGGCAGGCACCAGAAACATGTCCCTCCTCCCCGCACAAGTTACACCGCACATCATTGGGACATGTTGCCCTCTCATGCCCCAACTGCAGGCATCTGCCACAACGTTTGTTAGGCATGACTTGGCCTCATGTCCCTCCTCTCTACAGTGAAAACAGGTGCGGGGCTGACCGAAATACCTGATGTGGGCCTTCGAACCCCCTATGAACAAGACGGAGGGAATGTCTTTCTTCAGCTCCATACGGAACTGTCTCTTTCCGTTGAGAATTCCGGCCAAATCACCTTCATTATACTTGACCCAACGCCAGTCAGAGACAGTTCCGTACTGCCCTAGAACCCTCGCCACCATTCATTCATTCATTCATTTATTAATTTCGTCCGTACAAATATAAACTGAAATATAGAACCGGACAGGGACACTAGAAAAACAATAGTTTAACCCCACCAGGCCCTGATCCACCTCAAAATTGAGGTATAACAGTCACTACCACAGAGCGATCATATGGGGTGACAGTTAGACCCTCCACACCCTTAAGGGAGGAAACCCCCTTTAATCGGGTAGCATCAGTCCGGAACTTCAAATCATACGTATTTCGGGATGCAAGGGCCTGCAGCATCTCTATATCCTTTACCTCTACCTTATTGTTCTTCAACACAGAAAAAACATGCTGGGGTGTAACATTCCCCCTCGACTCAAACTGCAACTTAACGATACTGCTATCCCGACCTCCGGGCATAGCAGCAAAAGTTTGTGGCACAAGGCCACGCAGCAACTAGAGAGAAAACTTCAGCACAGCAGTTCAAACCCAGGCAGGGAAAAAATAAAGGAACCCAACAATAAACTATAAACCAGGCGTGCTTAAAAACGAGCACGGCTAAACCACGTCCCCAAGCGAGAGACTACACCCAATATCAAACACTTCAGTAAAAGGAAGGCCGGTCTCAATGTTCGCCACCCTTCGTACCTGGCTTTCAATTGTTCGTTATAGTCTGCCTCCATTAGAATATCTGTATTCATTTTCCAGAACCCCCTCCCTGAAGGCCATGACTCAGGGGGTTGGAAGGAGACAGTAACTGCATCATGATCCGAAATTGGACATGCCACAACTTCACAATCACTCGGAGACAAAGCCAGGGGAGAGTACACCCGGTCCAGCCTTGAGGCGTCCGTGCACTCTCCAAATGTCAACCATGTCGTGATTCTTTGTAAACATGTCCAATTCCGCCACGCCGACGCCACAGCCCGAAGACGTACAAGAGGACATACGGTCAAGCTGCTCGTCGGGGACACAGTTAAAATCTCCAGCCAGGATACAAGGGGCACTGCCAGGAACAAAGGATGGCAAGGTCATGAAAAAGTTCCTTCTATCTGAAGGGCCGTTCCAAGAATAAGTGCCCAATTGAGCTATGGAACAGTCAAAAAATACAACTAAGCATTTACCATTGGAATGTATCTATTTAGAAACTTTAATGGGTCTATAATACTGTTTCAATAATGGGTGCTTTTTAAAACCTCTTGAAGTTTGTGAAAACCTGAATTCTGGGAATGGTACTAATTGACTCAATAAACACGTGGTAAGATACGTTATCATGGTTTAAACAGCCGACGAAAGCAAAATACCAAGCACTACTTGTTATTCCTGTTTATTTTTATTTTGCTGTAGTCACATTTTTTCAAAACTCATACTGTTTCAGGATTTTTAAACTTTCCTTTTGAAAAGAATTCGCCCCACAAACAACTCCTTCGTTTAAAATCTGACCAGTTTATGTGTCATAACATCGATTTAAAGTTTTCAATAACTGTTAAAAAATGAACTGATATGATAAGTTGAGAGTTACTAATTTTAAACAATACGCAAACCACCATGAAATATTTTCAAAAACAGCGGCTGAAATACTTGGAATAGGCTACTGACATCCTCACTTACATTAGGTAACTTCAGGTAACGTATCTGAGGCAAGCAAATCTAGAAATCCCAAATTATGCAAACATCGAATAAGAACTAGCACAGTAATTACTTTGCGCAAAAGTATTATCGCAGAAGTATTTGTGAATACTTAATGGCTGATGGTCCATTCGCAATTGAAGTGAAACAAGTTAAACGTCTGAACAACCCAAAACATCAACCAATGAAATGACAATTTTCGTTTTTAACATGAACTGCATGCAGAAAAAAACATATGATTGGTTACGAGATAGTTGTTTCAAACAATACGAAAGCCATTATTGCTTTTTATTTGAAATGAAATCAATTTAAATCGGTGAAAAAGTCCACTATGGTCATCAACTCATCGGATAACTACAGGTAACGTATCTGATCAAAAGGATTGAAAAATCTCAAAACATCTCAACATCGGTTAAGAACTAACATAGCAATAAATTCGCCCGAAATACTTATTGCGAGAGTCCATTTGTGAAGTTTTATATGGCTACTGATTCACTAAATCGTCTTGTTTACATTGTAAGTCCTGGTATGATTATGTAAGAATATCCTCATACCGAAATTATTCCATCTGTTTAACTTTATCGTTGAACAGCTGGGTTATCTTCCTGTGTTCTTCTTCCGAAATGAAGAATGCTCTCTCCGACCGACCGACAGGTGTTACTGACTGGATCGTTGTCAGGATATCTTCGAAGCCAGTCCAGATGCAGTCAGGGGACTTGGCCACTTGTACTGGTGTTTCATGCATGTGACTCCTCGTGTTTCTTTCATGAAGGTGATTTTCATATCTTTATCTCCTTCGTCCACATGTTTAACAATCCCAATGTACCACTTATTGCCGTACAAAGCGGCGACATATTCCCCAACATTTGCTGGCGCTACAGAGGTTTGTTGATTGGCTTTATTGGCTTTTTTGCGGGTCCATCCATCACACACGCCGTTAAAAGCCAGGCAACCGCTACAATAACACGACGTTTCCCTGACGAAAATCGATTTTCTATCTTCCGCCGGTACCACGGCGTGGATTTTCATTGTTCCCGGAAAAGGCTTCGAGTCAAGTAGGCTGTTAACCATTGTTTCAGCTTCGTCATATTCCACCCTCGTGTAGAGCTCGTATTGGATCTTAGATTCTTCACATGATGTTCCCCATGCAAAGTAGTCCTCGGCACATTGGATGGTGGCTTTGCCTTGCTTCACTGCATCTGCTGCCTGACGTTTAGACGTACCCCCGATACCATCACACACGCTCTTCCCGTGTCCACTCTCAAAGTAGTTCCACCTGGCGCTAACACCAAAGATGCTCTCGTGTAGCCGGACCATGTTGAACACGAATCTGTTCCTATATTGAGACGATGGGCTGTCTGTAAAGTAATGTATCATTTTAACACCTGGAAGTGCGGTCTTGATGAGTGATACCAGCTTCTTCATTATGGTTACAACTGCTGATGCGTTGTGCTCTCCTAGCTCTGAAACAAACACGTAGCTAATATGTTGCAGCTGAGTCGACGGATCTCCATAGTAAACGACAGTGGGATGAAGAGTCACACCCTCTTGATTCCAATACGCAGATTGCACTTCATCTGCAGTGACACACGTAAAATTTTCAGCAAAGTCCATCTGTACGATGACATGACCAGCAGGTAAAGTTTGCTTCAAGTCACGGAGAGCCTTGAACTGTTCTTTCATTCTGTGAATATGCCCTAAGAAGGATTCGTAATCCTTCATCATTATTTCTTGCAGAGTTTACTTTCTTAATCGTCATTCTTTTCTTTCCGTCGTTTCTCTTTACCTTCATCCATTGCTCATATTCAATATCATAATCTGCATTCACGCAAGCTAGAAGTGTGTTGAGTCTATCGAGAGTTAGCTCGGAAGCAGCCTTTTCGGGATGCACTGGACAATCGATACCTATCTCAACAAGTGTTTTCAGCTTAAACGCAATATTCTGGTGGATGGCACAGAGGCATACATTCCGCGACAGTGCTGATGTTAGTTTTACGTGCTTTGGTCTTAGACTGCAGAAAGCCGTAAGCCCTAATGTGATGGTCGGATTTTCTCCAATAAATTTCTTGAAGAGATTTGTCAAGTAGTCGTTCAGGATTCTTGTTTGTCGCTTCTCGTTTTGTCCACATTTTGTAACATCTCTCTTGCCGGGCAGACATCTACTAACGTCATCTCTCTCGTAGAAGGACATGACCTGGTTTCTCACTTCACGTATTACCTGACCACGATACGTTATACGTTTGATCGTTTTACCCGGAGACTTTGCGAGGGTTTTTCTCCTAGCGTCGATTTGAACCGAAAGTGTCCTCATCATGCGGTACTTCTTGATTATTCTGCCAGACGTAATCTGCCTAAGTGACGAATGCCCCCTCTTCCTTGACTCTGCCGCTGCGGTTTCTCGGAGTTGAGCCGTAATTACATTGGCAAACAGCACTTTCTTCCTTAGGGATACATCAACGGGTACACCTCGTAGGTCCCTCCTCGTTTGCCTTCTTGGTGTCAGATTGTGATTGTGTTTTTCCCGCTGGTCACGCCTCTGAATGGTTTTAATGCGGCGCCTGAGCATCGCGTTCTTCTTTTCTAAGTTTTTTATTTTGGTCTTTGCGGTACGCAAGGCCTTCGACCTACGAATTTCCTTTCTCCTAACGGGGAACCTAAATCCTATCTGTAGTGGGGATGGTGATGACCTCAGTGTGGGTCGTGGAGAATCGACGGCGCTACTCTGAATCACTGGACTTTGTTGTTCTTGTGAGGCTATACGTTCTCGCAGTTGCCGAATATTCTCTCTGTACCGGCTACTGTACAGACGGTTCTTTGATCGCCTTCGTCTTAACTGGTGTTCGGACAGTTCATTGGCGGATACTCTGTATTTTCTCTGACGCTGCTTTTCTCTTTCAAGAAATGCGGGTCATTCTTCTTCTTTCTCTCCCTATACTCCCGTTGAATCTGAGCTCTTGTTTTGCCCATTCTGTGCCCCAACTGAAATTAAGAATAAAAATCCACACTATCTTACGTAACAACAAATTCACAAAGGGATAGTAAACAGATTTGAAACACTTCATTGGTCTAGTCCAACCCAGTTATTTATCATGTTAGGTCCAAGGAACCAGTTGCAACTGAAACCAGAAATCGCAGTTGTTTGTGCTCAAATTTGACACTTTCAAGAAACACGGTAGTTGCATTTTCCTGGAAACCCCTCGTAATTGCCAAACTCTTCATGCAACCCAGCACATGGCAGCAAAGTGATAAAAAACAAAAAAAAAAAATAAAATGGCCACCCGAGTGGGTTTGAACCCAAGCTGTTGGATGCAAAGTCCAACGCCTTAACCACTGGGCCACGTGTCACACGTACGCGCGCGCGCTCAAAAACATTATGAAATGTATACCTGAGCCATTCAAACGTTATTTTACTAAAATCGGTCTGAATTAAAAACATAGATACCAGGAATTGTACCTCCAGAACCGTTATTCTATGATTAATGATTTTGCTACCCGTTAGTCTAGTTTCTTGACAAATTTTACTCTTTGCAGCACGTATAGGCCTACGTTATCATAGGCCTAGCTTTAAGTTGCTCCCCGAGTAAGTCATAATATTAGTAAATATCACTGATACTGCGATGATATCTTCGTCTGCATAGGTATAGGTCGAAAATATAACAACGTGTCGAAAATTAAGGCATATCAAGCATTAATATAACGGATGTCAAATACGTTACCAGGCTTGGTGAGATACGTTACCTATTTTTAAAAGTCATTTAACTACAGCTACTACCACCTGTCATCTTTTAACCTTGCTAGTACGTTTACTACATGTAATGTCAATCGTTTTTTGTATATTTTCGCTACAATCGTTCATGTCTTTTCACTGAAAGGTGTCCCAATATATGAACAGATCTATAAATTCATTTTACTTACCAAAATTCCAACGGGTTGAGCAGCAGATGTCAGCACACGTAATACTTCTATAACGGAAAACAACACCTCAGTTTATGCAGCAAACGTCAGGCATGTAAACTAATGTAAAGCAGCCTGCAACGTTGAGGCATCGTCGATTCACGCCCTCTATAAAATTATGTAACGTATCTTATATAACGTATCTGACGTAACGTATCTGGCGACCACTTTGAATAAATTGACGTCTGCTATTACAAGGAGGGATTCCCACACACTTTTTCCATGCGCGGGTCTACCCAAATGTACATACGTATAGCTGGCATAGTCCGTCTGTATACACGCCTTTTATATTATTGTCAATGACGAGAACTGTATGTAACGTATCTGTTTTTTCAGGAGAGTAATATGCTAAGTTTGGAAAATCAAAGTCAAATTTTTCTTTTATCCGTCTGAATACCTAAAATTTGCAGATAATACAGTACCCTTTATAGTCCTTATATTAATTTAAACTTGGGGACGTGGTTTGGTCGTGCTCGTTTTAAAGCACGTCTGTTTTATAGTTCTGTGTTGGGATATCCTTATTTACCCTGCTTTGGTTTGACCTACGGTGCTGAAGTTTTCTCTCTATTTGCTGCGTGGCCTTGTGCCACAAACCTTTTGCTGCTATGCCCGGAGGTCGGGATAGCACAATTGTAAAGTTAGAGTTTAAGTCGGAGGTGAGTGTTCCTCCGGCGCAAGTGTTTACCATGTTAAAGAATAAGGGTGTTGAAGTTAAAGAAATAGAGATGTTGCAGGCGCTTGCGACCCGCAACACGTACGACCTAAAGTTCAGGTCTGATGCTGCCCGTGTTAAAGGCGTGTCTTGCCTGAAGGGGGCAGAGGGGCTCACTGTCACCCCATATGATCGCTCTGTGGTGGTGACAGTGCTGTTTCTGAACTTTGAGGTCGAGCAGCGCCTGGTTGCGAGGGTTCTGGGCCAGTACGGGGCTGTCTCTGACATGCGAATGTGTGTTTACAATGAGGGTGAATTAAAGGACATTCTGAACGGCAAGAGACAGTTCCGTATGGAATTACATAAAGATATTCCATCCTGTCTGTTTATAGGGGGTTCGAAGGCCCACATAAGGTACTTCGGGCAGCCCCGCACCTGCTTTCATTGTTCAAAGGAGGGGCACGGGGCCAGGTCTTGTCCCAACAAACGTTGTGGCAGGTGCCTACAGGTGGGGCACGACAAGACTGATTGTCCCAACGAGGTGCGGTGCAACCTTTGTGGCAAGGATGGACATATCTCTGGTGCTTGTCCCACGTCATACTCTGCCCGTGCCAGTGCAGATGTGAGGCAGGCACCCGACCCCTCGCAATCAGGCCCAGAATATTCCACACAGGAATTGGAGGAGGCGGCTCAGGAAGTGGAACAGGATTTCCTCGCCTCCAAACAGTGTGAGGCGGGAACTGGGTCTCCAGAGGCAGTCTCTCCACCATCATCACCAACCCCCGGGGAGGCTGATGTGACAACAGTTGTGGAGGACCTCCACCTGTCCTCCGATTCTGATTCTATTAATGAGATGTCAGATGATGGAGAGCCTGCCTCTGAGCCTCCTCCAAAGGATCCACCATCGGGGGAGGGCTGGTTTGACTTGTGTGGGACTTCTGTGCCAGTCTCGCATCAAACGTTTTACAGTTGAGTATTGTGTAGCAAGAGCTCGTCGAAGAAGGGAAGAGTTCCTCTCGCTCTGCGTTAGAGATAGGAACGGGGACTCCTCCATGCAATCCAGCAGCACCTTGATCAGAAGTTGCACGGGGCCCGTGTTCGTGCTCGCGTACACTGCGTGGAGGCGGAGGAAAAGCCAACTATCAAATTTTACCAAGACGTCACAAAGTATGCCATTGATCGCCGTATTAGAGCAGTCCGTGACGTCCACGGTACGGTACATAAGGACCCCCTCGACATTGTCGAAGTGTATCAGAACTTCTATAAACAGCTTTACACCCAGGCAGATGTCGATGGAGTCCTTCAAAAGTCCCTTTTAGATAATATTGATAAGTTTCCCTCAACGGAGCAGAACAATGAACTTGGTTCCCCCTTGACTGTCGACGAGCTCTGGAAGGCGGTGACGAAAATGAAGGACGGAAAGTCGCCAGGGTCGGACGGTATCCCGGTAGAATTCTACAAACGCTTTTGGGGTATCGTTGGACATGATCTCCGGGATGTATTTACCTCTGCCTTCCTTGCTGGTTCGTTAAGCCCCTCGCAGCGCACAGGTGTAATTACTTTGTTACCCAAGTCTGGAGACCCCCTTGAACCGAAAAACAAGCGACCAATAACGTTGTTAAATGTGGACTATAAGATCCTGGCGAAAGCCCTTTGCAACCGGCTAGGTACTGTCATGCCGGATCTTGTAGGGTCCTTTCAGACGTGTGCGGTGCGGGGACACAGTATTCAGCAGAACCTCTGGTTGGTGCGGGACTTAGTAGAGTATGTAATGGACCGTGATCTTCCATGTGCGCTTATCTCCCTCGATCAGGAGAAGGCCTTTGACATGGTTGATCACGGATTCCTCTTTAAAGTCTTAAAGAAGTTTTGTCTGAACTCTTTCTTTGTTAAATGGATTGCTTTATTGTATAATAATGTATATAGTCGTGTTATTGTCAATGGCATACCGTCTGACCCCTTTAGAGTACAACGTGGGGTACGGCAGGGATGCCCCCTGTCACCTTTACTCTATGTATTGTTTAGTGAATCGCTTGCGAGAGCCCTCCATGAAGCCCCTTTGTTTCGACCTTTTCATATTCCTGGTGGAGCCACAGTCAAGTGCCTTCAGTATGCTGATGATGTCACGTGTGTAGTCTCTGACCTAGCTTCCTTCAGGGCCCTGTCTGACATCCTGTCTACCTTTCAAAGAGCGACTGGTGCCAGACTGAACCCCGCCAAGACAAAAGGACTCCGTCTGGGTAAGTGGCGGTGGAAACAACTGCCCATCGTGGCATCTTGGGTTGACGATGCCATGAAAATCAATGGTATATGGTTTGGTTACGGCTCACCTGAGTCACTTACCTGGAACGAAAAGGTGGACCTGGCGGAAGCTAGGATGACAGACTATGGGGAGCGTTACATTAGTCTAATGGGGAAAGTAACAGTTATTAATCGTTTCATTTACCCTCTCTTGTGGTACCCGGGCACTGTTCTGGTTGCTCCAGTGGGTGCCCTTGTGCGACTTGAGAGGGCCGTATTTAAGTTCTTATGGTCAGGGAAAACGGAGCTGGTCAGAAGAAAGGTTGTGTACCAGGAACTTAGACGTGGTGGCCTAGGCCTTGTGCATTTTTCCTCAAAGCTCCGTTTTCTCCTGGCAAAGTGTGTGTTTAGTGCTGTTGACAGTGAGATGCCCTTTGCGTATTTTGTCCGTTATTGGGGGGGATTGTCATTACGTGGGTTCTTTCCGTCCCTGTTTCGTAATAGTATGCCCCACAACTGTGTGAAGGGGCTGCTGAAGCTCCCATGACTCAGTCAGCCAAGGGGCTGACTGACCCCCTACTTCCTCCCCGTCAACACCCATGGAGGCTGATGTGAGGGCGGTGGAGAAGGACCTTGAGCTCTCCTCAGACTCAGAGTCCTCCACGTCAGAAGAGAATGTGCCTGCCTCAGAGCCTCCTCCAAAGGACCCTCCTTCCAGGGAAGGCTGGTTTGATTTAGGCGGAGGGGAGGAGTCTTCCTTGAAGAGGGCGGCCTCAGGAGAGGTGTTAGTAGACCCAGGGGTCATCGACCCTGCCGCACCTCTGCCTGGGCAACAGATTAAAAAGGCGAAGTCCCAGCTGGATACGTAGCCCTTTTTCACCATGGCTGATCCCCTGTCCCTCCTGACTCTAAACGTAAATGGCATGAGGGACAGTCGGGAGCGTTCCAGAATTTTTCAGTTTTGCAAGTCCCTTGGTGTGGGCTTTGTGTTCCTCCAGGAGACCCACATTGTGAGTGAGGAGGATGTCCACACCTGGTCCTTTGAGTGGGGTGGGGGTTTGTACGCTTCCTTTGGTTCAACAACATCTTGTGGTTCAGTTATTTTAGTTTCGCCAAGCTGGACTCCCCTGATTGGAAAAGTTGGTTCGGACCATGAGGGCCGGTTGGTATGCATCACCCTTAAGCACCCTTCTGGGAACCTTTTCCTGTGCAATGTGTATGCGCCCAATCGGTCTTCAGACAGAAGGGACTTTTTCATGACCCTCCCATCCTTCGTTCCTGGCAGTGCCCCATGTATCCTGGCTGGAGACTTTAACTGTGTCCCCCACACACGGCTTGATCGAATGTCTATACATGCATCTTCGGACTGTGGTGTCGGCATGGCGGAGTTGGACATGTTTGCAAAGAATCACGACATGGTTGACGTTTGGAGAGTGCAGCATCCTGGTATGTCCGTGTACACTTGGCATCGCCCTGATGGCACGGACGCCTCAAGGTTAGACCGGGTGTACTCTCCACCCGCTTTGTCACCAAGCAAATGTGAAGTTGTGACATGTCCACTTTCGGATCATGATGCAGTTACTGTCTCCTTCCAGCCCCCACAGACATGGCCATCAGGGAGGGGATTTTGGAAAATGAACACCCATATTCTATCGGAGGCTGACTATTGCGAACAGTTTAGAGCCAGGTACGAAGGGTGGCGAACATTGAAGCCGGCCTTCTCAACGAGTTCAGAGTGGTGGGATGACGTAAAGTCCCGCATCAAACAGTTTACGATTGAGTACTGTGTAGCAAGAGCTCGTCGAAGGAGAGAGGAGTTCCTCTCTCTCTGCTCAAGAGAGGAAAACGGGGACTCCTCCGTACTGCATGTAATCCAGCAGTATCTTGATGAGAAACTACACGGGCCCCGCATTCGTGCTCGTGTACATTGTGTGGAGGCGGAGGAAAAACCAACGATCAAGTTCTACCGGGATGTCTCGAAGTACGCCATCGACCGTCGCATCAGGGCGGTTCGTAACTTTCTCGGTACAGTACACAAGGACCCTCTCGACATTTTAGAAGTATTTAGACGCTTCTATAACCAGCTTTACACCCGGGCACAGGTTGATGAGGGCCTTCAAGAGTCCCTGTTAGACAGCCTTGATAAGATCCCCACGAAAGAGCATAATGATGAACTTGGTTCTCCCTTGACTGTCGACGAGCTCTGGAAGGCAGGGGCGAAGATGAAAGGTGGAAAGGCACCTGGGTCCGACGGTATTCCAGTGGAATTCTATAAACGCTTCTGGGGTACCGTTGGACATGATCTCCGCGATGTATTCGTCTCTGCCTTTCTTGCTGGCTCATTGAGCCCCTCGCAGCGCACAGGTGTAATAACCCTGCTGCCCAAGTCAGGTGATCCCCTCGAACCGAAAAATAAGCGGCCAATCACCCTGTTAAACGTGGACTATAAGATCCTGGCGAGAGCCCTTTGTAACAGACTGGGCACAGTCATGCCAGATCTTGTAGGGCCTTTCCAGACATGTGCGGTGCGGGGACACAGTATTCAGCAGAACCTCTGGTTAGTGCGGGACTTAACTAATTACGTGATGGACCGTGATCTGCCATGTGCGCTTGTCTCCCTTGATCAGGAGAAGGCCTTCGACATGGTTGATCACGGATTCCTCTTTAAAGTTTTGAGAAAGTTCAGTTTGAACCCTACTTTTGTTAAATGGACTCACCTATTGTATAATAGTGTATATAGCCGTGTTATTGTGAATGGCCTACCGTCAGATTCCTTTACAGTCCAACGGGGGGTGCGGCAGGGATGCCCCCTGTCTCCTCTACTCTATGTGTTGTTTAGCGAGTCCCTAGCAAGAGCCTTTCAAGTTGAGCCTTTGTTCCGACCATTTCATATTCCTGGTGGAGCTGAAGTCAAGTGCCTCCAGTATGCTGACGATGTCACATGTGTAGTATCCGACCTAGCTTCCTTCAAAGCCCTTGCTGACACGTTGACTACATTTGAAAAGGCGACAGGTGCCAAACTGAACCCCAACAAGACCAAAGGACTTCGCCTAGGTAAGTGGCGGTCAAAACATCTGCCTTTTGCAGCTTCGTGGGTTGATGACGCCCTAAAGATCAATGGCATATGGTTTGGTTATGGCTCGCCCGAGTCACTTACCTGGAATGAGAAAGTGGAGCTGGTGGAAGCGAGGTTGATGGACTTCAGCGACCGATATATTACCCTGTTGGGAAAGGTAACAGTTATCAATCGTTTTATTTTTCCTCTCTTGTGGTACCCGGGCACTGTTCTGGCTGCTCCAGAAAGGGTCTTGGTGCGACTGGAGAGGGCCGTTTTTAAGTTTCTGTGGTCAGGAAAAACGGAGCTGGTGAGACGAAAGGTCGTTTATCAGGACCTTGGGCGTGGGGGGCTGGGCCTCGTTCACTTTCCCTCGAAACTCCGTTTTCTCCTGACCAAGTGTGTTTTTTGCGCTGTTGGTAGTCAAATGCCGTTTGCCTACTTTGTCCGTTATTGGGGGGGATTGTCCGTTATTGGGGGGGATTATCATTTCGTTCCTTTTTCCCCTCTCTGTTTAGCAACAGTGTACCTCACAGTTTGAGGCCCACAAAGGATTACCTTCATATGAGGGACACTCTCCGTGTTATGTCAACCATTGGGGCTGATCGTTAAGGTCTTCGTCGGGAGCGGGCGTGTTTTCGCGGAGCTCTCGCTGATCGTGCTGAATTTTGGCATTGTGCTGTGCTGTGCTGTTTGTTGTACTGACATATACTACTGTGATTTTGCTGAAGTGTTGGGTATTGGGGTCTCTCGCTTGGGGACGTGGTTTGGCCGTGCTCGTTTTGGGGCACGCCTGGTTTATAGTTTTTTGTTGGGTTCCCTTTATTTTTTCCCTGCCTGGGTTTGATCTGCTGTGCTGAAGTTTTCTCTCTAGTTGCTGCGTGGCCTTGTGCCACAAACCTTTGCTGCTATGCCCGGAGGTCGGGATAGCAGTATCGTTAAGTTACAGTTTGAGTCGAGGGGAAATGTTACACCCCAGCATGTTTTTTCTGTGTTGAAGAACAATAAGGTAGATGTTAAGGATATAGAGGTGCTGCAGGCCCTTGCATCCCGAAATACGTATGATTTGAAGTTCCGGACTGATGCTGCCCGATTGAAGGGGGTTTCCTCCCTTAAGGGTGTGGAGGGTCTCACTGTCACCCCATATGATCGCTCTGTGGTGGTGACGGTGTTGTACCTCAATTTTGAGGTAGATCAGGGCCTGATGGCGAGGGTTCTAGGACAATACGGAACTGTCTCTGACTGGCGATGGGTAAAGTATAATGAAGGTGAACTGGCCGGTATTCTCAACGGAAAGAGACAGTTCCGTATGGAGCTAAAACGACACATCCCCTCCATCTTGTTCATAGGGGGTTCTAAGGCCCACATCAGGTATTTTGGCCAGCCCCGCACCTGTTTCCAGTGTAGGGAGGAGGGGCATGAGGCCAGGTCATGCCCAAACAAACGTTGTGGCAGATGCCTGATGCCTGCAGTTGGGGCATGAGAGGGCAACATGTCCCAATCAGGTGCGGTGTAACCTGTGTGGGGAGGAGGGTCATGTCTCTGGTGCCTGCCCCACATCGTACTCTGCGCGTGCAAGTGCAGATGTGGAGCCGGCAAGTGAACCCTTGTCTTCAGACCCTGAACCAATGGTGGAGGAACCCAGGTCCCCTACGCCTGATGAGGTGGCACATCAGGTGGAACAAGAGTTCCTAGCTTCTAAGGGATGTGAAGTGGTCTGTGGGAACCCTGAGGTAGGCCCTTCCCAACCCTCCACATCGGTACCTGAGTCACACTCTCCACCAGCTCCCGGGGAGGCTGGAATACAAACAGTGGAGCACGACCTTAGAATGTCCTCGGACTCGGAATCTGACTCTGCCATGTCAGATGTGGGAGGACCTGCCTCAGAGCCTCCACCAAAGGACCCACCATCTGGGGAGGGCTGGTTTGATTTGTGTGAGGCCGTTGAACTTGAGCCCAAGTTGAAAAGGTCGGCCTCAGGGGAGGTGTCCGACCGGGGAGGGGGAGTTAGTCCTTCTGTGCCACCAGCACCGGATCCATGTAATAAAAAGGCCAGGTCAGAGACAGTTTTGTAATTTCACACTCCACATTTCATGAATGGTCCCCTGTCCCTCATGACCCTGAATGTTAACGGCATGAGGGACAGTCGGAAGCGGTCCAGAATATTCCAATTTTGTAAGTCATTGCGTGTGGACTTCGTTTTCCTCCAAGAGACTCACATTGTTAATGAGGACGATGTCTACACCTGGTCCTACGAATGGGGTGGGGGTTTGTACGCTTCCTTTGATTCCGCATCATCCTGTGGATCTGTCATTTTAGTTTCTCCAAGATGGACTTCCCTGGTCGGAAAGGTTGATCATGATCATGAGGGCCGATTGGTATGCATTACCATCAAACATCCTTGCGGGAACTTCTTATGTAACGTTTATGCCCCCAACCAACCTACAGACAGAAGGAATTTTTTTGCTACCCTGCCATCCTTCGTTCCTGGCTGTGCCCCTTGTATCCTATCTGGAGACTTCAACTGTGTCCCTGACATATGGTATGGTGGAGTTGGACATGTTCACAAAGAATCACGATATGGTTGACGTTTGGAGAGTGCAGCATCCTGGCTTGTCCGTGTTCACTTGGCACCGCCCTGATGGCACGGACGCCTCAAGGTTGGACAGGGTGTACGCTCCAACGGCTCTGTCACCAAGTGATTGCGGAGTTGTGGCATGTCCAATTTCGGACCATGATGCAGTTACTGTCTCATTCAGACCCCCAGAGTCATGGCCAGTAGGGAGGGGGTTCTGGAAAATGAATACAGATATTCTAACGGAGGCTGAATATAGCAAAGATTTTAAGGCCAGATACGAAGGGTGGCGAACTCTGAGGCCGGCCTTTTTGTAAAGACCCGCATCAAACAGTTAACAGTGGAATATTGTGTAGCAAGAGCTCGTCGAAGAAGGGAGGAGTTCCTTTCACTTTGCTCTAGGGAGAGGAACGGGGACCACTCCGCACTTCATGCAATCCAACAGTACCTTGATGGAAAACTACACGGGGCCCGGGTTCGTGCTCGTGTGCATTGTGTGGAGGCGGAGGAGAAACCAACCATTAAGTTCTACCGGGACGTCACAAAGAATGCCATCGATCGCAGTATAAAAGCTGTCCGTGACGCCCACGGTGTGGTACATAAGGACCCTCTCGACATTGTAGAAGTGTATAAAAACTTTTATGAGCAGCTGTATACCCAGGCAGATGTCGATGAAGACCTTCAAAAGTCCCTATTAGATAATATTGACAAAACCCCCTCTAAAGATCAGAATGATGAACTTGGCTCCCCTTTGACTGTTGACGAGCTCTGGAAGGCAGTGGCGAAGATGAAAGGCGGAAAGGCACCTGGGTCCGACGGTATTCCAGTAGAATTCTATAAACGCTTCTGGGGTACCGTAGCACATGATCTCCGTGACGTATTCGTCTCTGGCTTCCTTCCTTGCTGGCTCATTGAGCCACTCGCAGCGCACAGGCATAATAACTTTGCTGCCTAAGTCAGGAGACCCCCTCGAACCGAAAAACAAACGGCCAATCACCTTGTTACATGTAGATTACAAGATTCTGGCGAAAGCCCTTTGCAACAGGCTAGGCACAGTTATGCCAGATCTTGTAGGGTCCTTTCAGACTTGTGCGGTGCGAGGACACAGTATTCAGCAGAACCTCTGGGTGGTGCGGGACTTAGTTGAATACGTGATGGACCGTGATCTTCCATGTGCGCTTGTCTCCCTCGATCAGGAGAAGGCCTTCGACATGGTTGATCATGGATTCCTCTTTAAAATTTTAAAGAAGTTTTGTTTGAATCCAGTTTTTGTTAAATGGACCTCCTTATTGTACAATAGTGTAAATAGTCGGGTTATCGTTAATGGCCTACCGTCAGACCCCTTCAGTGTCCAACGTGGCGTACGGCAGGGGTGCCCCCTATCACCTTTACTCTACGTATTGTTTAGTGAATCAATAGCAAGAGCCTTTCAAGTAGAGCCTTTGTTTCAACCATTTCACATTCCCGGTGGTGTTGAAGTTAAGTGCCTTCAGTATGCCGATGACGTCACATGCGTAGTCTCCGACCTAGCTTCCTTCAAGGCCCTTAGTGGCACGTTGTCTAAGTTTCAAAGAGCCACAGGTGCCAGACTGAATCCCAATAAGACCAAAGGACTTCGCCTAGGTAAGTGGCGGTCAAGAAGACTGCCCTTCGCTGCATCATGGGTAGACGACGCCATAAGGATAAACGGCATATGGTTTGGTTATGGGCAAACCGAGTTATTTACCTGGAATGAGAAAGTGGACCTGGTGGAAGCTAGGTTGAAAGACTTCGGCGAGCGCCACATTAGCCTGTTCGGAAAGGTGACAGTTATCAATCGTTTTATTTATCCCCTTTCGTGGTATCCAGGCACTGTTCTGGTTGCTCCAAAGGGTGTCCTGTTGCGTCTCGAGAGGGCTGTGTTTAGGTTTTAATGGTCAGGGAAGACGGAGCTGGTAAGAAGAGGGGTGGTATATCAGGATGTTAGGCGTGGTGGGTTGGGCCTTGTGCATTTTCCTTCCAAACTACGTTTTCTCCTGACCAAGTGTGTTTATAGTTCTGTAGACAGCAGAATGCCTTTTGCCTATTTTGTCCGTTATTCGGGGGGGATTATCATTCCGTCGGTTCTTTCCCTCCCTGTTTAGTAACAGTGAACCCCACAGCTGGAAACCCTCGGAAGTATACAGTCAAATGAGAGAAACGCTCCTTATTATGTCTAGAGTTGGGGACGTTTCGCAGTTAAGTGCAAGGGACCTATACCGGGCTGTTTTTGAAGAATTGGTTGGCCACGTCGAGTCCAACCACTATGCTTCAGGGTCGGAAGTGTGGCGTGTGGTCCACAGCAGATCATTAGGTTACCGCAGGCGAGACCTGTTGTGGCGAATCGCACATGATGCGATTGTAACTAATCTCAAGCGTCTTCGGTGGCGTCTTGGAGATGGCATTTGCCCACGCACTGGATGCACAAAGTGGGAGAGTGTGTCACATGTGTTTTGGCAGTGTGAATTTGTGGCCCTCTTTTGGGAATGGTTCCAAGTCCTGACTGATCGCTTGACGTTGGGCAACACATGGGCGGTCGGCCAGGACTATGCTTTGTATGGTCTTTCACCCCCGCCATACAGTACAAGTATTCAGGGCATACTTACCTTTGTTTCGGCCTCCATAAAGCTGGCCTTATGGA
The DNA here is from genome assembly GCA_037179385.1 of Holothuria scabra. Classification (NCBI taxonomy): domain Eukaryota; kingdom Metazoa; phylum Echinodermata; class Holothuroidea; order Aspidochirotida; family Holothuriidae; genus Holothuria; species Holothuria scabra. The sequence continues at coordinate 24,054,364 of CM074183.1, read as the reverse complement.
GAGACCGATGTAACGTTGTTTTTAGGGGGATGGGGAAGCCTGCGGACGTCGTCCTGGCGTCGGTGAAGGCGGAGGTGAGGCTCAGGGTTGAGTCCGACTTCGTTCGTTTGCCAAGGTCGGCGTTCGGTAGGCGATGGGGTCCACTCGTTTTGGTGAGGGGGAACCGTGTGGAGGTCAACTTGTAATTGGGTGGGTCTGTAAGGTGCTTATGTTGTTGTAAATAGTTTGTAAATATCTGTATATATAGCTTTATTACTGTAATGAACACAATTTTCTGTTTGATTTAGCAGTCTGTAAATAGTTTGCGTTTTATGTTTTTGCCCTATCCGGCTTGAGTTTTTATTTGAGCTTCAATATTCCCTTTGTTTTGTACGTGCAGTTTCAATGCACTGAAAAAGCACACTTCTTTTGGTATTCTGTTCAATACCATGCCATTGAAGAACTCATTTGCATTTTGAGTGTGGCAGTCTGCGCATCTTGACAACAGTTCATCGTTGGTCAAGTCTTTGTATACACTCTCTACAATATCCTGCACACATTTGGGCAATCCATTTCTATGCTTGTGCGTTTTGGTCTTCAAAGCCTTATGTTGCTGGAATTTGCACCAGCTTTCAGGACCTTCGGGACACTTGCTGTGCTGAGGCTGTTCATCCGTTGAAGGTACGTGGTAGAGTGAGGCCCAAATGTTTTTCTTCATAGCTTCAATATTCCCTTTGTTGCCCCTCACAGCCATACCATAGTAATTCTGCAAGGTATCTATTGCCTTATTGGTCTTCCGTATTCACTTTTTTCCTAAGCCTGGATCCAACACGTTTCTGGACATGGCCAACACATTCTTTTTTGGTTATCTCAACATTCCCATACGGCGCAAAGTCTTTCACTTCGCCAATGTAACTGGTGTATCTCAGTTTGTGCTCTGGAACAGACCTATGGAAAATTCTTTGTACCCCTACTGGTTCCATGTTTTCTGCCGACCCACTATATTTATTGGTATCGGACAAACTCAAAGAGAGAAAGTGGTCCGATGCAGTTTTTACCAGTCAAGGACGATAGGGCGAGTGCTAAATTTCAGCCCTACTAGGCAACTAGCATTTGAAATGCACTGATCGACTCATTATAGTTTTACTGATCGACTCATGGTTACTTACTATACTTACCGCTGATTTGGTCGTATCCATGTACTTTTGGTTTTAATATGTCCATAGTGCTTGCAGCAGTATTTCACATGCGAGTACTTGAACTTTTCTGCATACTCTTACTGCCCTTTCAATCCCTTGTTAACTCTACTGACAGCACGAGAATCGCTGATACTGTAAACAGCGTATGAACATACGCAGCCTTTTGAACATATGCAGAAAGCTTTTAAACTCTGTCACTCCTATATCTTCCATGTTTGTAACAGTTACGAGCCCTACATGGTCGTCCAGTCATTGGCTAAGCCTACTTGTCCCTTGGGCAGTTCTAGCCTAGGCTAGGCCCTACTAGTACTACTAAGGTCGTGAGGGTAGGCTATGCACAGGTCATTGGCCAAAGTCACGTACACCCACACTACATCGATATCACACCGTATACCTTTATCTTACTATTGCGTACGTAGGCGCAAACGGTACATACCCAAGTTGTACTTGTATGCAGAGCCATATACAGAACCGTCGTCAATGGCCATGTACAAGTGCACGCGCCGCCAATCGGCTCAATTTTTTTTTCGTGTGAATTGTGACTACAGATACTCTTATATACACGAAAATATACACGAAAATTTTCGTGTGAATAGTCACAACGATTATCAAAGTGTTTTTAAGTACATCAAAACGGGCACTGAGAAACAAAGGGAGAGGAACTCAAACCAGACCGGACAAAAACACAAAGGCAAAGGCTATTTACAGAACCTTAACATGCACCAAGAAACAAAATTTGTGTAACTACTACATACAAAGCCATTTACATATTTATTCACACATGATTACAATTGCCCCCCAACGCCTGCCGAATGTCGACCTCGGCAGCCAATTAAGTCTGCCTCAACCCTCAGCTTAATCTCTGTCCTCACCGACGCTAGGACGACGTCCGCAGGCGTCCCCTCCCCCCTAAAGACTATATTACAACGGTCTCTCCATATGGCCAGCTTAACCGAGTCCGAAACAAGGTGAGTGTACCATGAACACTTGCGTTGCATGGTGGGTGCGATAGACCGTACAAAGCATAGTCCTGGTTGACAGTCCAGGTATTGCAAAACGTCAGGCGATCAGCCAGGACTTGAAACCACTCCCACAGGTGGGCCACAAAGCTACAGTGCCAAAACAGGTGAGGCACACTCTCCCACTTTGTGCAAATGCCACCTCCAAGACGCCCCTGGAGGCGCTTGAGGTTGGTAACGATGGCAACAAGGCCAAGTCCCCCATGCTGAAGGTCCTGGTACACCACCTTCCTTTTGACCAGCTCCGTTTTTCCTGACCATAGGAACTTAAAGACGGCCCTCTGAAGTCGCACAAGGACACTTTCTGGAGCAGCCACAACAGTGCCCGGGTACCACAAGAGAGGGTAGATGAAACGATGAATTACAGTTACTTTCCCCCAACAGACTAATGTGGCGTCCTCCGTTGCCTGTGATCCTAGCCTCCATCAGGTTCACTTTCTCATTCCAGGTAAGTAACTCGGGAGAGCCGTAACCGAACCATATACCATTGATTTTCATGGCGTTGGCAACCCATGATGCCGCGAAGGGCAGCTGTTTCCACCGCCACTTACCTAGACGAAGTCCTTTGGTCTTTGTGGGGTTCAGTCTGGCGCCTGTCGCTCTTTGCCAGCAAGGACCCTGAGGAAGCTAAGTCAGAGACTCATGTGACGTCATCAGCATAGTGGAGGCACTTTTCACTAAATAACACATAGCCGTACCCCGCGTTAGACCCTGAGAGGGTCCGATGGTAGGCCATTAACAATAACAATACTATATACACTTTTATACAATAAGGCACATGATGCGATTGTAACTAATCTCAAGCGTCTTCGGTGGCGTCTTGGAGATGGCATTTGCCCACGCACTGGATGCACAAAGTGGGAGAGTGTGTCACATGTGTTTTGGCAGTGTGAATTTGTGGCCCTTTTTTTGGGAATGGTTCCAAGTCCTGACTGATCGCTTGACGTTGGGCAACACATGGGCGGTCGGCCAGGACTATGCACTGTATGGTCTTTCGCCCCCGCCCTGCAATGCGAGTGTTTGCGGGATACTTACCTTTGTCTCGGCTTCCGTGAAGCTTGCCATATGGAGAGACCGGTGCAATATTGTATTTAGGGGAAAGGGTGGGACCGCTGACGTCGTCCTGGCATCGGTAAAAGCGGAGGTTAAGGTGAGGGTGGAGGCTGACTTCGTGCGTTTGCCAAGGTCGACGTTCTGCAGACGGTGGGGTCCGCTTGTTTCGGTGCGGGCTGGCGGGGTTATAGTTAACTTGTAAATATTATCTGTACATAGTTTTGTGTAAATAGCTCGAGTGCTGCGTGGTCGGGAAGGGGTTGGCCCATGTAATTGGGTATGTAAATAGTCATAGTTCTTTTATTGCAATGAACATAATCTTTTGTTGATTAAGCAGTTTGTAAATAGTTTGCATCTATGTTTCCGCCTGATCTGGTTTGAGTTTTGTTTTTGTTTGCATGTGCCGTTTCAATGCACTGAAAAGAACACTGTAATGAACATAATTTTCTGTACATAGTTTTGTAAATATCTGTATATATAGCTTTATTACTGTAATGAACATAATTTTCTGTTTGATTTAGCAGTCTGTAAATAGTTTGCGTAAATGTTTTTGCCCGATCCGGTTTGAGTTTTTGTTTTTGTTTTGTACGTGCCGTTTCAATGCACTGAAAAAGCACTAGGCTACCAGTGTTTGCTTTTAGGCTATACTGTTATACAGAGAGCATTGTTTGAATCTGCTCTCTGTGTAGCAGAGACGTTGTTAGCCCCAGTCAACATACATCACTTAAAGATTTCCTGCCATTTAGTGACAGTCGTTTAGTTCAATCTCCTTGGACAACATCTTTCGACATGACTGGTGAATTTGCAACATCACCACAGGCATCATCTAAGGCCGTGGCACGCTCAACTTAACCAATTGATTGGAAACTGGGCCGTAAAACTCCTAATTAATTGAATAACATCAACAACTAACATCATCATTGCCAACAGACGCCTGAACCAGACCTGTTCTTGTTTCGATGAAAAGAGAAACCTATGCATTCATGATGGCGTGTGTGTGTATGTATGTGTGTATGTGCGTGTGTGTGTTTGTGACACTTTGCTTGTTTACGCGATATCTTGAGAAGGGGAGATCTGACAATTTTCAAACTTGGTACACAGATGCCCCATACTGAGAGGAAGAACCCTATTGACTTTGGTGGAGGTCAAAGGTCATTTGTGGTCAGGTGGGGTCAAACCCCAAAATCCTTGTTTACAGGATATCTCAAGATAGGAAACTTGGATTAATTTCAAACTTGATATTTGATGCCTTATGATGTAAGGAAAACCTTTTGATTTTGGTGGAGGTCAAAGGTCATTTTGGGTCAAAACCCGTGTTTACGCGATATCTCAAGATAGGAAACTTGACACGTTGATGTGTTATGATGTAAGAAAGAACCCTATTAATTTTGTTGGTGGCAGAGGTCATTTGGGTCACATAGGGTCAAACCCCGAAATCCTTGTTTACACAATATCTCATGGTGGGAAACTTGGATTTATTTCAAACTCTATTTTGGTGCAGGTCAGAGGTCATTTGGGGTCACATGGGGGTCAAACTCAGGAAAACTTGTTAAACGATATCTCAAGGTAGGAAACTTGGATTAACTTTAAACTTGACAGTTGGTGTGTTAAGATGTAAGGAAGAACCCTATTTATTTTGTTGGCAGTCAGAGGTCATTTGGGGTCACATAGGGTCCAGCCCCGAAATCCTTGTTTACACAATATCTCATGGTGGGAAACTTGGATTTATTTCAAACTTGATACGTTGATGCGTTATGATGAAAGGAAGAACCCTATCGATTTTGTTGGCGGCCAGATGGGGTCAAACCCCAAAATTACTTGTTTACGCAATATCTCATGGCAGGAAAACTGGATTCATTTCAGACCTGATATGTTGATGCCTTATGAGGTGAGGAAGAACCCTATCAATTTTGGTGAAGGTCAAAGATCATTTGGGGTCATTTTTTGTCAAACCCCCAAATCCTTGTTCACACGATATCTCAAGGTAGGAAACTTGGATTTATTTGAAACTTGATATATGGATGCATTATGATGTAAGGAATAACCTATTGATTTTGGTGGAGGTCGAAGGTCATTTGGGGTCACGTGGTGGTCAAACTCGAGAAACCTTGTTAAACGATATCTCAAGGTAAGAAGTTTGGATTGTTTTCAAACTTGGGTTTGTTAATGAAATATGATAGGGTGGAACCTTTTTATTTTGGTAGAGGCCAGAGTTTACATGGGATTATCCAAGGTCAAAGTTTGAAAACTTAAATTTACTTTGTTTTTAAAGGTAAAAACTAGAGTTCAAAGTTCATATGTGGATGTGTTATGGTAGGAAGATGGCATCTGCAGTCCTTGGTAAAGTGTGACGTCATTTGGGGTCACCAAAGGTCAAACTTTGAAAACCTTGTCAAAGGGATACCTTAAGAAACTTGGATGGATTTCGTAAGTAGTATTTGGATGTGTTACGGTGAGTTGAAAGTACTGTACCTGTTGTTTTTGGTGGATGTCAATGGTCATCTGGTATCACCTGGCATTAAACTCTGAAAACCTTGTTTGCAGAATATCTGAAGGTACAGTACGAAATTTGGCTTTTTGAATAAAGAAGTGTTTTCATTAAAAGGAAAACCAGTTACTGGTGGAGTTCAAGGTCACTTTGGGTCACCAGGTGTTACAAGAAATGTAACGTTTTATTGAAAAGAACATGTATGTATCATCGAAACCTCAATGCATTTTTGCATTCTGGTTTTTCTTGAAGGTTGGTATAGCATTCTTTCTTATGAACTTTACTATGTAGTTGTTATTAATTAATCACCAGTAGTTGTGAATACACTTTGGTCATTTGGGGAGTCCTGTCACTTTTTATCACAAGTACAAGAATTATTTTCTTATAATGTTGCCCAGTAATCAACAAATATTCTGTAACAATCAGTCTTGTGTAAAAACTTGCACTCTCTTTTTGTGTTATAACACTACAACTATGGAAGTCATAAGAAACATACCCCATCCATATGCCTTCTGGTTAAGTTATCTTCTTGTATTGTAGTGGTGATATCATAACTGTAACCAATATTTCATCGTAATTACAAGAAGAGCTTTACAAATCAATCCAAAACAAATTAAGGAGTTAACAGCCAGCTCAAAAGTTTACATTATGGGCTTAAATGTGTCTTTTATTTTTTACTTATAGTTCATAAAACGGCAGTTCTGGGTTAACCTGAAGAGTGTGGGCATAGGTGTACGGGGGTAGTTTTTTGTAAGGGGCAAGAGCATTTTTTGCTTGAATAATGTCACCGTTAATCATGTTTTGCCGGAATAGACCAACTCCTTTTGCCCGAATTGGGAGGACGAGTGCCCCCTCTGCACCCCCGCCCCATACGCCCATGAGTGTGCCAGTAAATGCTTCTTCCCATACTCTGATTACACTAGGCTGAATTGGTTTGAAGAGTCTGTCTTTGAAAGCAAGGAATAATTTCCATGTAGCAGGATGATGTTTAGAGCCTAGTGCATTGCAACATTGTATACCTAGGAGCTGCATGCTTCTCAGCCATTTCGGCAACAAATCCAACAATATAAGAGATGACAGCCAATTGTACTCAGAAAGGTGGACAATATAGGAGCATCGGTCATCAATAGGGAGGTAGGAGGTTATCAGGGCAGACTGCTGCCTAGGGAAAAACTCTATGGGGAGGGAAAGTTTACACACTGCCATGTAGAGCTCCACCATCAATGAGCTCAAACACCATCTAGAATTTCGTGAAGCTTACTCGAACCTGGTTCAACTGCGGAAATCAGTTGTGCTTGCGTGGGTCCCTAGTCACGGTGGCATACCAGTGAACGAAAGAGCCGGTACACTTGCTAAAGAAGCCCTTCAGATGGACGTCACCAACATTTGTTTTTTCCATACTGACTACCGCCCTAAGATCAATGGCTTCGTAAAATCAAAATGGCAAGAACTGGGGAAAATGGAGTCCCGAGTAAACGGAGGGACGATTTAGTCCTGACTAGGGCCCGCATCGGGCACACTTACCTTACTCACGCCTATTTACTTCACGGAGATGAAAGACCATACTGTATACCTTGTATTCTCGTTGACTGCTATGAATACTCCCTCATTCGCCAGAAATGCTACACCGTACCCGACCTGAAAACAAAGCGATTCTTCCCTTATACGTGGCTTTCTTAAGCAAAGTAAACTCTATAGAAATATTTTGTCACAACTCCCGCCTTGCTGCTATCTTTTTTGTAGAATTTGGGCCCCCTGTTTGAAATTTTTACTTTCACTTTTTCCCATTTTCAGGTAGCTTTACCCCAACAATGTAACTTTGTCCAATTTGGTGACACGATATAACACATTCGTGTTGGTGTGTCGTAAAAAAATCCCATCGAACTAACTAACCATCATTTAGCATATGGTGTATGTACGGTTTGGAAGTCTCAGGGGGAGGTTGGGGTTTCCCCCTGTCCCTCGGCCATGGTTATGCCTACAACCAAAAGTATAAAGTCTGGTCCCAATATTTTGAGTGAATTTTGATTGAATACTCTCAGTGGCATCTTCTCTTGATTGGGGGAAGATTCAGTTGGTTCTTTTTATCCTTTTATAATGGGCATATGCATGTACTAGTATTATATTACACTAAGTGAATGGCCTATATCCCTACAGGACGTGGACAGTAGAATAGCGGAATCTTCGGCAAAAATTCACTCAGAAATGGAAGGTTCTGGGAATGTTTTTATCTTATCGCTCCGTGAGGAGGATGAGATATTGTAGTCACTTTGCCTATGGGGCTATATATGGCAATGCCACCCTAAATCGCAATAGTTACCGTGCTAACGATAAATTTTCCCAATTTACTAGTCTCAAGGTCTAACCTATAGTGAGATACCCCGGGGTGACTGAAGGTCCAGGGATGAGAGGGGTCAAAACCTGTCCGTGTGTGTGTGTGTTGGTGGGTGAGTGTGTGTGTGTGTGTGTCCAATTTTGTTTTCCTATATCTTGTAAACGGCTAGGCCGATTTCCTTCAAACTTGGTAGGATGGTACCTTAGGTGGAACAATTGGTAATACACAACCGGAAGTGAAGGTCAAAGGTCAGATTTAGTGAAATCGCCTTTTCTGCTATATTCCCAAAACGAAACGTCCTCCCGACACGAAACTTCACACATATGATGATTGCATCTAGACCTACCAAAATATGTGGTTGCCATAGCAACAAAGGTCAAGTGGGAGAGTGGAACAAAAAATTTTCAAGTGATAATTTGTTCGTTAAACAACATTTCTGTCGCCCAAACTCCTCCTAGTGGGCTGGGCCGATTCTTTTCAAAATTGGTAGGTTGGTACCCCAGGGTAGGAACTTATGTCTCCCAGGCCCTCGGAAGTAAAGGTCAGAGGTCAAAGGTCAAATTTTGCAAAAGACGACCTTTTTTACTATTTTGTACTGAAACTTCAAAAGAAAACATTCATTTTACATGAAACTTCACAAGAATAATAGGGTACCTTAGTTCTACCAAAATATGTAGTTTCCATGGCAACGAAGGTCAAAGGACGGGTCAAATACTTTTTTTTTATTTACTATGTCTCTTTATGGAAGCATCCCACAAATCTGAAAATTAAATGTAATAGCCTAGGCATGACAAGTTGTACCGATATGTGTGGTTGTCATGGCAACCAAGGACATAGTTCACGTTACAGATTGTCAAAGGTAAATGTTTTGTAACTAGCCTATTTTTCATCAATTAATATAAATATGCTGGTCTGAGCACTTTCCTTGCCATGTGCTAGGATTCGCCACAGGCCAGCACGCAGAGAAGGTTTGTGCGTCGGCAGGAAATCTTCTGGCGCCACGCGTTCAACATGGCGCACACGCCCAGTTTCTTAATTGAGACGCACTTGGTGTGCGTATTAGCTCGAAACACATGAATTTTTCCGTCGCGTCAAAATGGAGAATGCGCCCATTTGCGCGGGAATAATAACCATTACGCACTTGTCTAAAGCGTCTTACTTTTAAAATCGTTGAATCCATATCCATATCAGTTTAGTGAGCCATTCCTTCCGATCATGCTAACATCTAACTAACAAACTTACTGAAGGATATGTGCTTTCCTGCATCCGATACTTTTTCTTCGGAAAATCGAACGGATCTTTCTGGGAAACAGCATGCCGAGTGGACACATATGTTATTGCAATGTCTCCTAATATATGTAGCCTGGCCAACACAGTGCATGCTCTAAACGCACGTGCGTACGTGTAGCTATTTCGTATAATCATTTCCAATCCGCCTAGCCTAACTGCAAAACATGAAGCAATAGATGGATTAAGTTTGTCGGGCGACTGACGTCCGAAAAATATGTTGTGTTTAGCCTGTGTAGCCTTTACCGACAGTCAGCGACTCATGTCAGACTACCTTCATAGACCTTTAGACAAATCCAAGCCTGCAGTCAAATGATGGTGATGGTGTCCGCTTCTATTTTTGTATGCCTGTAGACTAACGAAACTTTGTCTTACAGTTCCCTTTGAACGCTAATTGAAAACGAGTATCAGGGAAGGGCCTATGGTACAAAAAAAAAAATTTTAAAAATTAATTAAAAAAAATAGGAATTTAAACCGTTGTGGCGGCCACTGACGGTTATCCTATAGGCTATAGTCTATAAAGAATCAACGTGAGACCGTATGAACTGAACACGTCATATAGTACATCGCCCTATAAACTTGACCACCACAAATAACCTTTGAGCTGTGTTTCGACGACGCGGACGTGAGCGAAAAGAAAACGCTCAGATATTGTCACACTAGCTGGTCAGTAACTACAGCTGAAATTGCCTAAAACTTCGTCATTTTGTGGCACTTCATAACCTTATCTTAACAGCAAGTACTTTCGATGAAGGGAAAACAAATGTTGTGTATAGGATGCGAACATGTTGATTTTGTTGGGATATTTTGGCTAATTTAGTGGGCAGATACCAGTGAAAACCGTTTGTTTTCTCATTTCCCATAATCCCTTGCGTATTTTTGTTCTGGTACGAACTTGTGTTCGAGCAACACCGTAACGCATGGTTATCTGCGATATACTATGCAGCAGAACACCTACAAGGCCTGCATTACCGTACCCGTTCCTTTGCTGCCAGTGCCAGTACAGTATTGCCATTGAGCTTTGTATTCTGATGTGAAAGATATGTACAGTCAGAGTTACTTGTAACCATTCGGTATTTGGACTTTTCTTGTATCTGTCAGTAGGTAGGTAGACAGGCAATTTGTAAACAACGTTCTCCTCGTCAGGGCGACTCTGTGAGGCATTTGTTCATTGTATACAGCATAGTAAGAGGATCTCGCAAATTTCAACGATGGTATACCAGAAAAAAGTTCGCCATATGAATTATATATGGGTGGAAAGGTAAACAAATTAACGATATTCTACAGTGCAATTCTTGTCTGAAGGAAAATTTTAAAACAAACTGTCTCGCTCCCTAAACTGAAAAATCTAAGCCCAAAATGTATGGTTCGATTCAGCGAGTGAGCTAGTACTAGTTTCTGCATACGTTTGTGCTAGTCAGCAGTAGCCTACATTCCTTTCACAAAGCAGGATCGAGTAGCTACTGAAAAGGGGTCAACAAAAATCCACGTGGCCAAGAACATCAAAAATATTCGCAAGGCATGTGTAATAGTCCCTTATACAACAATTTGCAATGTACTTTTGTAAACTTTAGATGTAAAGTTTTTGTCTACGATGTAATTTTCTTCAGCATGTCTTGGCATGTCTTTTGCCAGTTGCCTAACGTAAAGCACGTAGCCTATGTACATTGTGAACCTATCCTATACATATGTTTATCTGCAATATCCTTACTAGTAACTGGGAAAGCTGTGCAGTGGTGAATGTTTTCTTTTCGGTTTCGATGAAAGAGAAACCTATGCATTCATGATGGCATGTGTGTGTATTTATGTGTGTGCGTGTGTATGTGTGTTTGTGATACTGCTCGTTAACACGATTCTCAAGATAGGAATGTCTGACAAGTTTTCCAACTTGGTACATACTCTAGGTACCCAATACAGAGAGAAAGAATTGTAATGTTTTTGGTGGAAGTCAAAGGTCATCTGCGGTCACCAGGGGTCAAAGTCTGAAAATCTTGTTAATGCAATATATCAAGATAGGAAAATCAGATAAATTCCATATTTGGTATTGTATGCTCTATGCTCAGAAGATGGTCCCTGTTGATTTTGGACGAGGTCAAGGGTCATCCAGGATCACCCTAGGCCTAATGGCCGATATTTCCATCTCTACATTTGGGGTTGAAAAGTTGTTGCAAAACCTTAAGATTAGTAAGGCCATGGGTCCTGACAATATACACCCATGGGTTCTTAGAGAGCTTGCTACTGATCTTGCTCCAATGATCAGTCATCTTTTCCAGCAATCAATCAACAGTGGTCAAGTCCCCAAGGATTGGAAAAAGGCAAATATCTGTCCTATTTTTAAGAAGAACAATAGCTCTCTCCCATCCAACTATCGCCTTGTCTCTCTTACTTGTATATGTTGTAAGCTACTTGAGCATATTATCAGCTCAAATATGATGGATCACTATCAAGCGAATAACAGCCTTTCCTCTAAACAGCATACATTTAGAAAATTTTAGCTTTTGACACAGTTCCTCATGAACTACTTAAGACGAAGTTATTCTCCTTGGGGGTGTCTAGGCAAGTCATAAATTGGATTGATAACTTTCTTACTGACCTTTCACAATCAGTTGTTGTTAATGGAATTAGGTCTGCTTTTGCTCCAGTCCTTTCTGGTGTTCCTTAAGGGTCTGTCCTTGGACCGGTACTTTTCTTGTCTTATATTAATGATATTGTTAGTGCTGCTTCTTCCAAAGTTAGGTTGTTTGCTGATGACTGTGTTTGCTATAGGGTCATCAATAGTCCCAGTGACTGCAGTAAGTTACAGAAGGACATCATAAACTCGGGCCAGTGGGCCAAAACTTGGGGTATGAGATTCCACCCGGCTAAGTGTAATGTTATGTCAGTTACCAGGAAGCATAACCCAATAATCTATAATTATACTCTTAACGGGGCTACTCTGACGAGGGTTGATTCAATTAAGTATCTGGGGGTGACTATCACTAAGAAACTCAGCTGGGGCAAACATATCCAACTTGTTTGTAATAAGGGAAATAAGACCTATTACTCAGGAACCTCTCATTTTGTTCCAAAGATGTCAAGTTGGCGGCCTATAAAGGTTTACTAAGGCCCTTGTTGGAGTATGCTTGTTCCCTCTGGGATCCACATCAGATTTCACTCCAAGATAGATTGGAGGGAGTACAAAAAAGATCTGCCAGGTTTATAGCCAGCGAGTACTCCCGAGAAGTTGGCTCTATGCATGACCACACTCCTCAGAGATCTAGGTCTAGATACTTTGTGTGACAGCCGGAGACGTTGCAGACTTATAATTTTTGCCAAAGGTGTTTATGGTCAAGCTAACATCCCTCTGTCTAATTTTTGTAAACCTACGCCTTGTTCTCGTAACATGCATGCTTTGCACTTTCACCCCCTCTGCTAGGACTAATTGCTTTAAGTACAGTTTTGTCCCTAATACTATTTGGGATTGGAATAACCTCCCAGAGAGTCTTATTGCGGGGGCCATAAGTCACCCAAAGCCAGTGGATTTCATTGCGAACTCTTTGAGGGCCTGACTGATCACACGGCACGTACGTGGTGTATAAATGTCCTTTTGGATGTCTCACCGTCATGAGGAAGAAGAAGAAGAAGGTCAAGGTCTGAAAATCTCGTAAACATGATATCTCGATATAGAAAACTTGGATACCTTTCATATTTGGTATGTGGATGCATTATGGTCAGAAGATGGCCCCAATTGTTTTTGGCAGAGGTCAAAAGTCATCCAAGGTCACCAGGGGTCAAAGACTGAAAACTTCGTTAAAGTGATTGGAAACTTGGATAGATTTCATATGTGGTATGTGGATGTGTTAGGGTCAGAAGATATTTCCTATTGTTTTTGGAGGAGGTCAAAGGTCATCCATTCACGGTTATAAGGGGTCAAAGTCTGAAAATGTGTAGGTTCCTTCTTTGATAAGGATTTATACACTATGTTGGATCAATATAAAATTCATGATCGAATGTTTTACTACAACCCTTTCGACCTACACATTCTAACTTCGATCTGCCAACTTGGACATACTATATATAGAAATATATGTACACAAATAAACATACAAATAAACAACTGCCATCTTACAGCATTCCACATCTCAATTGTAGAAGCGTAAATTCCGATAATATAAACAGAAATACAAAACTTTATAGCGATGTTTCAAAGATAGGTAGAGCCAGTCGAAACATCGCTATAAAGTTACAGTATACTTCTGTAATTTGTTTGTCTACGACTCTACGTGTTTATTCTTATTTATATACATGTCACTGAATCAACCCGGTAAGCGAAAGGTCAAATCTGCCTATACGAAAGGTGAAAACGAAAACAAATACATAGATTATATTTTCCCTTTTGGTTTTGAGATATATATGCAGGCTATTTCAATGGCCCTCAGTCATTACTGTTAAGGGGGATACATGTACCTTGGTGTGCATTAAAGTAATTGCATTAAACAAGTGGTAAATCGGACTTGCGTATAGAGTTACGCATTCCCACATAACACTGTCATTACTGTTAAGGGGGATACATGTACCTTGGTGTGCATTAAAGTAATTGCATTAAACAAGTGGTAAATCGGACTTGCGTATAGAGTTACGCATTCCCACATAACACTGTAAAACATTAAAGGTCATGTGACATACCCCCAAAAAGGGCTCTTTCACTTGTCAGTTAAAGAATTGGGCCCTACAACAATTGTGATAACTTCACACAGCCCAACAACACATAACGGTACTGAGATACAGCAGCATTGCTGCTCTAGTTTTTTTATTCCTTGCCGTAGGCAGGCAAGGAATCTATGCGATGGTGATGTCGTGTGTATGTGTGTGTGTGTGTGTGTGTGTGTGTGTGTGTGTGCGTATGTGACGCTTTGGCTTGTAAACACGATATCTCAAGAAGGGTAAGTCCGAGGGATCTCATACTTGGCATGTGGATTGCCCATATTGAGTAGATGATCCCTATTGTTTTTGGTGGACGTCAAAGGTCACTTGGGGTCACAAGAGGTCAAAAGGTCAAAATCTTGTAAACACGATATCTCGAGAACGGTACATGTGACTATGCTCATATTTGGTGTGTGGGTTGGTCATATTGAGTAGATGATCCCTATTGATTTTTGTGGAGGTCAAAGGTCATTTGGGGTCATGAGAGGTCAATAGGTAAATTCCTTAGAAATTGCTTGTAAACACGGTATCTCAAGAAGGGTAAGTGTGACTATGCTCATATTTGGTGTGTGCATTGGCCATATTGAGTAGATGATCCCTATTGTTTTTGGTGGAGATCAAAGGTCATTTGGGGTCACGAGAGGTCGAAAGGTCAAAACTTCGTAAACACGATATCTCGAGAACGGTACATGTGACTATGCTCATATTTGGTGTGTGGGTTGGTCATATTGAGTAGATGATCCCTATTTTTTGGTGGAGGTCAAAGGTCATTTGGGGTCACGAGAGGTCAAAACGTCAAAACTTCGTAAACACGATATCTCGAGAACGGTACATGTGACTATACTCATATTTGCTTTGTAGGTTGGTCATATCGAGTAGATGATCCATATTGTTTTTGGTGGAGGTCAAAGGTCATTTGGGGTCACGAGAGGTCAAAAGGTCAAAACTTCATAAACACGATATCTCGAGAACAGTACATGTGACTATACTCATATTTCGTGTGTAGGTTGGCCATATTGAGTAGATGATCCCTATCGTTTTTGGTGGAGGTCAAAGGTCATTTGGGGTCACGAGAGGTCAAAAGGTCAAAACTTCGTAAACACGATATCTGGAGAACGGTACATGTGACCATACTCATATTTGGTGTGTAGGTTGGGCATATCAAGTAGATGATCCATATTGTTTTTGGTGGAGGTCAAAGGTCATTTGGGGTCACAAGAGGTCAAAAGGTCAAAACTTCATAAACACGATATCTCGAGAATGGTACATGTGACTATGCTCATATTTGGTGTGTGGGTTGGTCATATTAAGTAGATGATCCCTGTCGATTTTCGTGGAGGTCAAAGGTCATTTGGGGTCACGAGAGGTCAAAAGGTCAAAACTTCGTAAACACGATATCTCGAGAACGGTACATGTGATTATACTCATATTTGGTGTGTGGGTTGGTCATATTGAGTAGATGATCCCTTTTATTTTTGGTGGAGGTCAAAGGTCATTTGGGGTCACGAGAAGTCAAAAGGTCAAAACTTCATAAACACGGTATCTCGAGAATGGTACATGTGACTATGCTCATATTTGGTGTGTGGGTTGGTAATATTGAGTAGATAATCCCTATTGATTTTCGTGGAGGTCAAAGGTCATTTGGGGTCACGAGAGGTCAATAGGTAAATTTCTTAAAAATTGCTTTTAAACACGGTATCTCAAGAAGAGTAAGTGTGACTAATCTCATATTCGGTGTGTGCCTTGGCCATATTGAGTAGATGATCCCTACTGTTTTTGGTGGAGATCAAAGGTCATTTGGGGTCACGAGAGGTCAAAAGGTCAAAACTTCGTAAACACGATATCTCGAGAACGGTACATGTGACTATACTCATATTTGGCGAGTGTGTTGGCCATATTGAGTAGATGATCCCTATCGTTTTTGGTGGAGGTCAAAGGTCATTTGGGGTCATGAGAGGTCAAAAGGTCAAAACTTCGTAAACACGATATCTCAAGAACGGTACATGTGACTGTGCTCATATTTAGTGTGTGGATTGGTCATATTGAGTAGATGATCCCTATTGATTTTCTGAAAGGTCAAAGTTCATTTCGAGTCAGCATGTTCAAAGCCTGACAAGCTTTCCTGCACAGTCTTTCAAGAAATGTCACTTGTAGGGTCCTGTAATTTGTCCTGTAGATGGCACATAGTGAATACATGGTCCCAGAAGTTTTTGGTGGAGGTCAAATGTCATTTGGGTTCACAACGGGCAAGGGAGATCTCAATGTAGGAAGATTGGATGCCTTGCATGTGTACTTTGTGGGCACATTATGGAGCCCTGTTAATTGAAAAACATTGCCAAGCAATGTCAGTGTGAAAAAAGGCCTTACATTTCAGCGGCAAGGAATCACTAAGCCTTTTGGCTTTCTGGTTTTTTTTTTCAAAGGAGCCGTTTCCACGAGGTTGACGCGGACGCGGGCGGAAAGGCGCGGACGCAGTTTTTCAAATGTTGTTTTGGAAAAGGGTGCGCCTATATTGCTATAGTTCCAAGAACTTGATTGGTCTGTGCCATATTCTTTCCCCTCGCTATCTTACGAAAAAAACTTCCATCCCTTGGAACGAAATAAAAATGCTTCCCAGTTTGACTTCAAATAGGAAATTGAAAGGATTGCGGCATAGACTTTTAGTATGGTAATTTTTGTCAATGACATTCTACTGTACCATAAAAACAGCACAGATAAAACTTCAAACACATGTATAGTTCCAGTTCTATAACCAACTTGCGCACATGTTAGCGATGAGATATGCAACTCCGTGGATTGCCCTCTTGTTCCTGTTTTGCGCTGTCTCAACATCGCTCCTCCTCCTTTCTATCACTTCGGCCCCGTATTTTTCACTCTTTTTCACAACACTGCGTTAATCGTCTGTCAACCATTGCTCACAGTACAAGGTTTCATTTTTTGTGGTCCTAGCAATATGGCGTCCACGGACAACTGTGAGGTTCAAAAACGTAGACGCTTATACAATGGGTTACACAATCCAGTAATATAGATCAGTGGTCTTCTCTGGGTCCATCTCTCCTAAACATTCTGAGGCCATCTTGAAATTCTTTTGGTGAGCATTTGTGATTGGTTTCATCTAATGAAATGGTTGTGACACCAACAGTACTGGTGCCTCAACTAGTTGGGTCACCAGTACCGAGCCCAAGGAGTAAAGTGGCCAAGTCCCAGGTAGATACTTAGAGAAGTGGTGCCTCGTGGTGTGGCCGTCGGGCGTGGGATGGGTTGTTCTTGATTTGTCTTGGGGTTGGTGTCTGTTGGGTGTTAGGGTGGAGTTTGGTGCGTCTTCGTTTGTGACAGACGTTTTCATTCCGTATTTTGCGTGTGAGTGGTTCATGGTTAGCATTTGTGTTTTTGTCCGGCCGGTTTGAGTTGTCCATTTGTTGTAACATGCCTGTTTCAATGTACTTTTAAAAAGAAACAGAACTAGTTTTGACTTCATCTATATTGACCAATCATAGAGATCCAAAGAAAACTCAAGCCTCGCAAGCCTCGCCTATAACTTGGTGACACTATATAACACATTCGTGTTGGTGTATCGTTAAACCCCATCTAACTAACTAACCTATAAGGCTGGAAGGTGAGTGACAACTTTCTAGAAGGGGCTGGTCACTGTACTCTGAGATTACATAATATCCTCCCAATTAAACTTGGTGACACTATGTAACACATTCGTGTTGGCGTGTGTTTAAAGGGCAGGAGCAGTCAACCCAACTTGAAGCAGTGTAGTAGACTGTCCAGTTTCATGATTGGCCGTTGAGGGTCATGTGACAACATTCTTACTCCTCAAATGTGAAATTTACTGGAGGTTACTGCTTGGTTTACCTTTCATATGTTATATTGAAGTAATAAAATATTATTAATATTATTTGAACAGAAATGAGACCAGAATTGTGATATTTAGCT